>JAVKOQ010000013.1:155000-435757 GCA_031835245.1 Balamuthia mandrillaris | reverse complement strand
AAAAGCTCGCTGCTGATGCTTCAGCAAAGAGATGAAACCCAGGGAGTAGGTCTGCGTGCGTGACACAACAGCTGTGCGGACTTGCTTCCTTGGGCAGAAAAGCTCGCTGCTGATGCTTCAGCAAAGAGATGAAACCAAAGGGAGTAGGTCTGCATGCATGACGCAACAGCTGTGCGGACTTGCTTCCTTGGGCAGAAAAGCTCGATGCTGATGCTTCAGCAAAGAGATGAAACCCAGGGAGTAGGTCTGGCTGGGATGAAGGACAACATTCCTTTGAACCTGCTTGCGCAGAGGCTTGATGCTGTTGCATCACCTCTGGTGCGCGATGATAGGCAAACAAAAGAGCTGAAGCAAGAGTGATAGTTCTGAGAGTGCATAAGCTGGTTGGTTGGTTAGTTAGTTGGTGATCCGAAAAAAAGAAACAAGAGAATGAGGTGAGAAGTAAGCAGGTTCCGAGCCCGCTTGTGTGTTTCTCCCGTGAGGTCGTTATGGCTCTCATGTCGTCATGAAAGTCACATGAACATTTCATCTCGTCCTTTCTCTCTCTTTTTCCTGTGGGTTGAGCTCTTACCGATGCTTACCTTCCTGTAGGTCCATGTTGGTTGGTTGGTTGGTTGGTTGGTTGGTTGGTTGGTTGGTTAGTTGGTTGGTTGGTTGGTTGGTTGAGAACTACACCAACTGTTGTGAGGTGTGTAAAAGGTCCACTTGGTTGTGTTTTATTCAAAATGCTACATTTTGCATAATTTGTCAACTATCTCACCAATTGTGCTACTGCTGCTGCTGTTGCTGCATTTAGACTTGGTCTGTTTTTGTCAACTTCCAGATGTTACTGGCTGCAGTGGCTTTGCTGCCTTTCACCAGGTATACTTGGGCCTCTTTTGCAACGCCAGAAAAGCAAATAAATCTATTCCACCGTAAATCACACTTTCTCAGCCTTCTGCCGCTTCCTCGGGTTCTCTGCCTCAGGGGGCTTCGCTGCCTTCAGCAGGTGGCCTTCAGCCACCCTCTAGAAGCCTGGAAGACCCACATTTTCAACAGAAAAAGCGGGAAAGCAACATTTGTCTCGTGATTCCACCAGAAATTGCACTTTTGCAGCCTTCGGTCGCTTGCTCATGTTCTCTGCCTCAGGCGGCTTCGCCGCCTTCGGCAGGTGGCCTTCGGCCACCCTCCAGAAGCCTGGTAGACCCACATTTTCAACAGAAAAAGTGCAAAAGCAACATTTGTCTCACGATTCCACCGGAAATTGCACTTTTGCGGCCTTCGGCCGCTTCCTCGGGTTCTCTGCCTCAGGCGGCTTCGCCGCCTTCGGCAGGTGGCCTTCGGCCACCCTCTAGAAGCCTGGTAGACCCCAAAGAACCTGAGCATAGACCCCTAACCCTAACCTAGATGCTTCAGCAAAGAGATGAAACCCAAGGGAGTAGGTCTGCGTGTGTAATGCAACAGCTGTGCGGACTTGCTTCCTTGGGCAGAAAAGCTCAATGCTGACACTTCAGCAAAGAGATGAAACCAAAGGGAGTAGGTCTCGTGCGTGATGCAACAGCTGTGTGGACTTGCTTCCTTGGATGGAAAAGCTCGCTGCTGACGCTTCAGCAAAGAGATGAAACCCAGGGAGTAGGTCTGCGTGCATGATGCAACAGCTGTGCGAACTTGCTTCCTTGGGCAGAAAAGCTCGCTGCTGATGCTTCAGCAAAGAGATGAAACCCAGGGAGTAGGTCTGGCTGGGATGAAGGACAACATTCCTTTGAGCCTGCTTGCGCAGAGGCTTGATGCTGTTGCATCACCTCTGGTGCGCGATGATTGGCAAACAAAAGAGCTGAAGCAAGAGTGATAGTTCTGAGAGTGCATAAGCTGGTTGGTTGGTTGGTTAGTTAGTTGGTGATCCAAAAAAAAGAAACAAGAGAATGAGGTGAGAAGTAAGCAGGTTCCGAGCCCGCTTGTGTGTTTCTCCCGTGAGGTCGTTATGGCTCTCATGTCGTCATGAAAGTCACATGAACATTTCATCTCGTCCTTTCTCTCTCTTTTTCCTGTGGGTTGAGCTCTCACCGATGCTTACCTTTCTGTAGGTCCATTGGTTGGTTGGTTGGTTGGTTGGTTGGTTGGTTGGTTGGTTGGTTGGTTGAGAACTACACCAACTGTTGTGAGGTGTGTAAAAGGTCCACTTGGTTGTGTTTTATTCAAAATGCTACATTTTGCATAATTTGTCAACTATCTCACCAATTGTGCTACTGCTGCTGCTGTTGCTGCATTTAGACTTGGTCTGTTTTTGTCAACTTCCATCCAGATGTTACTGGCTGCAGTGGCTTTGCTGCCTTTCACCAGGTATACTTGGGCCTCTTTTGCAACGCCAGAAAAGCAAATAAATCTATTCCACCGTAAATCACACTTTCTCAGCCTTCTGCCGCTTCCTCATGTTCTCTGCCTCAGGGGGCTTCGCAGCCTTCAGCAGGTGGCCTTCAGCCACCCTCTAGAAGCCTGGAAGACCCACATTTTCAACAGAAAAAGCGGGAAAGCAACATTTGTCTCGTGATTCCACCAGAAATTGCACTTTTTTGCAGCCTTCGGCCGCTTGCTCATGTTCTCTGCCTCAGGCGGCTTCGCCGCCTTCAGCAGGTGGCCTTCGGCCACCCTCCAGAAGCCTGGTAGACCCACATTTTCAACAGAAAAAGTGCAAAAGCAACACATGTCTCACGATTCCACCGGAAATTGCACTTTTGAGGCCTTCGGCTGCTTCCTCGGGTTCTCTGCCTCAGGCGGCTTCGCCGCCTTTGGCAGGTGGCCTTCGGCCACCCTCTAGAAGCCTGGTAGACCCCAAAGAACCTGAGCATAGACCCCTAACCCACTTAAGTTAAAAGAAGGATGGGAGAATATAAAAGAAAGAAGAGCTGAGGGTCCAGGACGGATCCAACATGAGGAGTCTTGAGATAAGTGTTGGCAACAAATAGATAAAGAAAAAGATTCCCTCTTTTTTCTTCTCTCACACAATTCCACAAATCAACAAAAGATGCCCAAAGTATAACATAAGTGTCTTGTTGTTTGAATAATGCTTTTTTTGTTGTGATACTTTGCTGGACCTGCTCTTTTTCTTTTGTTGTGATCTTCCTAACCAAGCATACTTAATGAAAGAGAAAATTAGAAGAATAAAAAAGAAAGTGATAGTAGTGATGATTAATGTAAGTTAAAGACTTTTATTGTTCTTCACTTTAGTTTAAAACATAAAAAATTCTCTTTATTTATTTAAAAGGATACATATTATGCACAGCTAGTTGTTGAAAATATTTTGTATAGTTTATATTATGTTTCCACTGTAACAAATGCACTCCATTGGCTGCTGTTGGCAAAGAAATTGTCTTTGGGTTGTCATCTGCCACAATAAAGTCACAATTTTTACCTCCTAGATGAGCCTCAGGGGTAACAGTGACTTGAAAGTAATGATGATCCTCTTTAGCAGGGAACTCAAACCAAAGTTCCAGCTTGAACTGTGTATTTTGTGGAGAACCAAGGATAAGAAAAGCACGGTCCGTGATGCTGGAAGGTAGGGAAGAAACACAAGCTAGCTCCTGGGGTTCAGCACCCTCACCCGCAAAGACTAGTCGAAGGAAATAGTGTTCACGATAGACTTGATGGCCACAATCATAGCCCTCCACCACCGGCCATACTCCCTTTGGAAGCACAAATCCTAGATGCTGGTCGTCGTTCAGTTTCTCATGAATAGCCACTCTCTGCAGCCATTTCTCAAGTTTCGGACCATTCCAACGGGGAATAGCAAGTGTTTTCTCCTGCAAGAATGCTATTTGACCAGGCTCACCTCGTTCTGCTGCAGCGGTAGCCTCCGTGTAAAACTTTCTTGGCTCAAGCCAGGCCCCTTCACCAGGTGTATCTTGCAACTGGAACCGATTGGGTCCAATGATAAGCAGCATCCCGATGACCATTTGAGCCTGCACTTCTGGGTCTGGGTGGATGGGCTCGGGAGAGTTCCAACCATAGTGTGCACCCTTCATTCTATTTCCGACCATATCCATCCAGAAACGAATACGGGGGCTCTCAGCTATGTGTCCAAACTTTGACTCTGGGTAGCAACTGCAAAGAAAAATAAGCAAATAATTAAGACAATTGAAGACGAGAAGGAAAGAAGAAGAACGAACTTGTTGACATATGCCATTTCAGCACCCCAAGCCCATGCCATCATGAAAATGTCCTCTTGCTCAAACGCACAGCCATCCCTGGGAAAGAAGTGAATAGCAATGGCTTGTGGCTCGACCATGATGTTGCGATTCAGCTCTGCAGCAACAAAAGCAGAGTTCAAAGGATTCTCCGTTGCATAAGGATCGATAATCCCGAACCTGTGGCGAGCTACTTTAGTCTCGAAAAGGGCACAGTGGAACTCCACACCCATCGCGGTAAGAGGTTGAGTGTTGATGTATTTTCTTGTCAGGTCCCGAACGGAGGTTGAGCCGTTGGGAGCAGGGATGACGCCATGTTCTCGTGGAAGGCGGATGTAGAAGGGCACCGTGCCAGAGTGCACAGGCGTCTTAGTAGCGCTAAGAAACTCGTAGGTCCCGTGAAGGTAGAGCATGGGGTTGTCTGGATGAAGCTCCCAGATGGTGGGGTTGATGATAGCGGCCTCAGGGTTCAGCAGCGCTCTTCGCAGAAAGTAGTGAACAGTGAGAGGCTCTAGCGTTGTATCGGCGTGGATGAGCACAAAGTAAGGAGTCCGCACCTCATCCAAAGCTTTGATGATGGACGCGAAGGCAGGCAACAAGCTCTTGTCTTCAACCACGGTAAAACGGTCACTTCCCATTGTTTGCTCCTTTTCCTTGAGCCATGTAACCAGCGAGGAAGGCTCCAAACCACCGAGAGCATAGACACTGCGCACATCTAGGGGTTGCTTGCTCCACCAGTCTTCCAACACAAGACGAGTGTAGGAGAACTTCTCTCTGTTGATCCACACCATCGTGACCAGCTCTGGCAAAACTGGGTCCAGAAGCTCCTTCACCCTTTGTGGTTCGTCACTCTCCAACAGATCAGCCAGCAAGTAAGAGTAGGCCAAGGTTAGGGGAATGTTGTGGTTTTCTAGACTTGGTCTCTTTGCCTGGTTGGTGCCTAACATAGGCGGTGGGCCAGTCATTGCAGGAGCTACTCCACCACGGTCAGCTTGAAAAAGCACCAAGCTTAGTGGACCAGAGAGAGCGACCGTCACAAGAGCCACTGCGAAGCATGTATAGCTTGAAATGAGCATCAGTAAAGCTGTCTGTGCACCGCAAGGTTTGGTTTCTATCTCTGTGGAAGGAATGTGATGAGCTAACCTTTGACTTCATGTTGGTATTTATTAGTTGAACGTTTGCCTTTTTGGCCTTGAATTTCCCTTGTTCCTTTCTTCGAACAAAGCAAACAAGGCCGCCAGGTGATGAAGGCACACACAAAATTGGTGGTGAGATCTCACACCAAACCCTTTTTCTGGGAAAGCAACAACATCAGCTGTTATGCAAGGAGGTCTGGCCCACCCCAACTGAGAAGCAAACGTGCAGGATTGGTGGACACCACCTACCAAACTAGCCCACAATGGGAGCAACAAAGAAAGGTGGCCCGCATTGCCCTCCTTTTTTTTTTTCTTTAGGCAGAAGCAGGCCTCCCTCCTTATGCCTGTGGAACGGATGGTAACCTTAAATAAGAAGAGGGAAAGAACGGAGAGGCGAAGGAGGAACCGACCATCACCACCACTAACCATGACCAGACAAGCCTCAGCTCGAGTAACGAGTTTGCCTGGCTTTGGCGAGATTGACGCTTCCTTGTACGGCCGTCAGTGGGCTGGCTACCTTCCCGTGGATGACAAATGGAACTCTTCCCTCTTTTACTGGTTTTTGGAAGTGCTTCCCCCTCGCGATCCCTTTTCTTCTCCACTGGTACTTTGGCTGAACGGAGGTACCATTCTTCGTTCCCTCTCTATTTCACTGGTCATCGTTCTTTTTTTTTTCGTTTTCTTAAACTTTTTTTAAAAAAATTAAATGCAACAACTCGAAGGACCAGGATGTTCAAGCATGACGGGAGCGTTCATGGAAAACGGCCTCTTCGTGATAGAACCAGACATGCAGCTGAGCCTCAATAACAAGAGTTGGACTAACCATGCCAACATGCTATACATAGACCAGCCGTTAGGCACTGGCTTCTCCTTCGTTCGGCACAAGGACAGCTATTTGCACGATGAAAACGCAATCGCGCAACAGCTGCTAAACGCCCTTTTGCATTTCCGCGAGAGGCATAGAGACTATGCTGCCCTTGATTTCTACGTCACAGGGGAATCCTACGCGGGTAACAGTTTTCTTTCATGAAATCCACGTCCTCCCCCATCAATTTTGGTCTAGTGCATTCTTGCTGACTGCTTTTACTGTAACGCCATTATCATCATCATCATCATCATCATCATCATCATCACCATTAGGCAAGTACATACCCGCCCTTGCCACCCACATTCTCCAACACAACAATCAAGCAGGCGAAAATTCCATTCCTCTAAAGGGCATTGCTATCGGAGATGGTTTGTCGCTCTACTCTCGTTTCTTTGTGTCTTTCTCGTCTCTCGCTTCTTTTCTACACTGGATTGGCTCTCATCAGCAAGTGATACAGGTTTGGTTGATCCAATCACTCAACGATTTGTATACGCCGAGCAAGCAGCAGCAAACGCTCTCTTGGGCAGCAACAATCAACGAGAACAATTGGAAGAACTAGCATATCTCTGCAAAAGAGAAATAATGGCAGAACGGTATGAAAGCGGGCTTGATCCTTGCGATGACATGTTGACTTTCATCAAGATGTCCTCTGGCGACATAAACGAATATGACATCAGAAAATTCGGGGCTCCTTACAATAGGACATTAAAGGCTGCTTATCTCTCCCAACTTGTGCTTCGCGAAAGCTTGCATATTGCTGACCTGCAGGTAACTTGTTTAAAGCAAGCTTTACCTTATTTTTTCTTTGTCTCCTGCCCTTCGCCTGGAAAATTGTTTTTCGTTAACCATTGTTATATTTTTTTGTTTTTAAAAAAACCATCATTCACAGCCCTTTGTGAATTGCAATAATACGGTCAAGGATAATCTTGCCGGCGATATATTGCAGTCTGTGGTAGGCCTACTACCCAATTTACTGCGCCATATGCGAGTCCTGTTATATGGTGGACAATTCGATCTCAAAGGTACGTAACTGTGTTTATTATTTGTGGCCTGTTTTTCCTGTCTCACTTTGTTCTCTCTCGCTCCTGCATGTTCTTTCTTCCACCGAGACGGTCCCTTGGGTACTGCCAGATACTTGGAGACAGTAAACTGGGAAGGCCGGCAATCTTACCTCCAAGCACCACGAAATTTATGGTTGGTCAACAAGAGTGATAGCGGAACGAAAGCCAGCAAAGTGGAGAGTATAGTTGGCGGATACGTCAAAGCAAGCGGAAATCTTACCTTTTTAGTGATCTCAGGTGCTGGTCACTTTGCGCCAATGGACCAACGCAATAACGTTTTAGACATGTTGCGACGATTCCTTGCGGATGAGCCATTTTGTGCCGCCAGATCGCAGACCGCGCCACAAGCCTCGAGCCAAGACGAGGCATCGTCTCCTAAGGCGCAAGCTCGTCGTCGTCTATATGGGTGGGACGGGTTTAGCAACGAACGCAGACAATCTGGTGAGGATCAGCAGACCTGTTTCCTTGATGATAAACTATACTGTGACCTTCTCCAAGATTGCAACAAGCGAGGCACTTGCAGCGGCGGTCGCTGCAAGTGCCAAGAGGGCTACACCGGTACCAGGTGCCAACACACGCAGCAACAACTTTCGATAAACGAAAAGGTGCGAATTTCTCTCTTTCTCTCTCTCTCCCTCCCTCCCTCCTCCCCCCCCTTTTTTTTTTTCTTTTCTTATTATACAGTGTTATAGGTTTACGAATCCAACATCCAAGCCTTGGAGTGGAAGTACTACTTCTTCTACATTGCACCAACACAAATCGGGACAGACAGCATTACCTTTATCACTCTTACCGGCATGCGCGATGGGAGCTCTGTTCAACAACATAAAATTCTGGGATTGTACCTTCAAGCAGGGAAGCCACCTACGGAGCGCAGCTTCTTTGCCAGCAGCAGAGCTAACACTACTCGTCACTTCCTTTCTGTGCGTAATGATAATGTCTTTTTCTTTTGCATTAGAGTCAACTTACTTTTGTAAAAACCACTGATAGGTCCAACTAGAAGCCGGCATCAGATACACTGTTGGAGTATTCAACACAGGCGCATCCAACTCTTCTTTC
Source organism: Balamuthia mandrillaris (assembly GCA_031835245.1). Classification (NCBI taxonomy): domain Eukaryota; phylum Discosea; order Longamoebia; family Balamuthiidae; genus Balamuthia; species Balamuthia mandrillaris. Next base: position 427,473 of record JAVKOQ010000013.1, on the reverse strand, counting down.
ACTCTGTCATTGGAAACGCTGGACACAGCTCTACTTCCTTCATCCTCATGTGAAGATGAGCCCTCCTCCTCCATGGCGGCGTGCTCTCTGTGGGTGGACGCCCTCTTAATAACGTTAGCGGTGTTGGGTGTGCTGCTGATAATCTTTGTTGCGGTTGTGCTGCACTATCGTGGGAAGCTCAAAGCTCAAAACAGTCCATTCCAAGAACTTGCGTTGCCTGCTACTTTGCCCACAATGGCAGACCAAGATGAAGATTACGATGAAGGAGACATAAAAGAAGCCAAAAAATTAAGGCTTTCTCGGACAGAGCCGTGAGTGGTGGTTGGCTTCAAATAAATATTTATAAAAATAAATGAATACTAGCCTTTCAAGCCGACCAACATTCGTTGGCATTCCATTATAGTAATTGGTCAAATAAGGGAAATCTCATCTAGGGTGTCTTGGCTTTGTGGCTGTATGACTTCAATTTATGTCCCTCCGATCCACCCTTTTCTCCTAAACCGAGAAGGATGTTTGTTTTTGTCAACTTTTGGTTTTCCCATTAAACGTGCTGGTAGGTAAAGGTATCGCAACCAGGTATTTGATCAAAGAAGCAAACAAACAAACAACCATAAACTTACAAAGCCCCTGTGGGCTGCCGCCGTTGCCCCTCTGCTATATTAGCAAGTCAGAAATCGTGTGCGATAACACCGAGATGTTTCTGGAACGATGGCTGAACCCGAGCCAACCCAGGAACAGCTCTCAAGGGGTCGCATGTTCCTCACCCAGCGACAAGCGCCTAGACCACACTACGCTCCTCTGCCTTGCCCATGTTGGGGATCGTAGCATATCACTGGGGCTACTTAGCACCCAAACCGGAAAGTTGCACAGTCTATTTGCTAGAGTACGTGCTGTTACCTGACAGCGCTTGCCTATTGTGCTTTCTCTCAGTCTCTCTCTTATATTTTCTCCAAGGGAATTCCTGTTGACAGTTACTTAGATCTTCCACCTGTCAATGGAGCTCGCGCCTGGAACTCAGAAGGGCGTGTGCTTTTCTTTGTGGGTGCCACAACCAGGGGTCCCTATCTCTACCACTTTGATCTGGAGACAGGTCGGTTACAGGTGTCTTCAGAAACTTTGGAGTTTTTGCCTTGGACGTTGGGCTACGACTCACGGTATCCGAAACACTTGTGGTGCTTTGCGGTGAAGCCCAGCATGGGCTACTCGCCGTTGGCTCTCTTTCAAATGGAGACCGCCACTGGAAAAATGCGATTGGTGACCGCCTTTGAAGGCAAGTACATCAAGGCGGTTCTTCCAGGCCAGGACAACTATTGTGGCTCCTACGATCAAACTACCTCCCGGTTCTTCATCTTCTTGGAAAAAGGCATGAACAAGAACAAGTACGAGGAGGACGAGGAGGAAGATGGCGATGGTGACCCGTGGTCAGGACACCGACACCGAAGCATGGAACAAAAACGTCGGAGGCGTGAGCCTCTTCTACTTACCGTCGACACTGACAGAGGGCTAGTCACCGAAGTTCACATCCAATTCGCCAGGCTTCCAGTAAAGCTCAACACTTTGGAGTCCTGCGTCTACAGCAGGCGATGGAACTGTCTCTTTGGCTTTGCGTCCTACACAAAAGGCAAATGCATGTTCAGGCAACGGCTTCGCATGCACTTTGTGCGGGTAGACGTTTGTTCTGGAGAAATCACTCTTCTTGGTCAAGAATGGGAAGGATACAAACGGGCAGAGGATGGCTTGATTGCGCTTGACGAGGAACGAGGGCTTCTGTTCACAAGCATTGTAAGGTGCGTCAGTGCATTCATACCTTCTTTGCAGAGTAATTCTTCGCTCCAAAATATTAATGCTATTTTTGGTGGATGGTTTCGATCTTCAGTGAGTGGTCATGGTTCACAACGCATTGGCGCTTCGTTACCATTGATGTGCAGACAGGCGACATAAAACATCAAACCACATGGTACATTATGTCATCCAGAACCATTTGTTTCTTTCCACCAAACCTTGTTCCGATGGAAGACAATGATAGCAAGCCAGGCTAAAGCATGGTAAAGTGTAAAAACAAAAATAAAAGAGAGGTTAACAGATAACACGTAACGCTTTTTTCCCTTTGTCTCGGTGGGAAAAGTCTACCCTGCGGCGCTACAGCGAATGGCAGGACTGCAGCAACCTGGACCGAAAGCATGCCTTTATCGAATGTTGGGGGGTGTACTCTCTCTTCTCCGGCAAGATCGATGCAAGATCTAATGTCGACAAAATCCCCGTCGGCACAAAAAGGATGAGCGCGTATATTTTTTTCGTTCTCAACGGGCTTGTTTTTGTGGGCCACAAAAACAACAAAGAAAAAACAACAAAGAAAAGGAAAAGGAACTTCTTTTTTGTTGTTGTTGTTGTTGTTGTTGTTGTTGGACGCCTTACCTCCTCGCCGCGTTTCTTCTTCTGTTGTATATAGGAGAGGAGGAGGAGGAGGAGGAGAAGAAGAAGAAGTAGAGACAGCAGACGTACCACAAACAAAAAGGCCAATGTCTTCGATCGAGCGAAAGGCTTCTGCAGAGGGCAATGGCAGCCAGCGCTTGAAACGAGTAGACTCTCTACAAACCATAGCCAACCAGCAAGGCTGCTTTATGTTCCTCAACAAAGCCTTCTCTCAGATATCTGAGCAGTGCCCAAAGAAAGATGCAAACTTGCAGCGTGCTTGCAAGAAGGCACACAGTGCGTGGCTCCTCACTTATACTTCCCCCTTTTTGTGCTCTCTTTTTTTTTAAAAAAAAAACCTTTTTGAAAACAATTACTACAGAGATTTTGAGTAAGTACTCCCAGTTTCTGACGTCAATGTAAGTACCCTTTTGGATTCTCCTTGAGTCCTCTCTCCTTGTTTTCTTTACGAGCAACACATCTCTTTTCTCACTTACGTAACATTGGGGGTTGGTCCTCGCCCTCCTCAGTGAAAAAAAAGCGGAGAACACCTCGGAGACGGAACTACAGAAGCTAGATAAAACTGCTGGAAAGCTGGTCACCCTACTCCAAACAGCATGCCTCTCGCGGCAGAGTTCCATCGTTTGCCTTGCTCTCGACTGCTTTCAGGTACCAAACATCCTAAAGACAAAAAAAAAAAGCCTTCTCAACTGAAATGGTTGCTCACCGAAAGAAAACCTGGTTTTGTCTTTGATTGATTTTGTTGGTTTGTTGTGATATGCTTTTGTTATTACCGCAAACAGAAAATGATGGTATACGGCTACATCAGAGGAAACGCGGCACATCTACCCTCTCAGAAGAAGTTGATCGAAGTGATAGTGGACACCATCAGCGCCTGCTTCGACCTCGGCTACGACAGCGTTCAGCTCCAGATCTTGAAGGCCTTGTTAACGGCTGTGGCTGAGTCCTCCTGCGAGCTTCATGACAGTGCTCTTATGGCTTCTGTGCGTACCTGCTACAATATTTATCTCGTCAGCCAAAACACCATCAACCAAGTTACTGCCAAAGCCACTTTGGACCAAATGTTGGATGTCATTTTTCAACGCATGGAAAGAAGTGAGGTAACGATTTCTTTCTTGTCGTTTCTTTCTAGTCGCTTTCTCTTTTTTTTTTTTTCTTGCTTTTTTTTTTTCTTTCTTTCTTGTCGTTTCTTTCTTGTAGCTTTCTTTTTTTTTAATCCTTTCTTCTTGTCCGTCTTGTTCTTGTTCACGTCTGTCGTTTGGTTTCTTTGCTTTCGTTCTTTCTTTATCGTATCTTGGTGTTTCTGCTATGTCGTTTCCTTCTCACCCGAGTTTTTTTCCTTGGTTGATGTATTCAGGGACAGCAAAGTCTTCAGCCCACTCTTCTGCCTGAGTCAAATGGGGAGGCTGTAGTTGTAGCTGGTAATGGTGATAGTAATGGCGGCGAGGGTAGTGGCAGTGACCACAGTAGTGAAGAAGAAAAACATGTCGCTCCTGCAGAAGCTGATGCACCAGGTGAACAAGCACTAGCTACTACGGATGGCGAAAAGAATTCTGCTGCATCTCTCCCGAATGGAACTTCCGGTGCAGCCCAACCGACGTACGTCATTTTGATAATATATCTCCCAAAAAATTTTTGTTTGTAACGTTTGCTACATCACCGTAGAAAATCCACAAATAGCGTTGCTTTTACGGACTGCTTCCTTATTTTTAGAAGCTTGTGCAAGCTCTCCAACAAAGAACTACCAGATGGGTATGTTTACGTTTTTCTTCTTAGCTTTCTTGAGAGAGAGAGAGAGAGAGAGAGAGAGAGAGAGAAAGAGAGGCAAGGACTGTACCAGATTGCTAACAAATGTGATAGTTGTTTGCCGGAGTCGCTAGAAATGCGCAGCAAGACGTTGTCTTTAGAGCTGTTATTAGGCATTTTGGAGAAAGCAGGCCCTGTATTCAGAACACAGGTGAAATTTATCAATACCGCTATCAAGAAATATCTATGCCCGTCCATTGGAACCAACGCCACCTCGCCTGTTCCTCACATTTTTGGTCTCTCGCTTGACATTTTCATTGCGTTGATCAACCACTTTAAAGATTATCTAAAGGCACGTGTTTCTCTTTGACTCTTCTCTCGCTCCCTCTTCTCTAACGCTCTCTCGTTACCAACTGCAACCATTTTAAACTGTGCAGGAAGAGATTGGTATATACTTTACACGTATTTTTCTGAAAGTGCTAGAGAGCAACAACAGCACCACAAAGCAAAAGGCAATGGTTTTGCAAGCGTTGCTCAAAGTGTGCAATAACCCCCAGACCTTGGTCGATATTTTCCTTAATTACGACTGCAGCCTCGACTCTCAGGACGTGTTTGGCCGGTAAATATCTTTCTCGCTGTTTCTTTTGTTTGTCCTATTTTTCTTCTCCGTTTCTTGTCGTTTCTTTCTCCGCTGAGTAAGTCTAACTGCAAATGGCTTGTATGTGTCTTTATCATGCAGAATGGTAAACGATCTATCGAGCATTGCAAAAGGTACAGTAGCCAGACCAGACAGCTGGACGGCTCCATCTCCTACACAAGGTAATGCACTAAAGACGTTGGGGCTTGAATGTCTCGTTACTATCATGAAGTCGATGGTAAACTGGAGCAAAGAAATTATGAAGCCAAACGAAGGAGAGGAACCTTCTGAAGGTATTTAAAATGATCTCATCTCCAGCTCTTACTCATTTGCTGTCGCTCTAATAATTATTTATTTATTTATTTTGTATTCGGTTATACATTATAAAGAGAGTGACAAAGCAACGGAGGACCTTCCTCTTCCTACCCCAACTGACGACTTTGAAAAGAAAAAGCAATTGAAGCAACAATTGCAAGAAGGTATCGAAAAGTTTAACATAAATCCAACAAAGGTAACAAGTACACCGTTTTTTCTTTTTTTTTTTTTTTTGGACAAAATGAGTCCCTAACTTCACCAATTCCTTCATCCCTACCAAACTTGATGCATCAGGGTATACAATACCTGGAAGCAGCCGGCATACTGGAACATACCCCCGAAAGTGTTGCCAAGTTTTTGAAGGAAAATAACGAAAAGTTGGACAAATATCAAATCGGACAATACTTTGGCAAAATGTAAGTATCAGGCTATATTCGCTCCTCGTTTATTTTTGATAATGAAGCGCTTGCTGATAATGGTATGTTTGACGGCTTTAATATACAGCAAAAATGGAGAGTTCAACAAACTGGTGCTATATGCATACACCGACTTGATGACCTTATCAGGACTTCCTATTGACCTTGCACTTAGGTAAGGCAGAGGATTGATATTTTTACATCTTTTTAACTAAAAGTTGCCCTAACCATATGAATGATTATATGTCCATTATGTAATCTCGTCTTCTTCTTCAGACAATACTTGTATGGCTTCCGTCTACCAGGAGAAGGGCAACAAATCGACAGAATAGTGGAAAAATTTGCTTCCAGATATATTGAGGATAATCCTGATACCATTTTCGCGTCTGCCAATGCTGCCTATCTCTTCTCGTACAGCATGATAATGTTAGCTACTGACCTTCACAGTCCTAGCATCACCAAGAAAATTACCAAAGAGCAATGGAAGAAAAACCACGAGAACCTCAACGACAGCAAGGATCTGCCTGGTGAATTCCAAGACGAGATTTACGATCGTCTGGCTGCCACTCCCTTCAAGCTCGCCCCTGATGACGAAGCCACCACGGAAGAAGGCCCCCTGAACCCCAAACAGAAAGAGCTGCGCTGGATCTTTGAAAGCAAGTCGATGGCGAAGAGAGTGCAACAACTGCTAAAGAAAAAGCTCAACCAAAAGAGCACATACGAGAAGGCCATAGACGTCAAACCAGTCCGCCCCATGTTCGAGGTCTCGTGGTGCCCAATGCTCGCCGCGTTCAGCGTTCTTCTCGAGACTTCCGAAGATAACAAAATCATCGATTTGTGCTTGTTGGGCTTCAAGTGTGCCATCCACGTTAGCGCCATCTTCTACATGGAGACCGTCCGCAACACGTTCGTCTCTTCCCTTGCCAAGTTTACTCATCTTACCAGCGTTAAAGAGATCCGACACAAGAACATCGCCAGCATCAAAACTCTCATCACTATTGCCCACACGGAAGGCGATTTTCTGCAGGTTCGCTTTCTCTCTACGCTATCGATCTATTTGCATTTGTCTCTCTTCCCTTTTAGTGAACAACGTTAGCTTGGCCGGCTACTAAAAATCAATCTTGTTTCTTTTATTATTATTATTATTAGGACTCTTGGAGAGAGGTGCTACATTGCATTTCAAAATTGGATCAAATGCTTCATTTGGAACCGACAGAAAATGCAGTCAGCCTCAGCGCCAGCAACATTCGTCAATTTGTAGGCGATGCCCGCCAATCACTAGACGTTTTTAGGCAAGCAAAAAATGACCAAGATAAACCTTCTAAGCCTCGCGTTTCAATGGTGCGCATCCCTCATCCCATGCAATTTCTGTTTTGATGGCTTTTTCTTGTTGTTTGTTTTGAGCCTTGGAAGGCAGCTCTTCATTTCTGATAGACGTGCCGCTATATTGTCTCAACATACAGAACTTGAGGGAACAATTCAATTCGGTGGAAGAGGCCGCCACTCTTGCCAAAGAAATAGAGGATATTGCCATTGATCGGGTCTTTACAGACAGTGCTAGATTAAGCGACGTACGTTATCTATCCTTCCGATTATATTTTTACTAGCCATCAACCTCGACAGCTTACTAATTACTCATGCGAATAATGATCTACCACACCTGTAGAATGCTATTGTAGACTTTGTGCAGTGCTTGTGTGATGTTTCATGGGACGAGATAGAGTCAGCCAACCCACGCATGTTCAGCCTCCAAAAACTAGTTGAAGTGGCCCATTATAACATGGGTCGTATTCGTATAGTATGGTCAAGGATATGGGCTGTCATGGGCAAGCACATGGAGCAGGTTTTGTTCTCCTTTTTTTTTTTTTTTTGGCTTCTTGGCACAAGTTCTCATCGCTTTTTTTTTTTTTGGGTTTGTATGCTATTAATGTATTACAGGTGGGTTGCCATCAAAACTTGTATATCGCCATCTACGCCATCAACTCGCTGAAGCAGCTTGCCATGAGGTTCTTGGCAAAAACCGAATTGGCCAACTTTCAGTTTCAGAAAGACTTTTTGAAGCCATTTGAAAATATCATTACTCACAATCCGCCAGTGGCTCTTGACACTCGTGATATGGTTTGTCACTAATTCCTCTCCTCTCCTCTCCTCTCCTCTCCTCTCCTCTCCTTCGCTGTGCATGTTTTGTGATTGTCGACGATGTGAACACCAAGTTGTCCCAAGTTTTTGGGCGTTGACGTACTCTCCTACCGCCTCGGTTTTCGAGGCAGTAGACCTTGTACAAACGTCATGATTTTTCAACTGTTATAGTTACTCTGAGACACATCTCTTCCTCTCGCATTCTCTCGCTCTCTCTCTCTCTCTCGTCCTTACCTATCATGAATACCATCTAATCATAATATTATCTATAAGATTATTCAATGTCTCTCGATTATGATCCGGTCCAGGGCTGACAATATAAAATCTGGATGGAAGAGCATTTTTGTGATCCTTTCATGTGCCGCTAACGATCGGGATGGTAAGCGTTGTTAGCTTTTGCTATTTGTCACCAACGTGCAACTTACCTGTCATTCCTGATTCCTCAAGAAAAAATCGTGCAACTAGCATTTGAAGTTGTGGAAGAGATAATGAAGAAGTACTTTGAGTACACAGCGGATTCCTTCTTCGTGGAGTGTGTGAATTGCCTTGTTTCTTTCGGCAAAAGCAATTTGTTCAAAGACATAAGGTATTACCAGCTTTTTATGGTCCATCCTTTTAGTATTCTTCTTCAAGGTTTGCAGCTTCGACTCACTGTGTTTTAAAGTTTGAAGGCAATAGACTCGTTGGTATTTTGCTCTAGAGAACTTGCACAGGGCACTGTCTGTCATATGGAGAAGGACAAAGGCAAAGAGAAAGGCCATAAAGACGTGGAGGAAGATGAAGCCGCATCAGATTCATCTGAGCATTACCCTAATAATGATGCTCGCATAAAATACTGGTTTCCAGTGTTAACTGGTTTCTCAGAAATTGTTGGTCATCCTCACATCGATGTCCGCACCGTGTATGTTCCTCTTCATTTTTGTTTTTTCTTGTTCTTCTTCTCTCCTTGCTGATCCTCTTTGTTCTCCTTTCATCAACCTTGTAGTGCTCTGGAGCAACTATTTCATGTGCTAAAAGAATATGGCATAAACTTTAACACCCAACTGTGGGACCTTATATTCAGAGGTGTGATATTACCTATCTTCATTGGTGTTCGTGTAATTGCAAATGAGCCCAGCCAAATCGACGAGGTAAGAGTAATTGAATAGCTGACGCCCTCGAAGTTTTAAGCTGACCTTTTTTTTTTGTTATGTTTTGTTTCTCCCTGTTTACAGCAAGACAACATTTGGATCACTACAACGTGTCTGAACGCCACCCAATCTACAGTCGACCTTCTATCCTATTTCTTCAACAAGCTTTCATTTTTGCTTGATGAAATTCTCGTGTTATTGGCAAGCTTCATCATGCAAGGTTCGCGTTTATTGTCTTTCTCTTCTCGCCCTCCTTTTTTTTAAAATTATTGTTTCCTTTTTTTTTTTCTGCCTTGCCTTTGGAATAGCACATAAGTTTTTTTAACAACAAATCTTCAAACGTAGATACGGAAAACTTGGCAGAAATTGGATGTCATTGTCTTCAACTGCTCATTATGCGAGACGGCCACCGCTTCGATGCTTTCATGTGGAACATAGTATGTTCCACACTTGTGCATGTTGTTCATCAGAACACGCCCTCCGAAGTATTTAGCTATGTTCCTCCAAAGAAAGTTTCTTCCCTTCCTCGCAGAAGAGGCAACGGCGGAAAGGCCTCCCGAAGATCAACCACCAATGGCCCTGAAGAGGAGAACGGACAGCACCCACCAGCAGCAGGAGGAAACATGAGTGCTTCAGGAAGAAGAAAAGCGCGAGAGCGAAAGATGTTGGCCCTGCAACAGGAAGAGTTTGATAAAAGCACGCACAAAACATCCAGGTTGCAAGGCACAACTACGACGTTAGAAGTGGTGGAGGAGGGTGAAGAGCTGGACATTGCCACACCAGACGCAGCAGCTACTCCAGAAGAAGCAGCCCGAATCAAGCTTTTGCGTGCAACTCCACACAAGCCTCCCGGTTCCTTCTCTTTCAGCGTGGTGAACGGCAAATGTGCGATACATCTGTTGCTGATGACCTCCTTGAATGACCTTATTTTTGAACACTATGAGCGTCTGTCTGCTCAAAACATCCTCACGTTACTGGGTGCCATGGAGGAGGCTTACACCTTTGCTTACCAGGCAAATAATGATCCTCGTCTCCGAAAATCGCTTGGTCCTACTGGTAAATTCCGTGTGCCTATTGTTGCATCATTTTTTTGTTTTGGTGTTCATTTCCCTCTTTTCACAGGAGTTATGGCTCGCATTATCAAAATTGAAATCTCTTCGCTGAGTTGCATCTTCCGTGTACTGTTCCGACTGGTAAATGAGCGAACTGCTGAACGAAGGGATATAGGCGAGGAGAAATTAATAAGGTTATTACACACTCCGTTCCTCCTTTCTTTTTTTTTTTCTTGTCAGCTAAAGGTTCTCTCTCGCTCTCTTTTGCCTAAAAAGAACTGCACTGGCCTTCATTCAAGAATTTAGGGATACTGCGCTGAATTCATCCTCTAGTTATGCTCACGCCAAAGTGGGGCTTGTGGTGCAGTTCTTGGAGGGGCTTTTGCGGCTTGGAGATGAACAGTTTGACCGATTTCTCCCTATTTTCTACCAGCTATTGGTGGAGCTGCTGATTAGCGACCGCCAGGAGATAAGACGAGCTCTACAACCTATTCTCCTCCGCGTTGGCACCATGCACATACCTTCATTCCAATCGACAGGAATCATCTTTTCATCAACAACGCCGACTGCTTCTCCGTCTCCCATCAAAGCTGAACCTTCTTCCTCCGCCCCTGCATCGTCTCAGTATTGATAAAAATTTAAAATATTTCTTGGTTTAAATTATTGTTGCTACACAGAAATAGTACTTTTGAGTCTTTATATTGTACATATGTGCATACGTGTGTGATAAATGAGTTGCCTATTTACAGATGATACAGGAGAGAGAGAGAGAGAGAGGGAGAGAGGGAGAGAGGGAGAGAGGGAGAGAGGAGAGAGGGAGAGAGGGAGAGAGGGAGAGAGGGAGAGAGGGAGAGAGAGAGGGAGAGAGCAGGAACAAACAACAAAAAGAGGCTGGCCTACTTGGGGCCAGCAGGCAAGAAAGCACCATTTTCAAAGACGCCTTTGATGCGACAGTGCTTGTAATTAACGCAGCTTGTGTGGCCACAAGTGTTTGCCACGATTCGCCGTGCTGATGGACTGAAAAAGTTCCATTGTTTGGCTTGCTCAGGGAAGCGCCAACATAGAAGAAGCATTATAACGGAGATGTTGTGCAGGTCGAGCTTCGGATAGCTTCGGATGGGATACTTTCGGCCCTTGGACTTGCGGAAGGGACCTTTCCATAACAAGCAGCAGTCGCTATCATCTCCCAAGTAGCCTTTCTTGGCTTGGCCTTGGGTGGTCTCGCCGAGGCCTTCTCTTCGATGAACGCAGCTATCTTGCCCATCGGTTTGGTCGCCGTTGTTGTCGTTGTTGAGGCAGCACATCGGTACGACGTTCTCTTGGATCTTCATCCGTTCCTCCTCACTGATGGACAGCACGCGTTCCAGCTTGCTTTGGGAGGAAGGCATCAAGCAAGTATTTTCCACCAAGAAGCTGCTGACTTGCGTCCAATTCTCGTCGTACAGAGCAGACAGGATGCTGCTGGGAAGACTGAGGTCAGCTTGCTGCGCGTCGCTATCCGACTTTGAGCTCTCCCCTTCTCTCTTAGTCCTTTTCTTCTTAGTACGGCCTCGCTTATCCCTTGCTTTGCGCTTGCCAGTGGCAGCATCTGCTGTTGTATCTCGTCTTCGAGGTGGTGGCAGTAGGGGGCGAGAAGATGGTGGGGCAGAGAGAGGAGGTGATGCGGCAGACGACGGTGGCGAAGAGAAATTAGCGGAACCATCTGTTGATGAAGCAGAGTTGGGTAGTGGAAGGCAGCTTGACAACGATCTTCCAATGAAAGAAGAAGCGGAGGGGGGAGGGTGCCCAAAGTAGGCTGGTGGACCACCGCCACCGCCACCGCCACCGCCACCGCCGCCATAAAGGAAGGAATCAACGGGTATTGCTCCTCTTCTTTTGTCTTGGGCGTAGGATGCTTCAGTCATCACGCCACCACTTGGAACACCAGCTCCCCTCATCATCATCATGGACATCATAGAAGGAGGAGCGCTATTTATGAAGGCATTGTTGGCAGCAGCAGATTCAAATGTGGAAGAGGGAAGCGGAAATGGTGGGGGAAGGGTTGTAGTGGTTGTTGTTGGTGAGGCTGAACGCTGTTGCAGAGACTCGAATGACAGTGGCTGCCGAAATGGAAGGTAGTCTTCATCGACTGCTGGAGAAGGCCGTTCCACAGAGCCAGGAGGACCCCCTCCAGTTAAACCTGCTAGCGAACCTACATCAACCTCACCTCTTTCCGCTGACCAACTACGTTGTTGAGATGTCGCCAAAGAAGGAAAAAATGATGAGAAACCACCGCCGCCACTTGTCGGCAGATTGTTGCTAGCTGTGGGGAGATACGATCGCGAAGAGGCGGAAGAAGAAGAGGAAGAATAAGGGCTGAGATACGGAAATGGCAGGCCTGACGTTGTAGTTGATGCTGTGAAGGTATTGCCCGTTGAAGCAGGAGGAGAAGCTGTCAACATACCGCTGCTTGTTGTAGCTGAGCTTGGGAAGTGATTGGGAGGGGTAGATACAGGAGGCGAGGACGGTGTTGGCGAGGAAGGTTCTTCTCGAAAATCTTCCGCTGCTGCCCGATCACGCCCCATTATAGACGCATAATGAGCTGGTTGTGTGGTAGAACTACTGGTAGAGGTAGGTCGCAAAAAAAACGAAGGCGGTAGCGCTGATGTAGAATGTGATTGGTGTTGTTGCAACGATGAGGAGGAGGAGGGGGAGGAAGAGGAGGAATCCAGGAAAGAAAAGTTATGATGATGAGAATAGTAGTTGGGAGGGTTAGGATAGTAAATGTGGTGCGGTTGGGATTGAGGCTGTGAGTGGGTGTGCTGATAATGGTGGGGATAGGACTGAAAGTGCGGAGGTGAAGGGCAATGGTAGTGGGCCAATGAAGGTGTGGAAATTGCAGTCGACCCGGACGACGAAGAAAACAAAGGAAAAGAAGGCAAAGTTGTGGTCGAAGAATCGCGCGTTGTGCGACTTCTTTTTGCGGCGTTCTCTTCTTCGTTCTCATCTCCATCACCGAATCCAGCCGGCATTGGTGAGTAGCCGCGTTCTCTTTTGTTATCGCTTCCAGGTGACAAAAGAGAAGAGAAACTCATCGGTTGCTGTTGCTGTTGTTGCTGCTGCTGCTGCTGTTCGTCACCCAAACGATAGGGCATATTCTTATGACGGTGCAAGGGGTCCTCTTCGTCTTCGAAATAGGAGGAAGGGGCTCCTCCTGATCCTATTCCAGCTGTGCTGGACTCGCTTTGCTGTTGTGTGTCATACGACATCAAAGGCGGAACTCGAAAGTGTTGTGAGGAAGGAGAAGAAAAGGCTCCTCTTCCCCCAAAGCCTGGAAGATGTCCAGAAGAGAGCAAGGAAGAGAAAGCGCCACCAGAATAACTGTGTGCATTGCTTTCTGTCGTTGTTGAGGACGATGTTGCTGTTGTTGCTGATGGCAAAAGCGGCATCAACAGCGACATCGGAGTTTCAGTATCGCCGCTGCCGCTGCCGCCGCTGCTAGGTGTTGTGTTGGTTTCCTCTGTTGCGGCTCGTCTATCACCTCCACTAGAACTCCCTTGCCCTTTGCTGCTTTCCTCCTTTTTGGGTCAGAACAAAAATAGTTACAAGAAAGCTTTCCACTCTTACGTAATAAAACCCATGGATAAAAGTGGAAGAGTGCGAGAGGGGGAGAGAGAGAGAGAGAGAGAGAGAGAGAGAGAGAGAGAGAAGGCACCTGCTGATAAGGGGACCACTGTTGAAAGTTGCTTCCACTGCCATAATTGAAATAGTCGCTGCTGCTGCTCCCCTTCGAAAAAAAGGAGCTGTTTTTTTTTTTTGAGGGACAACAAAAAGATTAGTGGAGGGAAGGGGAGTGAAGATCTTCGGGAGAAGGGAAAAGTACAAGTCTTCTGCTCTGCCACTGTTGTAGCCGGATCCTCGTTCTCTCTTCCTACCTGCATGCTCCGTTGAGGAGGATTGACTGTCATCCATTCTGCTTTCAGTTCTCTTTCTTTCTGTCCTTCTTCTTTTCGTGTTTGGCCTGGAAACTTGCCTTGACTCGTTGTTTAAATGAAGCTAAATCAGACGAGGCAACAAGCGGTCATCCGAACAGATTTTTTTTCTTCTCTCTCCCGCCAACAGTCTGTCGGTGAGTGAAAGAAGCAGAAAAAATGAATAAAAGGGCCGGTAAACAACGTCGAGAACAGAACGAGAAACAACAAAACCAAAGGAGAAGAGAGTGGAGAGCGAGAGAGGCAAGAGAGAGTTTGACTCCACCTCTAAGCGTGAGGGTGCACAGCAGGGGAGGGGAGGGGAGGGGAGGGGAAGGCGGAGGAGCCAAGGTTCGCTGCAAACCAACCAAACTCCAAAAAAGAATACGGTACTTTCTTCCTTGCTCTCAGCCAGATTTCCACCTTTATTCTCGGCTTTTTCCTCTTGTGCGGTTGTGTGGAGGCGCCAACGGCCTACAACTCTCTCGAGGGAGAGTTGTCCTTGGCCGGAGATATTTTAACCACAACAACAACCAACCGCCAAAAAATAAGTCCACCGTGCTGAAGCTGGCGAATCAGAGATGAAGGGGGAGAAGGATTTTGTTGGTTTTTTTTGCAGGCCTCGGCAATTCAGCTAGGGGCATTTTGGTTTAAAAAAAAAAGTTGGAGAAGGTTCATGGCTACCAACAAAGGTAATTTTTTGAATTTAGCCTCATACGAACTGGATAGACGATGGGGTGACAAGTTGTAGACAGGCGACTCCGCTTGGCGTGGCACGATCTCGCCTGCTCGCTACATCTTTTGGTTCTTTCTTCCTCTTTTCCGCTGTTATTGTCGACAAATAAAACCATTGCACAATTTCTGGTCAACCACAAAACGCAGCGAGGGCAATTGCTCCACGCCATAGAACAATTGAATTGGTAGTCTGCTTTCTGTGTTTTTTCCTCCGAACCTCCCGTCCAATGAGAAGCGCCCATTCATCGCACAAAAAGGAAAGGTTCATAGGGGTAATTTTCCATAATCCCTTTTCGGCCCACTTTTCTCAGCTTTCGTCATAACGAAAAATTCTGTCCCTTCTTTTTCTTTTCTTTTCTTTTCGTCGGTCACTCTTCCACCTTCCTGTCTTTTTCTCACGCCACAAGCAGAGCTTCTCTCCAGTTCTCTGTGCACTACACGCTCCTTTTTTTTCCCCCTCTACTCTCTTCTTCTCGAGATTTTTTATTATTTATTTCATTTCGACACACTCCCCTCACACACAAACACAATGACGCGAGCACTTTTCGCACTGGCCGCAGTGCTGCTTGTGGCCTTTGCCGCCCAAGCGCAAGCTGGTACCCTCTTCGAGGCCCTTCAAGCCGACCCTGAGTATTCCAAATTCTTGGCTGCCGTGTCCAACGTAGCCCCCCTTCTCGACGCCCTTAACAGCGACACTGCCGAGACCACCCTCTTCGCACCTACTGATGAGGTCTTCTCTGATGCCACTATGGACCTGCTCTACTTCTCCTTTGGTAAGAAGCTGGCTCGCTCTGACTTCACCGACGGAGATTTATTGCAGATGGACAACGACATTTACGCCAAGGTCACTGTTACTGAAGATGGTACTGCAATCGGTTTATTACACTACTTTCTTTTTGAGCCCGTTGTTCAACTTTTTTTTTTGCTCATTTTCTTTTTCTTTGTGCTAAAAATGTAGAAATTAGCGTGAACAACGTGCCTTTGGTTGCTGGCAAGGATGTGGAGTGCAGCAACGGCGTGCTCTACCAAATCTCAGACGTGCTGACCCCTCCTGCTACCTTGAGGAAGGTAGCCGAGGAAGTCGGCCTGACCACCCTCGTTTCTCTGTTCCAGTTGGCCGGCATGGAGGATGCTCTTCTCCAGGACGACGTCACGCTGTTTGCCCCCACTGACGCTGCTTTTGCTGCTCTGCCTCCCGTTTACCTCAACTACTTGTTGAGCAACACGGCTGAGTCCAACAAGAAGGTTTCCGAGCTGCTGTCCGCTCACATGCTCAGCTCTGCTACCTACTCTCCCGACTTTGTTGATGGTTCCTCCGAAGTGGCCACCCTGCTGGATGGCTTCAGGCTGAACCTCTTCAAGGATGAGAACGGACTTGTCGTCAACAATGCCAACGTGAAGACTAGCGACGTATTGGCCTCCAATGGTGTGGCTCACACCGTGGACGCTGTCATCTTGCCCACCGCCAACGAGACCCTCAGGGAGGTCCTAACCGCTCTCGGCCGCACCGAGTTCATCAAGGCTGTCGACCAGGCTGGTCTCACTGACCTCCTGGACAAAGACACCACTCCTTCCACTGTCTTTGCTCCCTCCAACGAGGCTATCACCAAGGCTGGTCCTCTTCCTTCTGGCCAAGCCCTCACCGACTTGATCAGCTACCACTTCAGCAGCGGCTCTGTGCCCGTTCTCAAGACCGAGCTTTTGGCTTCCCTCTACAAGCCCAAGACCCTTCCCAACAACCAGTACTTGAAGGTTGAGGTTAACAAAGATAGCGCTACAGTAAACGGTCTCCCCGTTGACGTTGTCTCTGGTCATGTTGCCACCAACGGTGTTGCCTACGGCTTGGAGAGTGTTTTGGCTTTCCCTAAGTCTGTTCCTGACGTGGCCAAGTCCAACACTACTCTCCCTCCTTACAGCCCTCTCACTGAGTTCTTGGCCCTGGTGAAGCAGGCAGGTCTCACTGACACTCTCAACACCACCGCCAACTTGACTGTCTTTGCCCCCAGCAACGCTGCTATCAAGGCCTTGCCCAAGACTTTGCTTGATTCCTTCAACAAGGACAACCTCACTGCTCTCCTCAAGTACCACGTGTTGGCCCTCCCTGAAGTGTACTATTCCAAGAACTTCCCTGCTGGCGAGACCTCCCTCAAGACCCTGCAAGGCAGCAAGGTGACCGTCACCGTTGATGCCACTTCTGGAGCCGTTACCGTTGGCGCCACTACTTTCAGCGCTGCCCCCGTTATCTTCACTGACGGTTTGGCTGCTAATGGCGTCATCCACGTTGTTGATGCTGTCATCCTGCCTCCCACCCTCAACATGCAAGGCTTGTTGAACACCGTTGGACGTACCTCCTTCGTGACCGCTCTTGAGCAGAACAACTTCACCAACGTGTTGACCGGAACGGATTCCGTCCACACCACCTTTGCCCCCACCAACGATGCCATCAAGAAGGCCGGCAAGGATGTCACCAAGAGCGTCCTTTCCTACCACGTTGTTGACTCTGCTGTGATGGCTGCTGCCCTCAAGGAAGGCGCCACCTTGGTGGACTCTGCTCTGAAGGAGAAGGGCCTCGGCAACAACTACCAGAAGCTCAAGGTCGTGAAAGAGACCTCTGACACCAAGACCACCACCGTCACTGTAAACGGTGTGAAGGTGACTGCGGCGGACCTGCCTGCCACCAACGGTATTTCTCACTTGATCGAAGGCGTTGTGGTGCCTCCTAGCGACCTCCTCACTGTTCTTTCGAACAACAAGGAGACCTTTTCCACCTTGTTGGACGCCATCAAGACGGCCAACCTGACCGATACCTTTGCCGCACTCACTTCCACCACCGTCTTTGCCCCTACCAACAAGGCCTTTGAGAGCTTGAACCCCGCCATCAAGGGCTACCTCCTCCTCCCCAACAGTACTTCCGATTTGACCAAAGTCCTCACCCACCACTTCGGCAAGCAGGTTGTCTACTCTACTGAGATGACCACCGGCCAGACCATCCCTACCTTGGATGGCGACGACCTTGTCATCACCAAGAACTCCAAGACCGGCGAAATCACCGTCGAGGACGACAACGGCAGCTCCGCTACTGTGGTTCTTCCCGACGTGTTGGCCAGCAACGGCGTGGCCCACGGAGTGGATGAGGTCCTCCTTCCTGAGAACTTCAACATCACCTTTGAAAAGCTGTTGGAGGGCTACCAGGCCAACAAGTTCTTGCAGCTCCTCACCCAGACCAATCTCACCCAACTTGTGTTCAGCGGTGAGAAGTACACCCTCTTTGCCCCCACTGACGAGGCCTTTGACAAGGCCGTCGGCATCAACTCCATCCTCAACAACAAAACCCTCCTTCTGGAAACCCTCAGCTCTCACATCCATCAGGGTGTCATTAACCCCGACCAGCTCGTGAAGAATGCTAGCTTCTCCACGCTCAACCCCAAGACCAAGATTGTGGTCATCCAAGCGGCCAACGCCACCGCCAAAACCAACGCCCGCCTCGCCCTCTCCACCAACCTCAACCTCACCGCCGAAGTGATCAGCTACGCTGAAGCCTCTTACGACCTCGGCTACGTCTTTGAGCTCAACGGCGTGCTCGGCAAGGGCAGCGAGAGCGACGAAGACAAGGGTGGCCTCAGCACCACTGCCATCGTTCTTATCGTTGTGGGAAGCATCATCTTGGTGTTGGTCATTGTGGGCGTTGCTGGTGGCGGTTACTACTACTACCAGAAGAGGTCCGAGTACACCACCATCGAGGATGGTAGCTTCTAAGTCCTCCAACACACACAACCACTTTTCATTCCCAACCTGTACTTTCTTTCCTTCTCTTTTTTTTTTTTCAGAACTTTGTTATTTGCCTTCCACCTCCTTTTTTTTTTTAAAAAAACAAAAGATATTTACACTTGAACAAGGAACTATTTTAAAAAACCTCTCTTCTTCACTTATTGGGTGGTAACAAAGACAGAAAACAAACTTGTTGTGCTTTGTACAAGACGAACAATGGTGCTTATGCACAAAGGAAGAAAGTTGGGGAGGAATGGATGGCCCTCGAGCTTTAGGCCGAAATAAGCTCAAGAAGAACATCTTTGAGGCTTACGACGCTGATGGGCTTCTTCTCGTCGTCCACTATGAAGACCCTGTGAATCTTGTGCTCAGCACACATGTTGATAACGTCGCCTAAAGTGTTGTCCATTTTGCAGAAGACCACGGAACGGGGACGCTCATCTGCACTGCGCAGATCCGCCTTGAGGTGGCGAATGAAGTTATTGGCTTTTTGGAAGAGTCGCCAGAAGAGCCTGCCGTCCTCAGTGATGGCCTTCAGGTCTCTCAACGACAAAGCGGACATCAGTTTTCCTGTTTCGTCATCCACCACAGCCACCCCACTAACGCCCTTCAAATCAAAGTTAATGCTTGTCAGCAAAGTTCTCAGGAACAAGGAGGTATGAAAGATGCTTACCTCGCTCTCCATCAATTGGAAGGCTTCGATGGCTTGTTGGGACATCTTTATGGAGAAGACTTCTCTAGGAAGGGCGGTAACCAGGTTGAGAGGTTTGTCTTTCTTGGACCCAATCAGGTTGAGGTTCTTTTGCAAGAACTCCACCACCTGGGACTGAGTCAACAGGTTCATAATGCGACGATTGTCATCGATGACGGTGAGGCGGTGCAGCTGAGGGTCTTTCGCCAAAGCTTCAATGGCGTACAGCAGGGAGTAGTCCGATTTGATGGGATGGAAAGGATTCCTCAGAGTCCTTGGTCCCTCTGTTTGTTGGTAAAGCAACAAAATGAGCTTACAAGAAGTGAAGAGAAAAGAAGGGAGTTTCCATACTCATAATGTCGTTAACGGTTTTCTCCTGGAAGGCCTCCTCCTCGGCCACCAAGTTCCAAAAGTCCTCGCTAGAGGAGAGTCGATGGGCGCCAAAGTGGTCACACACATACTGAACGATGTCTCCCATGTCCAGGAAACCGTAGTACTTGTGGCCTGTCTTCATCAGCACTGGAACTGACAAGAAGTTGTGTTTGATGAGACCCTTTTGTTTTTGTTTTGTGCATCGTTTGGAGGTGAGCTGCCGTTGGAGGAACTAGCAGAAGAGCTTTTAAAAGAAACATGTAGTGGACATACCTTGAATACGTCGACCACCTTGTCAGTTCGTTCAGCCACAAAGACCCTGTTCTCAGGAACTCGCAGCTGGTCAGCCCTGGTGTAGAGGAGGGAGGCCAGGAACTGCGGGTTGGTTTGGTACTGCAACCTGGCCTCAGAGCTGGCCCCTCCTGGCTCCAAGCGTACAGCCTTGGAGGGTCCCTGCTGAGCAGCCTCCATCTTGGTGCCCTCTGCTTTGGCCTGTTGGGTCTCCGCTTCTGGCTGCTTTCTCTTGTTGGCTTGCATCTCGCTGCTGTGCTTGTGAGCGAACAGAGAGCACCAACAAAAAAAAAATGACACAATTGTGCCAGTAAATGTCGGAGAGGTAACGTACTCTATCGGCTGCTGATTGTCGCGGTTTTCTGTTTACTGTTTGACCACACAAACGAAAAGGAACGGATTGTTCGGTTTAGTTTTTGTTATTTTGGTTGGCCTCCCATGAAAAAAAAAAAACCAAAATGTTACTGGAAGAGGCGTGGCCAAAAAGTCACCTTTTCCTACCGATTATCCATCGTTCTTCTTTCGCTTACTTGTGACTTTGCGTTGAAATTCCGATGGGTGTGCGAATTTGTTTGTTTTTTGACTGGTGCTTTGTTAGAGGCTCAATCACCAATGAAAAAACAAACTTAACTGGTCATTCTTAAAATTTCTCACATTCTCTTAAATTTCCTTTTGTGTTCTCTACATCAATTTTCCGATTAACCGAAAAATGAAGGAAAGGAACAAAAGCAAAACACAGGCTCGCGTTGTCTCCATATGCCCCATTCATTATTCTTTGTTGCTCGGGAGACAGTTCTTAGACGTTACCGTAACACATGTTCCGACATATATGATTCCGCCATAATTAAACAGGGAGGGGAGGAGTTACACCACTTCATTTAGCTTTTGTTGAGGACTATGCCTGTGCCTTCATTTGTTTCTTTGCGGGAAGCGAAGAACGGCAGAGAAGAAAAAAAAAAGCAAAAAAAAACCGGGGGGTGGTGACCACAGCTTTCCTGTGTCGACGTTTCTTTTTTGTGTGTGTACATGTGTGTGTACTGTGTGGCGATCAAACGCAAACACCGTTTAAAACGCCATGTCATCCTCCTCCGAGGCTCAACTTTCTTCTTCTTCGTCTGCCATGAAGTGGCCCACCAATATTAGTTGGCCTTCCTCTGCCCCTTCTTCTCCTCTACCTACCGATTGGCCTCCGGTTCGTCTCTCTCTCTCTCTCTCTCTCTCTCTCCCTCTCCCTCTGGTTTTTTCTCTCCTCTCTCTCTCTCTCTCTCTCTCTCTCTTGCGTTACACAGAAAAAAAAAAGCTGAGGATCATTTTTTCGTCTATAATTACTCCTTCTTTGCTCTCCTAACCTCTCTTTTATAGTATGCGGAAGACCCGAAGTATCCTTCTCTCATAAAGGAGGTGGCCGGCTATGTCAGAGAGAGGCCGGAGGCCGACTGCGAGTACAAGCGCGACGCTCCGTTTGCCTCTCTCATAGAGGTCGAGAGCTACACCAAATACTACCAAGCCTTCTTCTACAACAAACGTTCGTTGCCACTCTTCTCCTTTGTCTTGTTCTTGTTCTTGTTCTTTCTTTCTTGTCGTTTCTTTCTTTCTTGTCGTTTCTTTATTTCTTGTCGTTTCTTTCTTTCTTGTCGTTTCTATCTTTCCTTTCTTTCCTTTCTTTTCTTTCTTTCCTTTCTTTCCTTTCTTTCCTTTCTTTCCTTTCTTTCCTTTCTTTCCTTTCTTTACTTCTTTTCTTTTCCTGTTCTTAATACTCCTCATTTTTTCTCTTTGTAACGCTGCTCTTTGTTTTATTTTTTTAAAAATGTGAAGAACACGAAAACTATGTGAGTGCGCTGGCCGATGAAGAGGTGAACAACCTTGGACCCATTATCGTTTCTGTTGAGAACAAATCGCAAGTTCTCAACGAAGGACGAAAGGACCTTAGGGTCCTTGTCCACACAAAAAAGGTTTCCTTCACATTCTTCTCTCTTCTCCCTCCTTTTCTCTTCTTTTCTCTTTCTTCTTTCTGTTTATTCTTTCTATTCTGTTTTTTTTTCTTACCGTCAACGCACACATCCTACATAAAGGGTGCAGATTGGGCAACTCTAACAATAGACGAAGTAGAGAGCGCTGGCTCAAAGCTGAAAGCCATCAAGAAACGATTCCCACAGCTCGCTCCCATTCATTTCTCAAAGATGCCATACAACGACACGTTTTTGCCTCCGCTGTTGGTAAAGTTTGAGGATCAGAACATTTCCACTCGCTATAAGATCGGAGTGCTGTACTCCAAAGAAGGACAAAGCTTGGAAGACGAAATGTACAACAATGGTTTGGTATCTCTCAGTATTTTGTTTTTTTTTTTCTATAGACTCCATTGTTGAACATTTCGGTTTCCACTTTACCAATAGAACACGGAAGTGCTGCCTTTGAGGAGTTTCTGGATTTTTTGGGCGACAGAGTAACACTTCAGGGTTTTACTGGTTATAATGGAGGACTTGACGTGAAACGTACGTGCTAAGCACTTAGTGTTTTTTACAAGAGAGGATATGCTCACATTTTTTTTTGTTTGGAAAACGTTAAGGGAATACAACGGGAACACACTCTGTGCATACAATTCACCAGAACTGTCCTATCATGTTTCATGTCTCAACATTGTTGCAGTATTATCCTGCTGATCCGCAACAAGTAACGTTCTCTTTCTGGTTTTATCTTTTGTAGGCCTGTACTCACAAACAACAGGTGGAGAGAAAAAGGCATCTTGGAAATGATGTCATCATGATTATATTTCGGGAAGGAAAGAATGAGCCGTTTGATCCTCTTTGCATCCACTCCCAATTCAATCGTACGTGTTCTTGTTCTTGTTCTTGTTCTTCTTCTTCTTCTTCTTCTTCTTCTTGTTCTTGTTCTTGTTCTTCTTGTTCTTGTTCTTCTTCTTCTTGTTCTTGTTCTTGTTCTTGTTCTTGTTCTTGTTCTTGTTCTTGTTCTTGTTCTTCTTCTTCTTCTTCTTCTTCTTCTTCTTCTTCTTCTTCTTGTTATAGGATATGTCTGAATAACGAATACACGCAGATGTGTTCATCGTGGTAAGTCCAAAGAAATCAAAAAACAAAGATCGAACGGGAACATACTACAGAGTGGATATAGCATGCCAGGACGGAGTAATCCCATTTCCCCCTCGACTTCCCGACCCACCCATCTTTCGAAAAGGGCCAAAGTTCCGAGAATGGCTTCTATCTAAACGTAACACTTTCGTTTTCCTTTTCCTTCTTATTTCATTTGAGTAACGTATCCTTCGCTGTGTCATGGGGATAGTGATAAACGCGGAGAGAGCAGCTTTTCATGCTCCGAAGTTCGTTATAAAAATACGAAACACACGAAAGATGCAACTCAAAGACGTCATCGAAGAGTGCCAAGACGTCATTCCAGGCAAAAGCAAAGTCAAGTGGCAAACCCTCTCCAGAAAAACGGGCGAAACGATCGGTGGTGTTGGCAAAAAGACCACCAAAATGTTCTCTTCTGGAAACATGATACTGAAACCCAAAGGCAACGCATCATCAAAGCACGAATTCTCAGCGGAACTGGTCGTGGAACAGAGCGAGCCTGTTCCTGTTGTCATTGAGTTGAAGTCGGATGGCATCGTTTGTTACAACACCATTCGCAATAACGGAAGTAACGAGAAAGGAGAATTAAGAGAGCGGTATACTCTCTTTCAGATTAAGCGGTGGAGCAGCGAAAAGACGGTCTTTCATTTGGACTTTGGCGAATACAGAGCAGCAGGCTACATGCATCTCATTTCCAACAAAGCGGAGCAGATGAACGAGGTTTTGACGGCTTTCATTCAAAACTTGGATGGCGGTGAGCAAAACGAACAGTCGCATAAGAAGAAGGACATCGTCATTAGTGGACCTGACTTCTCCTCCTTCCGGAAGATGACGGACGTAGAGGAGATGGCTGCTGCCGCTGAAAAAGCTGGCCTCAACATCTCTGACGTAATCACGTCATCCTATAACGGCAGCGAGGAAGAAGTACCGCCCGCTCCTGCACCTCCGTTACCTCCTATTAATGGAGCTTCTTCTGCAACCTTCTCTCCATCACAATCCAGAAAGACCAAAAGCTTTCGTGGTGCTCGTCCCGCACCATACAGCAAACCTGAGCTTCCTCCTGTTCCTGCGAAGTCTCTTCCACCCGTACCTCCCTCTATTTCTGATCCTTCCATTTGTGCCTCCAACAGTCAGACAGCAATAGGGCCACCCCCTCTGCCTGTTCGCCGTTCGGTTTCTTTCGGTTCGATGGAGGATCATCAGCAAGATGACGCCTCAGTGTCGTCATCGTCACAGCCAAAACAATCGCAACTGGCTTATTCGTTGTTATCACCCCGTGTTGATGCGGGGTCTGTTTCTTCGACCGCTTCCTCTTCCGCTTCTTCTTCCACTATCTCTCCACCGATTCGACCAGAGAGGCCTCTTCGGCGGCCACCAGTCAACCTCAATCCCAGTCTTAATCGTCATGTGATAGCTCCACGACAACCCTCTTCTCCTTCTCCAACAGATACCAACAACGACGAAGCGGCGCATCACAACAAGCCAATTCCACCATCTGCATTGACTCTGACACAGCTGAAGCAACAAGGACTGCCTGAGCTACCACCTTCCTCCTCCTCTGTCATCGTGAACAGGCCGTCTTTTCTGCCCGAACAAAAGAAGAAAAAGAATGGAAGCGTTCGCCTCAAACGGCTCATTGGAGGTGTTGCCTCTTCCAAAGGCCACAGCACAGACAAGTCGGCCTCTGCTGACTCTGCTGCGTTTCTCCAAAAATACCACACCGTCGGTCGTACCAACAGTTTAGGCAACCTCTTAGATGAGGACGATGAAGAACAGCAGCAACAGGAATCATCCTCCACTGTAGCATCGATGCGATTGATTGGCCATACGAATGCTTCCTCTTCTTCTCCTGGTGTATTTGTGAGACCGAGAGAGCACAACGGAGACAGCGTACGAAACACCGACCTCCAACGTGCGTTCTCCACCGACCTGAAGAAAGGCTCCAAGAAGCTGCCTCCTTTGCCCGCTCGTTCCGCCACGGTGAGCTCTGGCAGCGGTGATTCTACCCATCCTCTTCAAGCTATGTTCTTGCCACCTACTTCTCCTCATCCGCAAGACGAAGACAGCCACCATTGAAGCCAATGATCCCAACAGCAGCCTCGAACGAAAGAGAGAAGAAAGAATCCTTTATCGATAGATTTTTAATAATTGTAAACATTTTTGTCTAATCGAAAAATTTTAAAAATATTTCAACAATCGAAATAATTTCCGATGAGAGGTATTGTTCCAGGTCGTCCCGATGTGACGGTTGGAAAAATTAAAAAAAAAAAAGAGAGAAAGAAACGTGAACGATGGAGCTACCCCCTACCACCATGCCAGAGGAGGGAAGTGGCGGCGGCGGCGGCGGCGGCGCGGCAGCAGCACAAAAGCCCAAAGGGCAGAAACACAGGAATTTGCTGGCAGCAAGAGCCGCTTTTGGTAATACTAACACCAAAAACGAAAGCAGCAACAACAAAGAGAAGGAAGGCCGGGAGGGGACTTCCTCCGCCTCCCACCAGAACACCGAGAGTGCCATCCATGGCACCAGCTGCGGAGAAAGGGAATGCGTGCAGCAGCAAAGAAGGAACCGACCGGGCACCAAGAACAAGGACATGTTCAAGTGGGCGGACCTCCCTGTCGAAAAGCTGGACGGGCCGCTCGCCGTCGAAGAACTGTTGCAGCAACTCATCCGTACGTTATTATTTTTGTGCTCGTTTTTGTGCTGTTATGTTTGTTTATGACCTCTTTCCAGGTAAAGACCCCGCAAACATCGAAGCGTTGATTGCGCTCCCGCCTGGCGTGGCGACCGATGTTTGGATTTATGAACACCTACGGTACACCTCCCTTCCATTCTTTGTTCGTTTCCTTGCTCCTTGCTCCTTTGTCGTCTCCTTCTTCGATTTCCCTTGCTTTGGCTAATAAGAGAACAAAAAAACTAAAGGCAAGTGCTAAAGGAGCTTAACTTGTTTGTGGTGCATCACAGCGACGTGTGTACGGCAGAGACGGCGCCAAGCATGAAGGTTACGGTCGGCAGCGAGGAGTATGTCTTCCTTTGCAGCGCCTACAACCCGCCACGTGAGGTTTATCCGTTTTCTTCTCTCTCATTCTGTCTCATTCTGTCTCTCTGTCTCTCTCTCTCTGTCTCTCATACTGATTGAAGCGATACCCGGCATAGTGCGCTGCAATTGATTACATGGCACACACAGTGACGCAAGCGACATCCACCCTGAACTCGAATCGTTACTTCCCCTCCAGGTTTGCTTGTTTATCGTTATCTTTTTAAAAAAGCAATAGCTGATTGGTTGCCGGTTTGTAGGGTTGTCATCAAGAAAGCATCAGCCAAGCAGTTTGGAATTTTGGCAAGACGTCTCTACAGGCTCTTTGCTTTTTCTTACTTTACCTTTAGGCAAAAGTTTGACGAGTTTGAGGTCTCTATCCGTGATTCTGCTCTCTCTCTCTCTCTCTCTCTCTCTCTCTCTCTCTCTCTCTCCCCCCCCTATGGACTTCGATATCATCACCCTTGCTTACTATCTGAGGTTAATACATACAGGCAAAGTGCCACCTCTGCGAGCGCTTTACAAAACTTTGTCTGCACTACGATCTGATGCCAATGCAAGGGCTACTAATTCCAAACTCTCGTTGGCAGTAACAAGGACACTTCCGCTCTCGTTCCTGAGTCCTCGCCCTCTCTCCCTCCCTCTCTCTTCTCCCTCTCTCTTCTCCCTCTCCCTCTCTCCCTCTCCCTCTCCCTCTCTCTCTCTCCCTCTCCCTCTCTCTCTCCTATGAACTTCGTTCTAAAGAGCAGATGGCTCTTCTTAAGTTTTGTACATTTTCATTTTCAGTTTCTCTCTGTATTACTTACACAAATTATCAGATCTTTTTACAGCACTCCAACTCTTTTGTAATTTCACTCGTTAACTGTCGACGATGAAGGTTGAGTAGGGAGAGAGATGAAGTCAAGCAATCTCCGCCGAAGAGCAGAGGTATCGCCAGCAGCACCGATCTGTGCATCAATACCTAGATTTGAAGCCGCCATCAATAAAGTTGGAATGGAGCACTGTTGTACAAATTCTGGGGTTAGCCCTGTCATAGAGCAATACAACCTTCTCGTCCTTCCTGAAGAGTACAGCCTACACACAAGAAAACGATGTGAGCAAAGCCATCATTCAAAAAAAAAAAAAAAAAAAAACAATGGTAGTAAAGGTACTACTGTACGTTGCACCGTCCAAAAATACTTTTTTTTCAGCGGCATTCCAAGGCTCTGCTATGTTCAAGAACTTTAAGTTGCGAGCCTTTGCCTCTGCTATTTGCTTCTCCAGCTTCTGAAGCGCTTGCTGTTATTTTTTTTTTAAGATAATTGTTAGGACGCAGCGCTTCTCTCCTCTCTCTCACGCTCTCTCGTTGTCATCTCGTATACCATACCTCTTGCTCTCGCCAACACCGTTCTCGCTCCAACCAATCCTCTTTTTCCTGCGAGTAGACAAGTCAGAAAATTGGCAAGGAAAGAATGGCAGGAAGAAAGCGAGTAAACCTCAGAAGGAAGCTTGTCGACAATCTTGCTGATAATATTATCCAAGCTGCGCGCTCGTACGGGGGTCTGCTTCGCCTCACAACGACACACAGGACATGCCTTTAATGCGAGAAATGAAAAGTAAGAGGGAGCAGCAAGAGCAAGAAAGAAGAGAGAGAGAAGAACTGTAGTTGATAAAGTTACCATTTTCATGAGGAGCCAATTGCTTAAGCATTCCCCACAAAACGTGTGAGAGCATTCCAATGCTGTGGCGTGGATCATCAGACCCTGACATATGCTGCATGTGAATTCTTCCTCCAGTTCATCCTTGCATATGCTTTTCTCTTTGAGTGCTTCTGCTTCGCTGCGTTGTTTCTCTAGTTCCTCTTGAAGCTTCCGTTTTTCAGCTTCATATTCAGATTCCTTTTGTTTTGTTTTGTTTTGTTTTGTTTTGTTTTTTTTTTTTAAAAAAAAGCGCTTTCAGAAGAAGAAGCAAGAAGAAGATGAAGAAGATGAAGAAGAAGAAGAAGAAGAAGAAGAAGAAGAAGAAGAAGAAGAAGAATAGAAGAGAAGGGCACGAACCTTAGTTTCTTTTTCTTTTTCCAACAATTGCTTTTGCTCCTCAAACTGTTGCATAAGTGCAGTCATTTTTTCCTCCAGAGAGGTTTGCCACTGTCTTTCCTGCTCTGACTTTGCTTCTTTCTCCATCTGAATTGCATTTCGTAACGCCTCCATTTGCTCCAAATGCTCTGCCAACTCCTTCTCCTTTCTTGCCAATTCAGCTTTGAGGCGCTCTGTCTCTGCTTCTGATCCCTTCTCTACCGTCTTGCATCGTTTTAAAACAACCTCTCCCTTCGCTCCTTCTTTTCTTTCTTCCTTTCCTTGATCTCTATCATCTTCTTGTCGTTTTCGTTTGTTGCCATTATTGTGACGCTGCAATTCCGGATGTCGAGTTGCTCCATTTGTTTCTTCTTGCTCCTCTGCTAAAACTTCTTCCTTCTCTATTTCTTTACCTTTGCTTTCCTTCCCCTCCGTGCCCGCTTCTTGTTGGTCGCAGTTCAGCCGAAAAATATAGACTAATTCAGGATCAGATACCACGCAGCGTTCTCCAAACGCAACCGCTTTTCTATTTGCGTCTTTGCCATCAACAGCTGCAACGCTTCTTCCTCCCTCCCCAAAGATGATCTCATCTCCCTCCCTTTTGGTTGTTGGGTGTTAGAAGAAGAAGAACAAGAAGAACAAGAAGAACAAGAACAAGAAGAACAAGAACAAGAACAAGAACAAGAAGAACAAGAAGAACAAGAAGAACAGCAACAGAGCAGAGAGGCAATTACTTCAAAATGGCTTCTTTTACGCGGACACGATTGACAAATACGCCGTTGAGGCTGTTACAGTCCACCAGCCGCCATACATATGGAGAAGAACAAGAAGAGGAGGCAGAACAGTCCGCCCCTACCACCGGTGCCTCTCTTTGTATGAGAGCGTGTATGCGGGACACCATGCACGGTTTGCTGGGTGAGTCAAGCAGCCTTTAGGAGTAGGTGTTAGAGTGTTAATATCACATGCTTTCAACGAACAAGGTAAAATAGAAAACAAATGGCTCACATGTTGGCTCGCTGACCACGACCAATCTTGAACACGGGTCGATCGACGCGGGCAAACTTTGGAGGTGAAAGAAGAGATGCTGTTGCTCCGTTTGCAGTTGTACCGTTCGGCGCTGCTATCGTCCCAACGTACACCAAACAAGGCGTCGTGACCTCGTTCGTTTTCTGTTCTCCTCCACTCCCCTCGTTGCAACTCGTGGCCCGCTGCTGCTCTCCACCTCCGCCACCACCAGCGTCCTCCTCCTCCGCTTCCATCGCTTCTTTCATTCTTTTCTATTCTATTCTTCTCTTTTGTGGCGACATGGTGTCGACACAAATTGATCATTTATGATCAGAGATTTTTCGCCAATCACAATTCAAAAATTTAATGAGAGCCGATCGTCGTTTGGGCTAACTGTTACAATTAAGAAAAGCAAAGCAGAGCAAAAAAAAAAAAAAAAAAAAAAAAAAAAAAAACAAACAGGATAGTATTGGGAAAGGTTATGAGGATTGCTGCTTGAGGCGATAGAGGGCAGCACGAGAGCATAAATAGGGTACACGCAGCACGGAAGGGTAACTGCGGACCAGTTCCTCCAACGAAGAGAACCTTCGTTCCTCTCCGACCGGTTGGTAGAAGCCGTCCGTCGTTATCATGATGGAGGTGTGGCAGACCACGCCGCCTTGCCCCACGAACGAGGAAGCGTACGGACTTCTTCGGCCGAAACGAAGCAAGAAGGTTCCTTCCTTTTGGTTAGCAAACAATTCCTATATTTTTTTAACAAAAACGATCAGATATCTTTCACATAAGAGGACGAAGAGAAAGAAGATAAAGAAATGAACCTCTGTTTCAGAAGATGTAAGATCCCCATGGAACCACTCGTACTGCAACAAATGGGAGAGGTAGGGCCGACGGAGGAATCGCTTGTAGGCCGCCACAACATCGTGCAGGCTGGCAAAGTGCTTGAAGGACCGGTCCGGCTGCTTCACTTTGAACCTCAGTTCTTCGTTCTCGTCGGTGGTGATGAGGATCTGACGCACGTCCAACTTATGGTCTTTATCCTTCATGATGAAGCCCACCGTAAAGTCTCCAGGTGAACTCTCGCTGAAGCGAACGAGGAACGTGCCCGCCTTCTCTGAACCCAGCAAAAGGTCTGTCTCTGTTCGTGATAACCATCCATGAAACCATCTATTTTTGTTTTTTAAACATTAATTATGTTTTACAGAGAAAAACGCAAAACAAGAAAGTGGACAGAAGAAACGTACGGCTCTTGGAGGATCTTTCGTGTCTTTTGGTAAGAAAGTTTGATACAAGGTCAGTAAAAGGTTGAGTGAATGAGTGAGAGAGAGAGAGAGAGAGATACGTTGTCAACAGCTCTTTCGACGGGGCCAAAGCCTTTCAACCATTCTTTACATTTGTGTTTACTTACGAAACCCGTTCCATATGTGTCTGATAGTTCCATTCATCAGTCAAGTTTGTTGCAACAAAGAAAGGTAGAAAGAGAAAAGACAAGAAAGGAAGAAAGTGAGAATAGATTACCCATGATATGAGCCAACAACCTTTCATCGGCGGAAGAGATGGAGAGGTTGACCTTCTCTCGCAATGTTATTATAAACTCTGACCAAGGTACCATCGCCTTTGTTCATTTGTTGTGAGTGAGTTGTTAACAAAACATACACCCAAAGAGAACAGAAAATGAAAGCAAGGAAAAGAAACGAAAGAAGAAAGGAGGAAGTACCAATGTGCCAAAGTGAGTTGTCCATAAGTAAGCAAACGCGGTAGTTTCTTCCTGTCTAATGGCTCGGTAAACAGATCCTAGCGTGTATGACTGATAGATGTCCTCGTCTTCGTCCATCAATGGCGATTGTGGCGGTGATGATGACGGTTGCGGTGTCATTATAATGTATTCTGTCATCGGTAATGCTCCATATTTGTTGGCGTTATTGTTATCGATGACGCTCATTGTTGGTTGTGGTTGCTGTTCTTGCTGTTGTCGGTATTGTGGCATTCCTTCATATACATCTTCTTCTTCTTCTATTCCTTCAGCTCTCTTCAAAAGGACTTCTCCTTCCTCGCCGTATAGCTCAGT
The DNA here is from genome assembly GCA_031835245.1 of Balamuthia mandrillaris. Classification (NCBI taxonomy): domain Eukaryota; phylum Discosea; order Longamoebia; family Balamuthiidae; genus Balamuthia; species Balamuthia mandrillaris. Next base: position 396,556 of record JAVKOQ010000013.1, on the reverse strand, counting down.
ATAGGCAGTATTTGAGGAGGGTTGTCTGATTGGGTGCACTCGTTCGGCGGAAAGAGTGATAGTGGATCCTCTTTTCGGAGGCAAAGGAGGACGACGCATTGGTGGTGTTGATGGAGAAGATGTTTGTTCTGTGTCCGAGGCAATGCCAGCCGATACAAACAACGGTTTGTCGGTATCTCCAAACGTTCCTCTTCTGCTGTAATCTTTCTTTGGCAACCATGTCGGACTAGTTGCTGTCTCTTCTTTTGGTTGCTGTTGTTGGATCTCTCTTTCCAGCTCTTCCTCCAACGTTTTGAGGGCTTGGGCTCGTTTCTCCTCTTCCATTTCTTTCTCTTTCTCCTCCTTCTCCCTCTCTCTTTCTTTCTGTCTCAACGCAGCTTCCTCCTTGATGCCTTGCAGAGAGTGATAATTGCGAGGAGGAACGGTTGGTGGTATTAACGAAGATGCCGAGGGCGTTCTCTCCAGCGCAGTGCTCATCGGGCGTGGTGACCTTGAACTGCCTCCGCGCGGACTCTTCATGTTATTATTTGCTCCTCCTGCTGAAGCTGACGCTGCAGCCACATTGGCAGCAAACGATCTGCCTATAGCAGCCGTCATCGTCAACGATTTTGCGTCACTGAGTGGAGAGGCAAGAGAGGCCCTTCGGTTTAGGATGTCGGAAAGGTTCACAGCTGGGCCTGAAGCGGATAATGGCGATGATGGGGAAGAAGAGGAGCCTTTCTTTCGGTTATCTGTTTTGGGAGAAGAAGTTGCAATCTTTTCGGCTATGACAACAGGAGTTTGACGAGTGAGAATCGGAGGAACGATCACCGTTTGCTTTCGAAGCAACGGAGCCACTGGTGCTGCTCCTTGTTTGCCCGGCGTTGCCGCTTCTTCCCATTTGTTTTGCAGAGTGTAAACCCTAAGGCTGGCGATAAAGTTTTGAAAGTTGGAGTGAATGCCAGAGTTGAGCATCTCCAGAGAGGAACGCAGCGAGACCGATCCCAACATGCGAGAGAGCTTCGTCATCGACTTTAGAGAGTCCAGTTTGGCACGAAGCTCCTTCAGCGTGATGTAGAGGTCGTCTATGTAGTGAGCCTCCGCCACGATGTTTTGCCATGCGGAGCGGTTCTTTCTGGCGGTAAGAAGCTCTTGTAGGGACTTGTGGACATTCTCCAGGTTGGGCGTCATCTCGGCAGCCAGGTCCTTGAGCTTCTCGCTGTGGGTCAGCATCATGAGCACCTCGTAGTTGCCCGCGCGAAGGACCAGCAACTTGTGATCAAGTGAGCCGTCCAACTCTGAGTAGGCTTTTCCCTTTTGTGCATTGTTAGTTTTACCCCTTAAGACTCTCCCTCTTTTCTTTTTGGCTTTCTTTTTCTCTAGTCTCGCTCTCTGTGCTCTTCTTTCGGAAATTCTTGCTTCATTTCTATTCCCTCTTTCTTCTTCTGGTCCGTCGGCTTCTTCCTCCTCCTCCTCCTCTTCCTGTGCTTCTGCTTCCACTGCTAGTTTTTCTCCTTTCTCCTTTCGCCTTTCGCATTCTTCTGCATTCTTTCTTCGTGCTTCTTTCAAGTAAGATAAAGGGTACCTTCAACGTAGTCACCGGCAAGCCTTCTAGTTTCGGATTGACAATACGAAAAGTGGTAGCAGGACCACTCCCCGACGATGATGAGGACGAGTCCTTGTCCTTCTTCTTGCTTTCCTTCGTCTCTTTTCCCGGTTTCATGATGAGCACTATTTTACCTTGTTCCACATCGATGAACAGGTTGCTTATCTCCTCTTTGAACGGAAGAACACGAATGGACTTGAAAGAAGAAGAAGGAGGTACATGACGGGGCCACACCGAAAGCTGTTGGTTGGCAGAACCGCAAAAGAGCCACTCCCCCCATCTCCGAAGGCTGTTTACTTTGTTTTTCATATCTGAAGGAGAAGAAGAAGATAAACTGTCGGAAGAGGGTGAAGATGATGAGGGAGAGGAAGAAAGTTGGTGGATTTCCTCTTGGTAGATATCAATCTCTCGTAGAAGTTGTCCTGTTTGTCGAACGTAAAGGCTCACTCTGCCGTCGATTGTTCCTGTTTTGTTTGGAAAAGGTTTTTCATTTTGTGTTCAGAAAAAACAAGAGAAGAACATATCAAGGGAGGAGGAGGAGAAGGAGGAGGAGAGCGAAGCGAATGCCAAACATACCTGTAATGATGTACTGATCATCCACAAAGAGTGAGCATATAGTTGAGCGTGTCTCCAGAATATTAGGGTTCGGCAAGTCTTTCACTTCCGGGATGACCTTCTCTCTCACCACCAGCGTCGGCGGCTGCGTCACCGGCGCCTTCTTTATGGCTGCAGCGTTGCAATTGTTGTTGTTGTTGGCATGGTTGCTGTTGGCATCTGACGAGGCATGAATGTGCGCGCCAACTTTGGTGTTGACGGGCATGAAGATGTTCCAAATGGCCAAGGTGTCAAAGGTGGTGGCTATAACGGTATCGTCTCTCATTTTGAGCTGAAAGAAGGACTGAGCGCCTTTGGAGACGGACCCAACGGAGAGCAAGCGCAGTTTCTCCAAGTCCCATACTTGAAACTCGTCCGCTCCGCCGAGCAACAGCACGTTGTTGGTCCCGTCTAAGCTACAAAACTTTTCTTTCAAACCTTTTTGTTTTTTGTGCTGTTGTTAAGCGTCGACGATATAACTAAAGAACGAAACGGCAAGCAAGAAGCAAGAACAAGAACGAGAAGAAGAACAAGAAGAAGAACGAGAAGAACGAGAAGAAGAAGAAGAACAAGAAGAAGAACAAGAAGAAGAAGAAGAAGAAGAAGAAGAACAAGAAGAACAAGAAGAACAAGAAGAACAAGAACAAGAACAAGAAAGGAGAAAGGAGAACGAAGAGAAAGAGAGAAGGAAATACATGAAAGAAAAGAAAAAAAGGCTACCTTGAGGAACTTTGACAGGAAGAGTAACGATGGGCGCCTCTTTGGCGGCCTCGTTGAACACCATCTTGTCGTGCGACCAAAGGAAAAGCTTATCGGGAGAAGCCACCGCCAACACGTGACTGTGGAACTGAACTGTTTGCGGGAAACGAATCCTTCCGCGCGTGCTAAACGTGTTCTGTTTGTTGTTGTATTTAAAAAGCAATGCTTAGAGAGGAAGACAAAGAGAGAGAGAGAGAGAGAGAGAGAGAGAGAGGAAGAATGACAAACATTTTCATCGTTGTTCGCGATCTCATATTGGGCAGGCGGGATCTTGAGGGTCTGTCGGGCGTCCGTCACCACATTCACGATCTGCACGGTCCAGTCCTGGTGAAAGGACACGAGGTAGGGCGCCTTGAACTTGAAGCAGGTGGCCCGCTCCTTGTTGCCGTAGAACTTGATGGGTTTCTCCTTGGAGCCCTGGGAGTCAAAGACGTTGATGCAGAAGGTGGTGCCGTCCTCGCAGGCGCCCACGATGAAGCCGTGCTTGAATTGGACCCGGCCGGAGGGGTCCAGCTTCTTCTTGCCTTCGCTGAGCAAGGCCCGAACATTGAGGCTCACCTTCTCGCTCTTTCCTTTGACCGAGATTTGAGACTGTCCTCTTTGAAACTCCATCTCTTTGTTCTTCCTATCCTTCTTTCTATTTCAGTCTCATGAAAAAAAAAAAAAACAAAAGTCCGTCTTCTTTCTTCTTGCTTTCTTTCTCTTGCTTTCTTGCTTTCTTTCTCTCTTTTTTAATGTTTTTATTTTTTTTAAAAAAAAAATAATCTTTCGTTTGTTGAAAGAGGAGGAGGAGACCGGGAGAGAGGATGGTCGGGCTTTTCTTTTTAACCGCTTTGTTTTTTTTTTCACTTCTTCCTCTCCTCTTATTCTTTTTTGTATTTTTTTTTTTGTTTTATTATGGGGAGTAACGCCGAAACATCATTATGCGTCTCCTCCGCCTGCCATAATTACTCCTATTAATTGGGTGGCGCCTATATTAATTCCAATATAGCCGATGAGGAGCCATTCTTTGTCCCTTGGCGCGTTCAGCAAAAAGAGAAACGGCCTGTCGTTTTAACGGAACTTTAAAAAAAAAAACAACACCAAGGAAAAGAGAGATCTTCTGCTGCTGCTGCTGCTGCTGCATCCAACCCCCCCTCCCCTCTTATCGTTGTTTGTTTTTTGTTGGGGGGGGAAGAAGGAAAGGGATATAATATAGCATGAAGTATTATGCGCCAGCAGGGATACCGATATTCTTCGGGACCACGAGCCTGCTCCTCTCGCTTCTCTTCGTGGCGTTACGCCTGGATGAGTACATTACTTGGTCGTGGTATTACGGTACTTACTTTCATGATCTGTGATCCCTGCCTCTCGTTCTTCTTCTTGTTCTTCTTCTTCTTGTTCTTCTTCTTCTTCTTCTTGTTCTTGTTCTTGTTCTTGTTCTTCTTCTTCTTCTTCTTTTTGTTCTTCTTGTTCTTGTTCTTCTTCTTCTTGTTCTTCTTCTTCTTCTTCTTCTTCTTCTTCTCCTTCTCCTTCTTCTTGCCTTCTTGCCGTTTCGTTGTTTTGCTTTTTTCTCACTGAGCCCCCCGAAACAAAACAGTGTTTGCACCGGCATGGATAAGCATGGCGCTCTTTAACTTGGTGTTGCTCATGCTATGGCCTCTACTCATCAAGGAAGCGCGCCGCACCAAGATCAGCCTGACGGCGGGGCTAGAGAGCTTCTACGTGGCCGGGGCGGGGCTGTGGGTCTCTCTCAGCACTCTCAGCTTCCTCTTGTTCCTCGTGCTGATCCCGCTCAAGGCGGAGGGAGCGATGGAGGCCAGTTGGGTGGTTGTGGCCGTTCCCTTCTGGACCGCTCTGTTGTTGCTGCTTCAAGTGGATCGTCATTGGCCGTTCTACTACACCCGTTCTTTTGTTTCTCCTGCTTCCTCCTCTTCGACTTCTTCTTCTATCAAACGGTTCTTTCTATCGGGGTCATCCGCGCTAAGCGACGATGAAGTGAGCTACAGAGGATTGAAACAGCATGACTATCGCTCCTTCTTTCGCATGTTCGACCTCTTGCCTCTCACCGCGGTCACCTGCAGCCTCCTCTTCAGCTTCCTTGAGGCCCTCCGCGCCGCCGACATCATCTCCTCCTCCTCCCCCTTCTCCTCTCAGTTCTTCCTCTTCCTGCCGTTGTGGTACCTGACCGGCGTGTTGGCATTGTTGCTGCTCAGCAACCTACAGCTCCACGCGGTGGTTCGCCAACGGCACCTTTGGAGCAGCGTCGTTCTTCCGATGTTGATCTATCTGCCGTTTGTCTGTCAGGAGGTGTTGATATGCTTGAAGTTGGAGGGGGCGGGAGTGATGGAGGGAACGGCTTGGATGGCGGTGTTGGCGCCGACGTGGCTGGTGGGATTGGTTTTGTTCTTTGGGTCTTGTTGTAGCGTTTGTTTGTTTTGTTGTTGGAGTTAATTCTCTCTCTCTCTCTCTCTCTCTCTCTCTCTCTCTCTCTCTCCTCTCTCTCTCTCTCAAAGAAAAAAGAAGTAAATGTAACATTCGCGTTTGTTGAACAGTTTTATGTACACAAGCAAACCCAATAAACTCGTTCAATTAAGAAGAGAAGCTATGCTTATCTTTGAAGATGATGTTGCTTTTGATGGCCATGATGAAGCAGGAGCGGCGGATGAAAAGGATGGAGGACAAGGAATGGAAAAGGATGCAGAGGGAGACGAAGAGAACGAAGAACGCGGAGACGACAAAGAAGACAGTGGAGAAGAAGTGACACAGGTGGTGGAAGAAGAGGAAGGAGCAGAAGCAGAGGGTTTGTCAGAGGAAGAAGAAGATGAAGCGGGAGGAGAAGGCGATGATGGTGCGTTCTCCGGCAGTGCAGACGATTGTTGTGAAGCTGTCGCTTTCTTCTTCAAACTTCGTCTATGTTTTAAGCCACAGGCATTACACAACCTATTTAACAACAGTTGGTTTCCTTCCATTGAACTGAGAAGAAAGAAAAGAGAAATGTACCTCATGTTGTTTGCTCCTCTGCGCCAAATGGGCGAGTTCTCCGTTTTACATGAAGTACATATTCGTGTTCTGGAACCACTGTTTCGCCTCCTCTCTTTGCGCGGAGGAGATTGCTCTTTGATGTTTTTGTCACTAGAAGCCTTAGGCTTGGAAGATGACGATGATCTTTTTCGTTTAAGGAAAGAAGTTCTGTTCTGGCTCCCTTCTTTGCTCACAGCAGCAGGAGACACGAGCGTTGCTGCTGCAGCTACTGCCGTGAGGTCGGTTGGAGCAAGCATCAGAGAAAGAGGAGAGAATGAATTGGTAGCACTTGTCTGGGTTACGGCCCTATGAGGAGTGTGTTGTACTGCAGATGCGGCGGATCCTTCTGCAGTTCCTTGTTGAGGTAATGCAGATGAGGGGGTTGCTTTGGAGTTCATCGTAGTTGTAGCTGTAGTCGTTGCGGCTGCTTCGGTCTCTTTGCTGGTGTTGTTGAAGACGGTATTGTGAGCGTGCATAGTCGGCGGAATCAAATGGAAAGGCCAAGAGTATGGGCTCTGGGGAGGATGTGAAAGCGGATGCGGATGAGAGTGAGGCGGAGGTTGGAGATGACCAGAAGGAACAGGTGTGGCGAAGGGATGGGCAGTGGTGGGGGTATTTTGAAGGTTGTAATTGTTGTTGGTGTTGGTTGTGGCTGCTGCAAGGAATGGCTGTTGTAAATTGAAGTACGGCATGGCTTGAGGGTGATGCAGTTGCTGTTGGAGCGAAAGACTGTTGCTCTGATAGGAGGAAGAAGCTGAAGGACTCTTTGCTATGGCTGTAGCAAATTGTGGAAAGAGTGGGTAAGGTTGCGGTTGTGGATAGGATTGCGGAAGATGATGGTGTGGATAGGGGATGAAGGCCGCACACGGCTGGTTGCCGCTATTGGCAACAAGGCGGCCAAAAGAGGGTGCCTTCTCCGCACGTTCGGCCTCCTCTTCCAGGCTGCGAGTTGGTGATGAGCGCAACAAAAATGCATCATAGTTTTGTGCGTGTGTGTGTGGGGGTGGGTGGGTTGTGTGGTGTGGTGTGGTGTTGATTGTCGTTGTTGTTGCAATTAGGTTAGATGACGAAACAACAACAACAGCAACAGCAGAAAGGGAAAAAGGGGGGGGGCAGCAAAGGATGGGAAAATCGTTCTTCCTCTCAAAAGGAAAACTTGGTGATTGCAGAAAAAGAGAGAGAGAGAGAGAGAGAGGAAAATGCCCCAGAAAAGAAAAGAAGAGGAGAAAAAGAAAAACGAACCATTGCTTGGCGTTGATTCGAGGTTTGCCAGGCGCTTCTTGCTCGCTGGATGATGGTGTGGATGAACTTCTGGATGATAGGTCGTTCAATCCGATTGCAGCTTTCAGGATCTGCAACTCAAATCCATCAAAAGAAAAAATAAACATAAACATAAACACAAAAATAAAACAAAATAAAGCAAGGGGAAGATTAGATATTTGTTTAACATTATCAAAAAAGCAGTATCACCACAAAAAAATTACATAGATAGGATAGAATAAGAGAAGTATAAGAAAAAACAACAAACCTCTTCTTTTTCAGGCGGTTCAGCACGTCGAAAGTATTGGCCTTGCGCGTTTGGATGGCAAGCAATTGGAAGCAGTGGCTGTGACTTCATCATCAGCATCATCATTCACAATAGGTTCGAAGTTCTCTCTCCTTCACGAACTTGCTTCCCTCTAAGCAAGAGTTTTCTCCTTTTGCTTCAGAACGGCTGCCGTACTCCGAAACCGAAAGAAGAAATCTTTGGGGGCGAATGTTTATTTTTTTTCCTCTCGATTTCCAATGTTCCACTGTTGCTTTTTTCGTTTCTCTTGCTTCGGGTGGACCCAGAAAAACGGAGAGGGCGGGGAGAATAGCTGAACCACCACCAGAAACACACCTATCGGTGGAAAAAAAAAATGTTACAACCCCCCAAAGGAGGTGGCCTGGTGATCCCCCCTCCAAATTCTTTTTTTAAATCGTTAATGCCCATGTAAAGGGCGAACATCGCCATAAAAGAAGAAGAAAATAAATCGTAGGAACTACTTCCTACTGGGCGACTGATCGTCACCTTATTTGATCATCGTATGGTTGACTTAGGCCGGAAGGTTGACCACCAGATTTCACCGAGATTCCGAATTGGCCAATTATGGGCATTAGCGGACCTTTTACGGTATAGCACGTTAGGTGGGTCGTGCATTTTTAATCCGGGAATTCCGGTGTTGCTATGCGTGGTAGCTTCGTAGATTATCCTTCCAGTTATTTTGTTGACCGACTGAGCCAATCAAAGTTGTCGGGTTGTAGTGTGATCAAGTGATCATTTTCTGATCACGTATATTACGTCGACAAAGTACCTAAATAGGATATCTCAGATAGAATTGAGATTCATTTCGAGATTAGTTGATCTGGCGCCGCTCCAAACCAAGAAGAAAGTTTGGGTCCAGGTTTGCAAAGAGGAGGTCATCTTCCGCGTATTGATCATCATCATACGGCGCATCCATGGTCTGCGCGTGTTTGTATGCGTTGAATGCGGCTGGTGGTGGAGTAGTGTAATCAGGATAGGAATGATGCTGGTGGGTGTAGTTTCTTTGTGTTGCAGGTGGTAGTTGGGGTTGTGTGGATGGAGGAGCGCCAAACGGCAGCGTGGAATAAGAAGGTTGTGGTGGCGTGGCCAGTTGTTGTGCAAATGCTTGGCTGAACGTTTCGTGTGGCATGCGTGGAGGCGGAGGAGGAAGTCGAGGGTTGCTGTTATTGTTAGTGGGAACAGGAAATCGGGGCGACATGATGGCAGAAGGTTGAGGTTGGACGATAGCAGAGTTCATGAAAGGCATTGAGGAAGGAGCACCACCTGACGGATGCTGTGTGCCTCTGTTGGCATTGGATGGTTGTTGGACGTTTTGTTGGGCGCGTTGCTGGGAAGCTTTGAGCAAAGGTTCCACCGCTCGTCGTGCGTAGATTGTCAAAGGATTCGTGTTACGCCAATCTGGAATATTCTGCTCGTCATTGTTAAAAGATAGGAGAAAAGAGAAGAGAGAAGAGAAGACAAAGAACCAGAGAAAAGAGAGAGAGAAAAACGAGAGAAGGAAGGAGACAGGAAGAATATTAACTCGTAGTTCTCGTGGACGCGGTTCGTTGCGAGGCCAAACGGCTACAATGTTATTTAGTGTGATATTAAGGTAGTGCTGCTCTGGGGTTGGACTGAAGACAGTCACCTGAATGTACGTCACATTAGGAAAAAAAAAAAACAGCCCAGCAAGAGTGCGCATAATCATTAAAATAAAGAACAGTACCCTAACAAGTTTTAGCACAGCGCCAACACGTATCTTGTTCCGATAGAAGGCTAACGCTTTGTGATGAATTGTACCTTGCATTTCTCCGGTAGGATCCTTCAATGTGACGCTGGCATTGATATCTGTGACCATGGTCTTCACCAGCACGAACAAATGGCTGATCCTCTCCACGTAGGTCTGCTCCAAGATCAACCCTATGCTCCATTCCAAAGCCACGCTGTTGCGAATCATGCCACGAATATGTTCCTGAGAGCGAGGCTGAGAGCTCCTTTCTGGATCCTGCGACTGTTGCGATAAAGATTTGGAGAGGGAGGAAGCCAACCGTTGAATGGCAGCGGTGAAGGGAGGTAGATCAAACGTTTGGCACATGCTCAACCACGGACCTCTGTAAAAGTCAGGGTCTTTCTTGGGCAGCACTTCTGTGCTGAGGTAAGGGTCCAGCCCAAGGACAAGCTTATCCTGGGCAGTGTCCACAGAGCTCTCCAGCTTTTCTTTGAGGATGATGGGCGATTGAGAGGCCGGTGGCTCGATAAGAGAGGTTAGCAGCGTCTTCTTCTTGCCTTTCTTCAGAGGGGAATCGATAATGTCCTCCAGGTCTCCTGCTGGTCCAGGGATGCGGCTTCGTCGTCGTCGGTTGCGAGAGAGGCTCTTTTTGTTTGGAACGCCTGTCATTTGTGTTTGGGAGAACAAGTCGTCATCAAAGTCTTCTATTTCGTCCTTTTCGTCCTCTTCCTCTTCCAGTAGGTGTGGCTGTTGGTCCGCTTTTTTCTTTTTCTCCTTCTTCATCTCGTCATGATTGTCCGTGTCCTCCTCATCCAACACCAACACTCTTTGCTTCTTTTTCTTTTTCTTTGCTGCCAGAGAGCCTCCAGGTGTTATGAAGCGCAACGCATTTGGTTGTGGTTGTGGTTGTGGCTGCTGCTGTTTTGGGCGAGCAGAGAAGGAAGACGAGGAAGCAGACGAATGCACGGAAAGAAACTCTTTGGCAAATTCTTTTTTGTGTTGAGTGCTCTGTGGTGGCTTCCGTTGGTGAAGCGGAGGCCAAAAAAAAAAAGCAAACCAAAGAGATCAGATGAGAACGGTATTTCACACTACAAGAAAAAAAAAACAAAGAGAGACAACAACAAACCACGGAAGCTTCAGCACGGGGTTTTGTGGAGGTTGCCGTCTTGGGAGTGGAAAGAGGCGTTTTGAAAATGCCGTCAAACGCTTTGTAGCTGCCGCCGTTTTGCGTTTTTTGTAGTTCGGCGGAGGGAGTCGAGGATGAGGCCCCCGAGGAAATAGTATTCTCGAGGGTGGGGGAGGTGGCGCTTTGGGTATGTACAGACAAGATATCTTGAGGAAGAGGAGAAGCAGAAGCAGAGGAAGAAGAAAAAGAAGAAAACGAAGTGCTGGAGGTATGGGTGATGTTGCTGAGGAGGGGAGGAGAAGGGGCAGCAAAGCTTTTGGAAGCGGAGGCGGAAGCAGCAGAGAACGAAGAGGGGGGAGCCGTCGTGGACGACACGGTCATGCCTAGCAAACCCGTCGTGCCTTCGTTGAACTCCTCATCTTCCTGCGCCTCAAACCCAAAAAGAACGTTATCCTCATCAGAGTCCATCTCCATCTCTTCTTCCTTTCCTTTTGTCTATTCTTTTTTCTTTCTATTTGCTCCAATTTTTTTTGGATCTAAAATTTTCCTGGAAATAATTTAGCGGAAAATTTTAGATGAAAAATCGAACAGCATGGAGTCCTGTTGTCTGGCGGCAGCAGAGAGTTCTTGACACACAGAGTGAAGCAAACAATCAAAACAAGGAAAATAAAATTTGCAGCGCCGTTTCGTCAAACAATTAACAGATGAAGGGGTTCAAGGTTGTTCTGCATCCTGGTCTCTTGCCAAGCAATGTGGAAGAGGAGGGGCCAATGTGCCTTGCCGGAGCTCCCGTAGGAAGTTCTCCACAATCTTCTGGTCCAACGCATACCAGAACGGAATGTTGGAGACAGGCTTTGGGTCGAGGTCCACCAACGCTATTCTATACTTGTAGTCTTCATTGTCGATGGCAAGAACAGAGATAGGAGATGGAGAAGAAGAACAGGAGGAAGATAAGGAGAAGTCAGTGGGAGAAGAGGGTTGAATGGTGATCATGATGGAACAATCTTTGGCGGTGGCGGAGATGAGAAAGTCGCGAATGGCGTTGATATAATCGTCTCTATGTAGTTTTCCTTGTTGCAGCTTTTCCACAAATTCTTGCCGGCTCTCTTTTATGAATGAAAAGAGGGAAGTAAATAAAAAGATCTAGGAAAAAGGAAAAGAGAGCGACAATAGGAGAGAGAACCAGAATCTCCTTCAAATAATTTCAAAGTGGTTTCATCCCATTCGTTGGCAAGAGAATCCAGTCCTACGTGACACAGCTTTTTGTGGAGGAAGTGGATTGCTTCCACATCCAAGTTATCCATTTCTTGGACCGCCCGCAAGTCTGAAAGCAATCGCTCCTTCACCAGTATCGATGTCACTATGCGAACAAGCTTTGATATGCATCGTCTGTTAACATGAGATATTACTTTAGAAAAAAGCTATCATCTCACCAAAATGGAAATGCAATTACTTGTTAATGTTGTCTTTTTTATCTCCTTCAGATGCCAACGTGGGGCGTAGCGCAAGTTCCAGTTCTTCTAATGTAAAATGTCGCTTGGCTCCTCCCTGTGCCATCACAATAAAACAACTATTATATTAGAGAGAAGAGAAAAAATACATACAGAAACGAGAGGGAGAGAGCGAGAGAGAAGGGGCGTGCCAAGGAGCCAGTATAGCGTAAAGTGCCATCCACAAAGATCTTAATGTTATTCTGTGGAACGGACAACATGTCCCAAAGGGCACGTTCAACACGTTTCTCGTCGAAACTAAAGAGATCCAACGGACAATAGGCACTTTATTGTGTGTTTTTTTTTTTTTTGTTTAAAAAAAACAAGAAAAAAGAGCAATGAGAACGCATCAAAATAAGAACGCAAAAGAAATTCAAACCTAATCTCGCTAATTTTTCCTGTCTTCAGTTTATACCGTTGAAGCATACAATATCTACACACTCGTCCTTTGATGCTGTGGCCTTGACGAATTAGAGGAGAACTTGGAAGAAACCCCCATTTGGGCTGACCATAGAATGTATAATTAAAAAAGGAACTTAAAGAAAGCGAAGCGACAAAGAAGGACGAGACAAGAAACACGGGAATGAAACCTTGATTTCAACACATATGGAGGGAGCGGACAGCTTGTTGGTTCTTGGGAACACGGATAAGTCTGGAAGAATGAATGCAAAGGTGCTGGTGTCATCGACATCAGCCTCTTTCTTTCTATGATCTGGACGGTCTCCGTTAATCCTCTGTGATAACGTGGATAGAAACTCTGGATTCACTTGAAGTGGTATCTGCGTTATAGTTTTGTAATAACAGAATTGTCAGCGAATTCACGCTTTCTCCGGCTTTCTGCTCCTCTCTCTCTGCTCTCTGCTCTCGCTTCTCTCTTCTCAACTAACAAAAAAAAAAGGGAGAAAGAGTGTTACCCCAGAATGAACAAACCGTTCTCCAAGCAACGGAGCCATGACGTTGGCGATGAAAGCAAATTCTTTCAGCTCGTAGTTGTGAACCTCCAACGGCTTGCCCTGAAACCACAGCAAGCCCTCGGCAGGTATGTGAAGCTCATGTGAAGGGATGTTGTTGCTGTTGGCGGAGTGACTGTTAGTGTGCTGTCGTTTCATGACCCGAAGAACATGTCCTTTCTTTCAGAGCAGTGTGAGTGAAACGTTTTTGTTTTTTGTGCTGAAGAAAAAGGTACCAGCAGAGAAACCTCATCAGTGGTAGTGTGCTCTTCTCTCTCCTCCTCAGCATCGTCGTTGAATTCAAGGACGAGGTGAGCAGCGCCTTCTCCCTTGTACCTCCACAACTCTGGTCGCAGCGCCACGTTTTGCACCGCCTTTTGTTTTTTGAAGTGAGAGCGAAGAAAGTGGAGAGTGAGATCTAGATGAGCCGCAAAAGCCCACCAAGCAGGGCGCAAACTGCGAGTTGAATGAAGGGGGGAGGAAAAAAAAAACAAACCTTCACGTCCTCTTCATGGACTTTGGTGTGAGAGAGAGCCTCCACCAAAGAAGGGATGGTCGTATCGACGTTGGGTCGCGGGAGGTCCCTCCTGGAACGCGTCTCCTCCTCCGCCAAGCCCTCCACCTCAGCGTCTGCTCTCTTCATCTTTTTTTTTTTTCGTTTTTTATTTTGTTTTTATTGTCGACAATAAATAATTGTCGACTCATTATCCCTCCCTGGGACGCGAGAAGAGACCCCCGCAGCTGGAAAGGCGTCTACGTGAGTTCCGCACATTCATTTCTAGACTATTCCCGACCGTCATCGAAGCAACCGTACCCCCACTTTTTTTTAATGTATTAAAATTTCGGTTTTCTTTTTATTTATTTATTTATATTTTTTTGTTTGGGAAGAAAAGAAAGACAAAGAAGAAAGCCGGGCCGAAGCTTTCCGTTGTTGAACAAAGAGAAGTGGGGTGAAGCCAGCCGCAATAGCCAGCCGCTTGCGCTCGTTTTCTTCTTCTTCCTCTCCTCAAGCGGATCGGTGGTGGTGACAAAAAAAAAAAAAAAACAGTCCGACGGATTATTTATTTGCTTTCTGTATTATTTTTTTTTAAAATTATTTTGAAAAATAATCCTGCTTTTGGTGGTGCAGTGAGTAACCCTAACGTAAGTAACTTTCGAAAGAGAGGTGAAATCGAATGCGATTCTGTATTATTTTTTTTTTTTCCCTTTGCATTTATGATGATTCAAAACGGCTGATCGGGTGTTCTTTTCCTTTGGTTGGAGCCACCAGCAAAAGAACAAGAAAAAAAAAAAATGACAACCCCAGAGGTGCCCTTTCTGGCGAAAGCCATCCAAGCCCACAAGTCCAAGGTCAGGACCGACCTCAGCTTCAAGAAGGGGCAGGACGTGACGGTGGAGCGGGTGGACCAGGAAAACGACCTCTACTATGGTTTTTACGGCAAGAAGGAGGGCTGGTTCCCCAACTATTACGTTCTTCCCGTGGAGGGAGGCAAACCTGAAGCGAGAAAGAAAACAAAGGTACCCTCTCCTTCGTGTTTTCTTTCGTTGTCATTTCTTTTTTTAAAACTTTTAATGCCGTTGTTTTGTTTTCTTTCCTCGTCATTTCTTTCGTTCTTGTCGTTGTTTGCTGCCTTTCTCTCTCTCTCTCTCTCTCTCTCTCTCTCTCTCTCTCTTTTCGACTTCCTTCATGCTTTCTGCTGTCTGCTAATTTGTTATCCGCTTCGACTCATTGCTCTTGTGTGTGTTTTTTTGTTTTGGATATAGACGAGAGGAGCAACATTAACTCCTGGCAAAGAAGACGGAGAGGAAGAGGGTGTAAACTTAGTGGCATCAGACGGAGCGGGTGATACAGGGGCTGTATCCAAGAAAGAATTGAAGAAGCAGCAACAGGCGGCTAAGTTGGCGGCCAAAAAGGACAAGAAAGAACAGAAGCGGAAACAAAAGAAAGACAAAAAGGTCAAAGGTGGCGGCAGAAGAGGCTCTAATGGAGCAAATGAAAACCATACGCTGGAAGAAGGAGTGCCCGCCATTGTTGAACAAACTGTTGCCTATCTTGAAACACCAGGTCTCATTGCCGCTTTCATGATCTGTTCCTTCTTCTTTCTTTTTGCCTTTTTGTTTCTCCTTCTTTCCTCTTTCTTCTTCTTCTTCTTCTTCTTCTTCTTGTTCTTCTTCTTGTTCTTGTTCTTCTTCTTCTTGTTCTTCTTCTTCTTGTTCTTCTTCTTGTTCTTCTTCTTCTTCTTCTTCTTCTTCTTCTTCTTCTTGTTCTTCTTGTTCTTCTTCTTGTTCTTCTTCTTCTTCTTCTTCTTCTTCTTCTTCTTCTTCTTGTTCTTCTTCTTCTTGTTCTTCTTCTTCTTGTTCTTCTTCTTCTTGTTCTTCTTCCTCTTGTTCTTCTTCTTGTTCTTCTTCTTCTTCTTCTTCTTGTTCTTCTTCTTCTTCTTCTTCTTCTTCTTCTTCTTGTTCTTCTTCTTCTTCTTCTTCTTCTTCTTCTTCTTCTTCTTCTTCTTCTTCTTATGCTGCTGCATGTTTCATCAAACTTACTCTGAGTCGAAACAATAGAACGTCTCAAGTTGGAAGGCTTGTTCCGAGTATCAGGCTCCCAGAATGATGTAAAGCGACTCAAAGGAGACTACTTGGCAGGCAAGAAGGTGGATCTGACCAAAGTTATGGATCCTCACACTGTGGCCGGTGTCCTTAAAATCTTTTTCCGCGAATCTCCTGCCCCTCTCCTCACCTTTGAATTATACGATTGTTGGATCGCTGCTGTTGGTTCGTTCGTTTTCCATTTCCTTCTTCCTTCTTCCTTCTGTTTTCGTTCTTCCTCTTATTACAGGACTACGCGTTTCCTCATTTAATCAATTCTCTCTCTCTCTCTCTCTCTCTCAAATAAAGCAACACCACAAGGAGGGAACGTAGCGCGTTCCATACAACAAGTGCTTGCTCTTCTTCCATCCACAAACAAAAAGATTTTAGAGCGTTTGATGGGTTTGCTCCACAAAATCATTCAACACGCGGACGTGAACTTAATGAACGTCAACAATCTTGCCATCGTGTTCGCTCCAACGTTACTGCGACCGCCCGGTGACCAGATAGACATTGCTATTCAGGACAGCTCTCATGCCAACAATCTCATCAAATACATGATTGAACAATACGAAACCATATTTGCAACGGTTTGTTATTCTCTTTGTGACTTACGTCTTCTTGTTCTTATTTGTTCTTCTACTTCTCTTTTTTCTTATTATTATTATTATTATTTTAATTGGTGCGTAACTGAAATGATAACAATAAATATAGCAAAGCGCTGACGACGCCAATGCTGAGGGCGACGCCGCAAAGGCGAAACCTGGCGAGCAACAAGAGGAGTTTATGAAAAAGATACGACGCGGTTCCCTGTTAATGGCCAAAGGCTCCATGATCGGTGGCCACAACACCTTCACCGAGATGATCAACAACAACGATGAAGACTCCAACGTGGAGATCGACCTGTCTTACAACGACATTGGCGGAGAGGGCAGCGAGAGCGAGAGCACAGCGGGAGAGGAGGAAGAAGAGGAGGTCTCGGAGGAGGAATCCTCCTCCGGAAGCGATGCTCATGAAAGTGGTGGAGGAGGAGTAAAACTTTCGATGGAAGAGATGATGGACAAGATCTTGGAGGGGCACGTCAACGAAGTGGACGATTACTTGTCCACGCTCGACCCGCCCGTTGCTGCGAGAACCAAGAAGGAGCTGTTGGAACGCATCGATGCTCTCATGAACAGCGAGGAGTTTAGAGATGACTGATAAGTGGTGAAATGATTTGTTTTTGTTGTACTAGTCTTCTCTCTCTCTCCCTCTCTCTCTCTCTCTCTCTCTCTCTATCTCTATCTCTCTCTCTCCTCAGCTCTCTTTTCTCTTCATCAGTTTTCTTTGTGCTTTTTTTTTCAAAAAAATGTGTTGTATTCAGTATTACTCAAGTTTGTTGTTGCTGTTGTGGTTTCACGAAGGGAGTGCTGTCTCTAGGGATGGTCTCTCTCTCTCTCTCTCTCTCTCTCTCTCTGAAATGAATAAACGGTGCATGATTTCGTCCATTGGACAAACTACCCACATGAATGCGGCCAGCTAACCTAACTATCGGCTGAGACGCACCAACGGTGGCGGGCAAAAACCGTCTTGTAACCGTTTGTTGTTCCGCCACCTGGTGTTACGCCACGACCAGGCACTCCGAAGGACGTAACACCCTTCTTCTTCTTCTTCTTCTTCTTGGAGGGACTCGGGACCTCCTTTTGATGAGCCGATCAAAGAAGGGGCGGTGAAGAAGAAGCAAGAAGGAGTTAAAAAAAAAAACAAAGGGATGGGCACACCACTACTGTTGGGAGGAGAAACGCTGGTCTATCAGGTTCCAGACAAACTAAGCTTCTTTTTTCACCAGCTGCACAAGAGGGGACAAACCCTGTATGACAGCACGGAGGGCTGCTGCTGGGTCACCAACTACCGCTTGATCCTGTTCGAGACCTCTAGCTCCGGCACTAACAAGAGCCATCTGCTGGTAACTTTTTCGTCTTTTCTTTCTTCTTGTTCTTCTTCCCCCTCACTTACGGACACAAAAAGGGGTTTGAGGAAGGGAGCAGCCAACAACAAGTCTCCATAGCGTTATGCTGCATCGAAAAGCTCCAAGTCCAGTCCCTCCTCCTTCACGAGCGAGCCGTCAAAACCTTCTCATCTTCTTCTTCCTCCTCAAACCTCAGCGAGAACATCCTCGAGTTGCAATGCAAGGACTTTAACCGGGCCACGTTGAGCTTCGCCAAAGTGGAGACGCTGAACGAGACGGAGAAGGCCTTGCGAGGGGCTATACCCGCCTGCAATGACGACCTCTTCTGCTTCAAAACGTTGGAGGTCAAGTGGAAGAACTTGCCTGAGCATGCTGATGGGTGGAACATTTATGACCCTGTTGCTGAGTTTCAACGCATCAGAGTCTCGTTTTTCTCCCTCTCACCTTCTCTTTGCTTCCTCTCCTCTCCTCTCTCTCTCTCTCTCTCCCCTCTTTCATCTCCTCTCTTCTTTCTTCTTTCTTCTCTCTTCTTTCTTCTCTGCGCTCCTCTCACTTCGCTCTTCTCTCTCGCTTTCTCCTCTTCTCTTGACTTCCATTATTCTATAGGTTCCATTGAAGGAATGGCGGATATCAGACCTCAACCGAGACTACAGCTTTTCCTCTACGCATGCTAGCCACCTCGCTGTTCCCAAGAAGTTCAACGATGTTGAGTTAAAGGACAACCGAGTCGTTTTTTCTTTGAGTTGGCGAAACGCTCGCAACAACGCCATGCTACTCTCTCTCCGTCCTATCGGCAGAGCTCTTTCCTCTTCTGCTGACGTTGAGAAGAAACAACAAAAGCTCAACAAGAAACAACAAAAGAAGGAGAAGAAGGAGAAGAAAAAAGATACCAACAAAAAGAAAGGGAGTGCTACCTCTTCCACTCCGCAACCCTCCTCTTCTTCTTCGCCCTCTCCTTCATCTTCACCTTCAGTGGTGCTGTTAGAAAGTCTATTGAATGCATTGGGAGAAAATGCCAAGCTTCGAGTTTACTCACTGCCCTCTTCATCTTCAACTTCTACTTCTTCTGCTCCTTCTCTTCATCACCTTCCGCAGGTGAATCGACACACCGAGGTTTTATCACTGAAAGTAGCTACGGACGGCGACATTTGTTCTAGTCTTCAACGGCTGAAAACGTTGTGCGCAGAAGGAACCAGAGAAACGAATGCCGTCGTTGAAGGAGGCCAGAAAAAGAAGAAAGAGAAGAAAGAGAAGAAAAAGACCTTACCATTCGACTCAGTTGAGAAAGAAACCGAAGCAACGAGTTGGATGGAAGAGTTGGAACAAACGAATTGGTTGAAGCATATTCGCGTTATGTTGCGCTCTGTCGGACAGTTGTTAAAGCGATTGGAGAAAGGCGAGTCCATTCTTATTGCAAACAGAGCGGCTCTTCTTTTTGCCATTGGTGAAGGAAATACAAGCGAGCAAGATAAAGGCGAAGAAGAAGATGGGGGAGGAGATCAGTTGGTGCCCTTGTTGAACTCTCTGGTTCAACTTTGTGCTGATCCATATTACAGAACGATTTCTGGGTTTGGATTGTTGGTGGAGAAGGAATGGATTTCTTCTGGCTTCAAGTTTGGACAAAAGTTACCAACTGCAACAAACGATAAGACTAAGAAAAACGAAAAGAACAAGAAGGAGAAGAAAGAAAAGAAGGAGAAGAAAGAAAAGAAATCCAAAAAGACGACAGGTTCGAAGGGGAGAAAAGAAGCTCCGACGACACCACAAAACGGAGCTCCTGCATCAGCAAATGGTGAGCGAAAAGACCAGAACAAGAACAAAACGGATCCGTTAGCTTCAGTGTTCATCATGTTTCTCGATTGCGTGTTTCAGCTGTGGGAACAATACCCTTCTTGCTTCGAGTTCAACGAAGAGTTTCTGCTGTTTTTGGTGGACTCACTTTATAACTGTCGCTTTGGCAGCTTTTTAGTGGACTCTCCGAAGGAAAGGGTGGCGTTGAAGGAGAGAACCATTTCCATTTGGTCGTTGGCCACCGCCAAAGAGAATTCCTCTCGATTCACAAATCCTTTCTATGCTCCTTCTTCTTCGTCTTCTTCGTCGTCATTGTCGTCTTCATCATCACATTCTTCTGTTCCGAGCCGCCGTCCAACCATGCTACCTGAACGAAACGGGTCTGCTGACAAAGGTAATCTTCGTTTTGTTCTTCTTGTTCTTTTTGTTATGCTTCTCCTTCGCCTCAATTGCTTCATTTCTTTTACTAATGTTTTTCTCTTGCTTTATTTTCTCTCTTACCAAAAGACCAACCAGACGGATGGGTGTATCCCGTTCCAGAACATGTACGATTGTGGAATGCCTATTACCTTCGTTGGGTGTGCAGATCTGGTCTATTGACAGCCCTATCCAACATCGAGCAGAAGGAGTCCAACCTTTACTTTGCTCCTGAAGGTGGTCAATCCAGTGGCTCAAACGACTTGCGTGGCATTGGTCTTCACATCGTGCCAAAGGTTCTTTTTTATTGTTTATGTTTTGTCTTTATTTCTGTGTAACTCGTTCTCTTTCAAACACAGGAAATAGCTGCATTGATGAAGAGATTGCGAACAGTGGATCTTAGTGGCAATTTTCTTAACTCGTTTTCTCCGCATTTGGCACAACTTAGCGCACTGAAAAAGCTCAGCCTTGCCAACAACCAAATTGCAACCATCGATAACACCATGATATCTGGTCTTAAGCACCTTGTGGTTCGTCCTCAACTCCTTCGCTTCTTTTTCTTGTTCTTGTTCTTCGTAGCTCTGCTTATTCTTCTTCTTCTTCATCTCCTTCTTCTTGTGCTTGTTTTTATTCTTCTCCTACTTCTTCATCTTCATCTTTATTGTTAATTGAAGGGTGCTTCGCTGGAAAACTAATACCATATATTTGTCCAACCACAGGAGCTTGACCTAAGTTACAACAGTTTGAGTTCTCTTCCAAGCGGTATAGGCTCAGCTCTAGCTACTTCTATAAGGGCTCTTCATTTGGATGGAAACGAGTTGCAGAACTTACCTGCTTCTTTGTCTCGTCTCACCAATCTGCATTATCTTACGTTGGCCGACAATCATTTGCAGGGAGCGATCCCATCATGGCTTATCTCTTTCCCGAAGCTGAGTAAACTCGTTTTGGACTCGAATGACTTTGAAGTGTTTCCAGAAGGTATTCTTCCTCAGCTCACACGGCTTAAGGTTTGTCTACAGTTTATACTTTTTAAATTTTCTCATTCTTTTGGCCTAAACTTTTCCTATCCTACCTTTTTGTTTCTTCCAATCATACTTCAGGTATTAGATATAGGCAACAATCCAAAACTTAAGTCCGTTCCTGGCAAAGAGTTGAACTACCTGAAAGACCTAAACACATTCAGCATCGCCAATAACACCGACCTTCAAGGACACCTCTTAGAGTTTCACTGGTGCACAAAACCCAACCCCGAAGGCGATACTAACAATAATAATGACGACGAGGATGATGATATAGACAAAGGTTTGGAAAGAACAGGAGAGAAGCAGAGTGAATGCCGGTTGAAATCCATCAACTTGGAAGGCATCCACCTCGACTTTTTCTTCGAAGGCAGAAAGGAATTCAAACGATACATGGAAGCTCAACGACTGGCAAATATCGTGCCACCAGTCACGATGATGACGGAAGTTGACCAAAGTGACGACACAACAAGATCCTCTTCTTTCAAGAATAAGAGAAAGTTGGGTCCAGCGTTGTTCAAGGCGTCTTCTTCGCTATTGAAACATTCCTTGGTGAGTGGCGACAACAAACGAGTTGCTCAGTACTCGGTTCCTTCTCAAGAGGATGACATCTTTTCTCAAGAGTTAGAAACCATCATGACATTGCGCCAAAAACAAAAGCGAGCCGCGGAAGACAGAGAACGAGAGCAACAACAAGAACTAAAACTAGATAGGCACGAGCAAGATGAGGAAGAAGGAGAAGAGGACGAACATAAAGCATGGCGCTTGAAACCGGTGAGACGCTTCTGGAAAGGATTGGCCAACATTCAGATCCTCAATTTAAGCTCAGCCAACCTCACGTGCATTCCATTTGAGGTGTTGGCTTTGGACCGTTTACAAAAGTTGTTGCTGAACTTCAATAGCATTGCAGAGATCCCCAAAGAAATAAGCAACCTCTGCAACCTCATCGAGCTGCAATTGGAGGGTAACAAGCTGACGGAGATACCTATCGAAATCGGCCATTTGCGAAGGTTGAGGATCTTCAACGTAATCGATAACGAGGAGCTGACCCGATTGCCATCCCAACTCGGATGTCTTCGTGAGCTGGAGCAACCTGTGGCTTCTGGTTCTTTCAGTGATGTTCTGCTTGGTACATCTCTTTTTCTTCTTCTATTTCCATCAAACGTTAACTCGCTGTTGCACTCTTTAGGAACAAGAACTAAGTCATCGAAGCGTGCTCTCACCCTGTCCACCAAAGGAGCAACAAGCACCGACAGCCTTCGTAATTCCACAGCCCGATTTACCACTTCCAACAACAGTGGCAGCAACGGACACCCTGACAAAGGTCATTACCGTCGTTTCGGTTTACAGCTGAACTATGATTCTCCACAATGGCAGTACCCAACGCGAGATATCATGAGCAGGGGTCAGCATGACGTTATGAGCTTCCTGCGACAAGCTTTTAATGGAAATACAAAACTGCATAGCATGAAGCTTATGTTAGTTGGACAAGAAAACGTCGGGTACGTTCTTATGTTTGTTCTTTTTTCATCTCTCGCTCTTTGTGAACTTAAGAGCGAAAAATAGGAAAACGAGTGTATTGCGGTGCTTGGATAGACATTATAGAGGAAATGCAACACCGGGCACTCCTCCCCTATCCACGGACGGCATCGACATCGAACATTGGAAGATCAACATTAAGTTCAAAGGAGAGTCTAAAGATGTTGAACTTAGCGTTTGGGACTTTGCTGGTTTGTCTTCCTCGTCCTCTTTTCTGGCCTGTTTACGGTTGGTAACCAAAAAATCAATAGGACAAGAATTGTACTATACAACCCACCAGTTCTTCCTTTCCGCACGATCCATGTTCTTGGTAGTTTGGAATGTTCTCAACTCCGAATCCGAAGAATGCTTAGAACATTGGTAAAATCTCACTCTACTCTCTCCCTCCGCCCTCTACCCTCTTCTCACAACAATTCCATGAACGAAACACAGGCTTTATTCTGTTACATCACGAGCAAGCAGTGCTCCAATCCTGTTGGTTGGCACTCATATTGATGATGAGAGCATTGACCAAAACTGGATCGATCGTAAAGGGCAGGATTTAAAGGAACGTTTTGCTCGCTTTAGACGAGCTATTAAAGGTATTTATTTTATCAGCTGCTCCGCTGGCCAGGTATGTTTTCTCTTCTCCTTTTATTGTCCTTCTCATTCCTCCTCTTTCTACTTTTCAACTTTCTGAGAACAGTGAGGGGAGAGGGACAGAGAGAGAGAGAGAGAGAGAGAGAGAGCGAAATACTAATGAACTCGTTGCAGGGATTACCGGAGCTGGTGAACAAGATAGAAGAGTTGTTGAGCACCTCTTCTCATATGGGAGAGGAAGTACCCAATAGCTACATTCAGCTGCAGACGACCATCTTGCAAGAACGCAAATCACGTCACCCTCCTATTATCAGTTGGGATGGTATTTATGCTTTTCTTGTCCTTGTTTTCAACAAGCACTAACGCTTTTGGCCTCGTCTTATTCTGTTTCACAAACAGAGCACAAAGCGTTAGGACGTTTGTGTGGAATTGACAACGAGTCAGACTTACTAACGGCAACTTGTTTCCTTCACAACTTTGGGTCTCTGATCTACTTTGAAAAGGATGAAAAGCTGAACAATCTTGTAATCCTGAGTCCTCAGTGGCTCACAAAGGTCTTTTTATTTTGTTTTTATTTTTTTCTCCCCAAAAAAACTCACTTCTATGCTTCTTCCTCACACTTAGATGATGAGTACAATCATCACCACAAAACACAAATGGGCCAAAGAAGGGTTGCTTTACTTCTCAGCGTTGCCTCAGATCTGGCAAGAACCAGACTACCCTCCTCACTTACATCCATTCTTGCTCTCTCTGCTTAACCTCTTCGAGATATCGTTCGACATTGTGACATCAACAGCATCAGTGAACAACATTCCTCAGCAACAACAAACAAATGAACGCTATCTGCTTATTCCGAGCTTGTTGCCGATTGTTCGCCCAACGACACAACAGTCTTTATTTGACCAGTTTGAAAGAGGAAACACGAACCAAGATGGTTACTTCTTCTTTGGACGGCGATATCAATTTGAGTACCTTCCGAGTGGCTTCTTTAGCAGAGTGATGGCTAGATTGATAGCTGAACCTGACTTTCACATTTTGACCTTTTGGAAGTTCGGCATGCTTATTTCTTGTGTACATATTTATTCTTTGTTCTTTGTTCTTTTTTTTTTTAAATCTTTCTACCTTCTAATCTCTTCCTTGTTCGTTAACAGGGAAAGGAGATAGCAATACTAGAAACGTCTCCTGAGAAAAAAGAGTTCAACATTACGATAAAGAAGCCATTGTCTTCTTCCATGCGAGACTTTCACCAGGATAAAGTGGGACTTTCACCATACGAGGAAGAAGAAGAAGGACATACGAATGACCAGTTCACCTGTATGGTTCTAATCGCTTCTTGTGTTGACGCTTTCTTGGAAGATTGGTATCAAGTGAACGTACGTTAACAATTATGATTATATTTCTTCTTTCTTTCTTTCTCTTTGTTGTCGTTTCTTTCTTTACTAATCACATGCTTTCCATGCAGCCGAAAGTTGGCGTGTTATGCTCACATTGCTACCAAAAGAAAGAAGCCAAAGAGCCTTTTTATTATGAGTTGGGGGCATGTGAGAATGCAGCACAACATCTCCGTCTTTTCATGTACTGTGGCCATCACGAAGGTCAATCTCCACTTCTTCTTGTTCTTCTTCCTTCCCTCTGACAAAAGCAAACAAATAGAATGGGAGGAACCAAAGGCAAAGGAAAAAGACGAAGAAAAAGAACAACGATTAGCTCGTAGAGAAAAAGCTCTCTTGGAAGCAAGCAAAGCCTGCCCAGCGGTGCCAGTCTCCTTATTGGTTCCGGACTTGGCAATGCTACATCTGCGCAGTAATCGCCTTCGCCATGACCAACTCAAATACACAAAACAAATCGGCGAAGGCAGTTTTGCTTTTGTCTACAAAGGAACGTTGCTCCGAAGAAAACAAGCACAACAAAGCAAAGAGGAGAAAATGATAACGGAAAAAGTTAAGGAAGACAAGAAGCGCACCCAGAGAAATAGAAGTGGCACAGTGGAAGGACAGGATGGTGTTTTGGTGGCGATCAAGAAGCTTAAAACGGACCTGAAGAGCTCTGCTGCTTTCGATGAGTTTAGACGAGAGATCTGGTTGATGAGGTAACTCAATTCATTGCCTGCCTTCCTTCATTTCAGAAAGCGATTGTACTGGACTGACCTCTCTTCAAAAGCAAATTGAGACATCCGAATCTGGTCAACTTGGAGGGCTTCACTTTGTCGCCGTGTTGCATAGTGGTGGAGTTCTTGGGCGGAGGTGACTTGTGGAGCTTCCTTCACAACGAGAAGCACAAACCGCTGTTCGAGGATGCGGAGCGGTGGCATCCCATGATGTTCAAGCTGGCAAAGGACATCGCTAAAGGCTGTCGATACCTTCATTCAGCTCTTCCTCCTGGTTTGTGCAGATGAACTCTCTCTCTCTCTCTCTCTCTCTCTCTCTCTCTCTCTCTCTCTGTGCCTCTCTCTCTCCCCTTCCCCTTCAACTCCGTTTTTGACTTTGTTATCTTTGCTTTTACAGTGGTTCACAGAGATCTTAAGTCGCCCAATGTTTTGGTTAGTATCTTTCTCCATTTCTGTTCTGCGCGGACTTCTGACTTGCTCCATTCCTATTCCTTTGCTTACAGTTGGTAGAAGGACTTCAATCAGAGCACGCCACAGTGCTGGCCAAAGTGGCCGACTTTGGAGCCTCCCAACAAATGATAGGAGAGCTGCGCGGCCGCAAGGTGGACAACCCCGTGTGGCTTGCGCCTGAGATCATCAAGACCAACACCTACACCGAAAAGGCGGACGTCTACAGCTTTGGCGTCATCCTTTGGGAGATGCTCACCCAGCAAGACTTTTTTGGGCAGGAACGGTTCTTCAGCCAGCTGGAGGATAAGATCGTGAGAGGCCTTCGGCCGGCCATACCTCGCAACAAGGCCACGGCCGAAGGAGGTCTGCCAGAATATTGCAAGCTCATCAGCGAGTGTTGGCAGAACAATGCGGAGCGGAGACCTTCCTTCGAGTCCATCGTGCAGCGGATAGAAGATACTATGAAAGAGCATTATCCCCTTCATGCCAATTATGATGTTGTGGGCCATTAAACATAAGTTAGAGGGCAGAGCATACTTTGTTCAAGTTCAGAGATGCCGAGAAGAAGTGCCAGTAGTTGTCTGTCGGTCGTTGTCAAAGAGGAACATGTTGACGACTTCGATTGGCAAGTCTGCAATAGGCGGCACTTCCTCTTCGCTTCCTTGCTCATCCTCTTCATCCTCTTCCACTTCTGCTTTCTTTTCTTGTTTCTGTTTCTCTTCATGTTCTTGCTTTGCCTTCTTTGAGAGTAACTTTGCGTCCCGTTGGCAAAGCAGATGTAGTCCAAGAATGGCATTCTGGTCCAGTCCCTCTATTCCCTTCCTTGAAAGTTTGTCTGCACATGAACAATAGAATAGAGATGAGAAAGTGACGAGAAAGCAAGACATAAAAGAGAGAATGAGAGACTAGACACAAAAGAGATCAAGTGGGCAAGCAAAGATGCGCAGATGAAGCAGAGAGAGTCAAACCAATGTGAGTGGTGTGCTTGTCGAGGTCATCTGTGTCGAGCATCGTCAGCTCCATGTAGAAAAAGAAGACCAGCACGCCAGAGAGTGAAATCCATGCTGGCACCGCTATCGACCAGTACCTTTGGTAGTTAAGAAAGAAGAAGACCCACCATTTAATCTTGGAAGAGGAGAGCAAGATAACACCAGAGAGCGACTGACTTACTTGGAAGGATAGTAATAGATGCCCATCGAATGAAGCCATTCGTCAGGTAAATAAGCCCACAACATGTAGGCCACTTGGTTGTGTCAGTAAAAACCACAAAGAAAGAAAGAAAGGAAAAAAAAGGGTACCCCAAAGCCCAAAAGTTGCAATCCAACAAACAAAGCCATACACTTCCCTCCTGGCACTGACTTTGGGTGCGCTCTCTGCCTGTTGCACCAGCCGCTGTTTTGTGATCCGCTCCAAGTAGTCTTCCTGTGGCACAAGAAAGCTGCCGCCTTGTTGTTCTTGGCGAGCAACAAAGGCAACGCTGGTCTTTTGTTCCTGTGAAGACTGTTCGACCCTCTCCTCCTCCCCAGCCTTTCTTCTTCTCATCTTTTTTTGCTTCTTTCTTCTTGTAATTCTCTCATGTCCACGCTCCTATCTAGCCCCTTCGCTCATATCCTCTCTCTTAACTAATCTCATATCTACGCTCATGTCCACGCCCCTATCTGGGACTTTCGCTCATATCCTCTCTCTTAACTAATCTCATATCTACGCTCATGTCCTGGCTCCTTCTTCGCTCGCTATCCACGCCCACCCCTTCGTCTCTTCGGCTGAAGAAGAAAGAATTCTGTGGTGTTCTTATTGAAGTGTATTAAGAAAGACAAAAAAAAGGCGTTCGGTGGTTTGTTGGTTTGGTTGCAAGTTGTCCATATCATGTCTTACATGAACTCATACAGGTTGTTGGTCTCCCAAGCAGTGACCTCGTTGTTCCAGGCGGGTTGGCCGTAGTGAGGGTTGTGCTTCTTGGCCTTTGCGATCTCGTGCTTCTTTATTGTTGTGAAGGCTTGGACGAGGGCTGGACCCAACGCCTCCTTGATCACCTTGTCCTTTTCCAACGCGGCCAACCCACCTTCCAACCTTTATAAAAATAATTTAGCAACAAAACCAATGGAGAAGAATGAAAAGAGAAAGAAAAGGTAAAAACGTACGATGTGGGGAGTTGAGGGAAGGACTGAGCAGTGTTGTGATAGGTGCTTCCCTGAGTGGGGGCAGGCAGAGGCACCTTGTTGAGGATGCCATCCAGACCGGCAGCGATGGTGGCGGCCATGGCCAAGTAAGGATTGGTGGCAGAGGTGCCGAACCTATTCTCGATGTGGGTGTCGCTCTCGCCAGAGACGATGGCCCGAATGCCGCTGGTTCGGTTCTCAACGCCCCAGTTGATGTGCGTGGGGGCGAAGACACCAGGGCGGAAACGCTTCGAGCAGTTGATGGTTGGCGCTGTAATTGCGTACAATGCTGGTGCTGTTGTGCAAAATTGTTAGTCTTTTCTGCTTCTCTCTCTCATGTTGCTCTTCTCTCATTCTCTCTTATCGCTTCTAATGAGAATAAGAATAATTTACCGTGCAGCAGCTGGCCAGCAATCCAGTGGCGAGCAGTTTCAGACAACTTGAACTCGTGGTTGGGATCGAACATGTGGTTGCGTCCATCCTTCCACAACGATTGATGGATGTGACAACCACAGGCATCCTTGTCTATGTAGGGCTTGGTCATGAAGGACGCCATCAGTCCGTGCTTCACTGCTATTTCCTTGATGCCTGTCTTGAAGAGAAAAGCGTGGTCCGCTGCAGCAATGTCCTGTTTTGGGTTTGTATCAGAAGGGGGAAGAGAGGACAAGGGAGGGAGGAAGGAAGTGGCAATGAGCAAAGAGGAAAGAGAAAGTACCCATGCAGGCGCCCAGTTAATCTCATATTGGCCAGGTCCATATTCAGAGTGATGTAAAATACAAAACAAAATAAAGTAAAGGCATAAAATACTACAATGGTTTTTAAAAGAGAGTGAGAGTGAGAGAGAGAGAGAGAGAGAGAGAGAGAAGAAAAGGAAAAAAGAAAAAAGATATAGTTAATGACATCAACGCCAGATTGAATCATGGCCTCAACAGCTTCGTCGGAGAAGGCGTTGTGTATCTCATTTCTGAGAGTGGCATACACCATAGAGTCTTTCCAGAGTGGCTGCATTGTCTTGGCGTCCTTCAAGTAAAACTGAACCAAAACAAATATTGGAATAGAAAACGTTCAGCCCAATCGCTATTTTTCTTTGAGAGAAGCAGAACATCTGCACGAAAGAAAAGAGGAGAAACAGAAAGCAACGACAAGAGAGAAGTAAAAGAAGAAAAAGAGAAGAAGAGAAAAGAAAAGAATAAAAGGAGAAAAAGAGAGGGAAAACTAGACAAGAGAGCAAAAAACAAAAGAGTAAAAAAACAAACCTCATACTCAAAGCCAGACATGATCTCAAAGCCAGTGGCGGACTGGAGCTCCTTCAGCATCTTCTTTGCGGCCATGCGAGGGGCGGCCTCCACCGGCGTCTTCCCGTCCAGGTGGAAGACGTCGCAGATGACGCGGGCAGAGTCCTTTTGCCAAGGGATCGGGTGGAACGTGTCCAGATCGGGCACCAAGAGGTGATCCGCATAGCCTCCCTTTTTTTGTTTGTTTGTGGGACAAAAAACTGTTTAGAAAAAAGAAAAGAAAATAAAAATAAAAAAATGAAAATAAAAGAAAAAGAAAAAGAAAAGAAAAAATCTGTAAAAGCAGTAAAAAAAATAAACGATGAATACACAAAAAATATATGAAGAAGTTAATCTTATATAAAATCACCTTCAAAAAATTTTTGTTGTGTTTTCGCAACGGACAAAAGAAAAGAAAAAACAACGTTGGACAAGCATACCTCTTCAGCAAAGCCGGTGCCCTCCACAAAGTCAGAGTTCATGTCGTGGCTGAGGATGCCGCCGATGAAGTTGAGCCCCTTGCTGGCGTAACGGGCAAAGTGTTGGGTGGGCACGCGCTTGGACCGCGACACTCCGGCATAGTCGGACTGCTCGAAGCGGACGTACTTGATGCCCAGGTTGCGCAGCCGCCTTTCGCACTCCCTCAACTTTGTCTTGGCCAAACTCATGTTTTATTCCCTTCTTTTTTTTTATTCTTTCTTTTTCTTTTCTTTTTTTTTGCGATAATTCTCCTTTAAAAGAATGCAATTAGTTTTAGGTGGTTCCTTAAATTTCCGCTGCACCATTTGAGCACACATATTGCTCGAAATCAAAGATGTTGCCGGTGGGAGTTGAACCTTTAACCAACCGGCACCACACGTCAGCAAAAATCAAGGAAAAGCAGGGGAGGGGTAACATTGTCCAAAGATGGGGAACATGCAAAGTTTGGCGAAGCGTCATGTTCTTCTTGGCAGCCGCGGGGTTGTTCCCGGGGCTTACCACATTTTCTTGAAGACCGGCACACAGTTCCCCTCCTTTGCTTCAGGTACAACCCAGGATGGATATTTGGGTTGAGATTCGGTAAATTCTTTTCCGTCCTCTTCGTTATTATTTTTTTTTCAAACAAGTGGTCTTGCTTCAAACAGTCAGGGTTGCTCCTCTCTCTAGGCATTCTCCTTCTCGTTGCATTAAAACTACAACAACGCATTAAAAAAAAACCATGGAAGACCAGCAGCAACAGCAGCAACAGCATGAAGGCACAGAGAAGCGTCCGCACATGCTGCAACGCACACCGAGCTTCCAGGACTTTGCCAAAGCTCACCCCAAAACCTTCGAAGGTACAGAAACCCCTTCCACCTCCGCTTCTTTCTCTCTTGCTGCTTTCTTCTTCTTTCATTGTTATTCATTTGTTTACAATTTAAAACACGTGGACAGAGATTGCTGCCAAATACACTTCAGCGTCAGTGATCCTGTGTGGCCTTGCTGCCGATGGCAACATGGATACCTTGAAGGAGCTCCTCGAGAACACTAGCGTATCGCCCAATACTGCTGGTAACATATATATTCTCTTCTTCTTAGTTTTTCTTTCTATATTTTTTGACATTTTTTCAATGTCCTGTCTTTTACGAAAAGACTATGACGGCAGAACACCATTGCACTTAGCGGCTGAGGAGGGCCGCACCGAGGTCGTCAAGTACCTCATCTCCAAAGGCGCCAACGTCAACGCGGCTGATCGCTGGGGCACCACTCCTTTGAGGGTACTTCTTCTCTTCTCTTGATTCTCTTTCTTGCTTTGGCGTTCTAAAGAAACAAAAAAACAATAGGGAGCCATTGCTCATCTTCACAATGAAGTCGCTGAGGTGCTGAGAGAGTATGGAGCTTCCATGAAGACAGAACAAACGGCCAAGCAGAGCCTCGATGCCGTACAAACGGAAGAAGAGCTGGAGAAGCTTAAGCAAAAGCTTATCGATCTCTCCGAGGACGGCACCATTGAGACAATCAGCCGCAACGCCGTGGAGAACATGCTCTACAAGGAGTTTGGCCTGAAGGCCAACAGGTTGCCTGTTCTTAGCAAACAGCTGGATCAGATTACGGAGGCCAACCTTTGCATCTCTTGGCCCAAGCTCAGAGAGCTCTTCAGAGAATGTAAGTCGAATTTCTACTTCCACATCTCTCTTTCTTTGTAGAACTTACTGACGGATGCTCTGTTTATGATCTTTAGCTCATAAAGGATTGCTTCAACGTGCGTTGAAGGATGAACTGAGCGTCAACAACTGGATCAAATTTACCACGTACGCTCTCTCTCTCTCTCTCTCTCTCTCTCTCTCTCTCTCTCTCTCTCTCTCTCTCTCTCTCTTATATCCTATGTCTTTCTATCTGATTCGTTCACCTCTATCACTAATTAAAATGGCAGAGATGTAACAGAGATGTGCGAGCAAGTTCGCAAGGATTGTGCAGGCAAAGGCCGTAACGCTGACTACATTCCAGAGCTGGCCCAAGTGGACCCCACCCTATTCGGTCTCTCCATCATGACTGTTGATGGCCAGAGGTACAACTATGGCAACTTCAACATGGACTTTTCTTGCCAGTCCGTTGGCAAGGCTCTTCTCTACGCTATCTCCCTTGAAGAGCTTGGAACTGATGTGGTACGTGCTTCTTATCACTTGCTCTTCTTTTCTTCGTCTTGTTATTCTGATATCTTTCTCCAGTTGCACAAGTATGTCGGCAGAGAGCCCAGCGGCAGACGTTTCAACGACTTCACCCTCAACGACGACAAGAAACCACACAATCCCGTCATCAACTCTGGAGGTATCATGGTGAGCAGCCTCTTCAAGCCAGAGATGACTGGCTCCCTCCGCTTCAGCTACCTCAAGCAGAGGGTGTCGGACCTTGCAGGTGGCCTCAAGGTAGGCTTCAGCCAGACCACCTACCTTTCCGAGAAAGACACCGCCTACACCAACTACGCCTTGGCAAACTTCATGAAGGCTCAGAACGCATTCCCTCCCAAGGTTGACATCATGGAAGCCTGTGATTTTTACCTTCAGCGTATGTCTCCTCTCTTCTTCTTACCTTCTTTGTTGTGACCCTGCTGATGAGCAACTCTTCTATACAGTCTGCTCTTTGGAGGTGACCTGTGAGATACTGGCTTCCATCGGCGCCACCTTCGCCAACAACGGCACCAGTCCTCTCTCCCAAAAGAAGGAGCTGGGCTTCAACACGGTGAAGAACGCCCTTCAGATCATGTATTCCTGCGGCATGTACGACTACTCCGGCGAGTGGGCCTGTACCACCGGCTTGCCGGCCAAGAGCGGTGTGAGCGGCTGCATCCTCCTCGTGGTGCCTGGCGTCATGGGCATCTGCGTGTGGAGCCCTCCCTTGGACAAGATCGGCAATAGCTATGCTGGCGTCGAGTTTTGCAAGCGCTTCACGGAGCGCTTTGGGTGGTCCGTCTTTGATGTGCTCTTCCGCATGGTGGAGCAGTAAAAAGGGAGAAACGAGGAAAGAGAGCAGAGAACGAAAGTTGGGTTTCCATTATTTTTTGTTAGTTGTGCATGCCGTTTCCATTTTTTTTTTCGTCAAAGAATAACCAACCAAACTTCCAACAGGTGTCACCCACTTCTTCTTCCTTTCGCCATTACCACCTATGTGACAAAAAAAAAGTGATGCAGCCCCACCCAGAATCGAACTGAGGGCACCAGAACCAAAACCTGGTATGTTACCAACTACACCATGGGGCTTTGTTGAACCGCTTTGGCTTCCTTAGCATCACCTCCTTCTATCGAGTTGTCATGTCGACAA
Source organism: Balamuthia mandrillaris (assembly GCA_031835245.1). Classification (NCBI taxonomy): domain Eukaryota; phylum Discosea; order Longamoebia; family Balamuthiidae; genus Balamuthia; species Balamuthia mandrillaris. Next base: position 364,131 of record JAVKOQ010000013.1, on the reverse strand, counting down.
AATAGGCTCTACATTTCTCAGCGTGGTGGGTGGGTTGCACCAGAAGGTGACACTCTCTCTGGTTGGTGCAGAACCACGCCTTGGTGTTGCTCCCAGAGTTCGAGAGCGGCGGACCAAGAGACGCATCAGCACCAAAACGGCCAGGGAGATGCGCGGCTGATAATTATCGACTCCGTCGGTGGTTGCTGAACAATTGCCGGGTGGTGGTCTGTGACGAGGCCTCTACCTCCAAGACCTGTGGCAAGTGGAAGTTGTGGTTTGACGGCAGACAGAGACGGCCACGCGGCCAGGAACATCCTCTTGCGCTTTCTGGCGCTTCAGGACATACCCCCGCATATGCGCAAGATTTGCATAATATGCAAGTTGAATGTAGGCGTTGTTAAGAGGGTTGCGAAACAAAACACAAGTGGATCTGCAGACGAGGGTGAAGGCGACGTAAAGTGGCCTTGCTTATGCCACGAGCGTGCTTCAACAAGTAGAGGTGCTGCAAGCCTTTGGGCAGTCCCATCAAGCTCTCGTCGCTTAATAAAGGAAGGTTCACCACGTTCAACACTTTAAGGCTTTGAGGAAGGTGCTTGAAGGTCGCTCCGGTGAAGCTCTTATAGCAATCCTCCAGGTCTAATTCTTCGAGCCCTGAGGGAAGCCCTTTTAACGCGTTGTCATCAAGTCTTCGACAAGAAGATATCTGTTGTGGTTTGTTAAGAACATGAAATCAAGCGGAAGAAAGAAGGGAATTACCTTCAATCGTTTGAGATGAGGAGGAAGAATGGACATAGCAACGCTAGAAAGATAATTGCAGTGCGATAAGTCTAATGCAGTCACAGAACGAGGAAAGCAAGCCACATCTCGGTCATAGACCTTGCTGCCAGCTAGTGTCAAGCATCGCAACTCCTTTAATCCAGAGAGAGGCGCAAGCGCTTCATCAGTCTCATCTCCGTTTCCAATATGACATCCCAACAAAGAGAGACAGCGAAGACTAGTCAAGCGACGAAGAAAGGCAGTTCCATATTCCACAAACTCTACGTTGCTCATCTCTAAGCGAACCAAGCTCTCTGGGAGACAGTCGCAAAGATGGAGCTGTTCTGGGAGATGAAGGAAGAGAGGATCGTGCATGATCAACGTTTGAAGGCAGGTCATTCCGCGAAGACTGAAGAGTGCGTTTTGATCCACTCGTAGCCCCGAAATGTCGAGGTGTTGAAGTTTTGGGAACAGTTCTTTTAGGTGAGAAGAGAAGCGTTCAATTCGCAGTTCGTATGGTTCTTCTGGTTCTGGCTCTTGTCCGTCTTCGTCTACTTCTTTTTCTTTTTCTTTCTCTTCCACGGCGCAAGAAGAATCGACAAAAGAAGAAAGAGTGACGCCAAAGCAGTTGGAGAGGTTTAGAGCAGTCAGCGAGGAAGGAAGGGCTCTCACTCCTTCTGCTGTGATGCCGTGGCAATGGCTCAAATCCAAAGCTGTCAACGAAGACAGAGTCGCCAAACAGGTCAAAGCGTGGTCATACAGCTGGCTGCAGAAGCTCAAATCCAACACTTGAATGGTGGAAGGCAGTTCTCGCAACATGCCTTCTTGAAGGAAATGACAGGATTGAAGGCTGAGCTCTCGAAGATATGGCATTTGTTGTAGACAACAGGAAAGAAAGAAGGAAGAAGAGGAAGGAGTAGAAGAAAGAGAACTAGGAAAGGAGCGAGTAGCATCGGTAATGCTCCAACAGCAACTCAGGTCGAGTCGCTGCAATCTTTGGCAATAACGAGAGAGAAAGAGCAGCTCCTCGCCTTCCTCTCCATATAACAAATTCACTGGCAACGATGCTGAAACTTTGGTGTCTTCTTCTCTTGGATCATCCAATGTTATTTGATGCTTTGTCGTTGTTTTGTTGTTGCTGTTATTGTTTTTCTTGTTCTTTTTGCTTGTCATTTGAAGTCGATATGCTTCAGCGGCTGCCAACGAAGAAGCGTAGGCAGGATCACCACCACCAACAGAAGAAGCAGAAGAAAGATCGGAAGCAGAGACAGCTGAAGAAGGCAGATCAGCTGGAGAGGAAGAAGAAGAAGCAGCAACTGAAGAGGAGGAAGCAGAAGATGAAAGCAGCCCGGTGTCTTCCTTTTCCTTTTTGTTTGCCAAAACAGAAGACGAGAGTTTCCATTGATTGGGCTTCACTCGATGTTGGTTCCGCAGCTTGAGCACCAACTGGCGCCAGTGATGACAGACCTGCAGCAGCGTGGCAGCATGTTGACGTCTCGTTTGGAGCTGAAGCTGTCTTTGAAGCAGATGATGACGGTCTTTCGCTGCGCCTTTCTCTTCTTGCTTCTGTTGTTGCTTCAGCGGAAAGAAAGGAGAAGAAGAAGAGCCTTCTTCTTCAAAGTCGTTTGATGAAGACGGCTGCAACAGGTAGTTTTGGAAGATGAGAGCCCAGACTTCTTCAGGAAGACCTGGAGCGGCGTTCAAGACACGCTCCACAGCCTCTTTCTTGTTGAATGGAGCGGAAGACGAAGAGGAAAGTGGAGAAGAGGAAGAAGATGGAAGAGAGGAGGAGTCTTGAGGAGGGTTGGAGAGAGCGAGTTTTTTCTGGTTTCTTCTCTGCTTCTTTTTCTTCTTCTTGTTCTTGCTGCTTCGTCGGACTGGCTCATTGGCAACGACAGCTGTGGCAGCTTTGTTGTTGCCCCTCCTCTTGTCTGCTTTGCTGTTGTTATTCTCCAAGGAAGCATGCTCGGAGGGTTTTTTCTGCCGCGTTCTTCGCTGATGAGTAGCGGCAGAGCCAAAATCGTTGGGGTCGTAGTCACTCTGGGAGTCCAAGCCGAGAGTCAGCTCCCACGCCACGTCCTCCAGCGTGTTCGATGCCTTCCTGCCGCTCATTGTTCGTTGTCCCTCTCTTGTACCAAAAAAAAGAGGACAATACGAAAAAACAAATCTTTTCACTACTTGGTTTCTTTCTTTTTTCTTCGCACAGACTGCTGACGTAATATTTTCCCAAATTTGATAAAACGCACGTCATCCAAAGCCCCTACGTCTCCATTGACCCACGTCAACTATATCTAATTTGGGAATAAATGACGTATGCTTTCCCTGTCGTCAGATATGGTTGGAGCTATGTTCGTGTCGTCCTGAAATATGTGCGTCGACACATTTCGTGTCGTCGCGTCGTATAATGAAGGAGTAAAAGGAAAAGGAAAAAGACACAACAGAAAGAAGTCGGGAGAGAAGAGAGACATTCATCATCATCTTGGAAAAAAAAATAATAGCTTTTTGGGAGTTTTTCTTTCTTCTTTCCTCTTATTTGGCAAAAAGACGTCCGTTAACGTCCGGTGTAAGAAGCAAAAATGGATAGGGTGGTAGTGCCCGTCGGCGACGAGGAGGAAACGCGTGGAACTGTTCTGCCTTTCACCCGAAACATTCATAAGAATCTCACCACGTCAGTCTCTTCCTTGCTTCTCTTGCCTTTTGTTGTTTTTTTTAAACGTTTGAATTGAAATACAAAATCTTATCGTACTCCAGACTGGACAAGAAAAAGCGGTACACGGAGCGACTGGCCATCGTCAAGAGGCTGTTTCACCCGTTGCAAAAACCGTGGGGTGCGAACACCTACTGATTCTCTCTCTTTCGTCGTTTCTCTTTCGTCGCTTCTCTCCGTTTTTTTTTTCCTTTCTCTTTCGTCGCTTCTCTGTCCGTTTGTCTCCTACGTTTTTGTTCATCCGTTTAGCCAACTGTCATTATGTTGTTGTGAAACAGTCTACAAGGATAAAGCACAGGAGCGCAAAAGCAAGGAAGCTTTGCTTCATTGGTTTGAACACGAGCTCTCTCTCTCGCTCTCTCTGCCTGTTCAAGAAGCCTTACTATTGTTTCTTCTCTTCTCTCTTTCTCTCTCGCTGCAGTTGGCAGTATTTGTTGAAGGAAGCTCCCTTGGCGACGTACTCTGACCGCCCGCTTTTCTTCAAGGAAATAGTTTTCATCGTGCGTCGGCCCGAGTTTGACATCTTCAATCTGCGTTCGTTCTTCTCGTTTTCCGTTTCTCATTTTGTGTGTTTTTAATTTATCTGCTCGTTCTTACACTAACACTGCTTTTAATGTTGTGTTCTTTGTTTCTCTCTCTCTCTCTCTCTCTCTCTCTCTCTCTCTCTCCCCTCTCTCTTAACAGAATGGGTAGAAATGAAACCCGCTTGTCATCCTGCTGATCTTAAGTTGGCTGTAGATTATCACAACATGCTCAACGAGACGCTTCACTTTAGCGTCAACAAGCTAAATAGAGGCGCTGTTTATTCTTCCCTTTTGGAATTCTGTTCCAAGATGTTAGGTACTCTTGTTTTTTGTTTGGTTTGTGAGTTTGTGAGTTGGTTTTTGTTTGCTTTAAACTAAAACTTAATATTTCATGAAACAAAAGCTATCAACTACTTTTGCTTCCCAAAGTTGATGGTGTTAGTGCTGGACAGTGTTTGGCCAGAAGGCAAAGAGAAGGCAGCAGCCAGCAAAGATAAGCAATTGTACAAAGAGATTCACGACATAATCAATGCAGGTTTACAACAAAGCCTGCATAACGAAGAAGAAGACTTAGATTTTCCTTCTCGCAGGTTAGCGTTTAGCGGCTTCTTTCTCCTCTTTCTATCTTTGTCCCCAACTCAGCTTTTTGCTTTCTGACAATCAGTACGCAAGTATTTGGTATGATGGGTTCTCTTTTCTCTGCTATGGAAGGAACGAAACCTTTGCTCATTCAAACTCAAAGCAAGAAACAAGCATGGCTCCGAAAGTAATTTTTCTTGTTTTTCTTACTGCTGCTTGCATTCTTTCACTTTTAACCTTTCAAACTAGATTCACAGATAGAGGACAAAACTTTTATGTCTTTCTATCTGACTTTATCGATCAGGTATGTTATCTCACAGGAGACCATCGAGCCGTTCAGTGGCACGTCATCCCAGGTTACAGGCAGTTCGTGCATGCCTTTCTCTTTGAGCTCAAGACCAGCAAAACCAACGTTTCGTTGTGGCAGCAAGATCGTTCCCTCATGAAATGTTCCTGTTCCTTGCTTGTCAACCCGAGCCTATTGAACTTGCTCGTAAAGATTCTTTTTACAAAGACAAGTGTGCATGATATCCCGTCTGCTGAAGGTTCTTATTTCTCCTCTCTTTATCTTTTCGTTTGTCTTGCTTTCTTTATTTATATTCCCTTTCAAGCTGCGGTGGATATGTTGATGGAATGGTTCGAGACAGTAAGACAGCTCTATAATAGACTGCCACCTGGCTTCGACTATGAGTTCTTCTTTAAAGGACTTTGCATCCTGCTTCAACAGGAGCATCACGTATTGCTTGCACGTGTGCTCATGTTTCTGTACTACAACCTTGGCGTGTTCTTTGGTGGACCGAGAGTCTACTTGTTGCAGCAAACATTGTTGAGAGACATGTTCTTCAAGTTCTTCTGTCATTGGAACACCGAAATTAGGGACCTCTATCATCGTGTTCTTGTTTTTAAGGTTTGTTATTTTCAGCTTAACTTTTTAATTTTGATTGTTTTGATGTTGCTGACGGTTGCAAAACAAAGGCACAACGGTTGAAACAAGAGTACAATCGGCTAGATAAATCGGGTTTTTCAGATTGTTTTCCACATGAACAGCAGATAGACAAGTTTGGATTCTCTCTCTCTTTCTCTCTTTCTCTTTCTCTCTTTCTCTCTCTCTCTCTCTCTCCTCGTTCTCTTCCTTGCTTTATTCTTACAAACAGGAGCAAACAAATCAAACTTAATGAACTTTAAAAAAAACCAGAGAAATAGATACAATGATTGAAAACAGGATACAGCTGATGAAAGCGAGAGTGCAGTGGGACCAAGTAAAAGACCAACGTCGGAAAGATAGAGACCGACAACAAGAGCTAGCTCAACAGTTGGGTCTAGCGGGGCTTCAAAAACCAGATCCAAAGAAACTGAAAAAGAAACCCAAGAAGACGAAGAAAGATAAGAAGGAGAAGGAAAAGGAGAAAGCGAAAGCGAAAGAAAAGGATAGAGCAAACAAGAAAGAACGAGAAAAGCAGAAATGGAAATCGGAGAGCAGCAGAACAAACGGCACAACGTCTCCAACTTTAAGTCCAGAGAAGAGCAAATCTACTCCCAAGGAACGGTTTAAGCGGAAAGCTTCTCCTCTTCTTTATTCCAAACGAAAGAATTCGACAAAGGAAAATAGTGTAGACGAGGGAGGAAATAATAACAACACAGAAACGAAGAAAACGACAACTAGCGACAACGACAGCGACAGCAACAAGAAACAACATTCCTCTCCGCAAAATGGAAGAGATAAAACAAAGACGAGTGAAACGGATGAACTGAAAGAGGATGGAGTGAATGAAGAACAAAATAAAAGGGACGAAGAAGTGAACGAAGAAAGCAGAAGAACGAAGCTGGATGAAAACAGAGAAGAACAAACAACGAAGGAAATAGGAGGAGGAGAAGCGGAGGATGTAAAAGTAACACAGAAAGAGCAGAAAGGTCCAAGAAAAAAAGATGGAGAAATACAGGGCAATGGTTGTCCCGATGAAAACGATGGACGTGATGACAAGGAAAGCAACAACACAACAGAGCAAGAAGACCTTGTTTTGAACGAACGGGTTAAAGATGCTGGAACAGCAGAAACCGAGAAAGAACAGAGTATCACTGACGAACCATCAGAAGTGGAAGATGAGAAAAAAGAAATGGAACAAGCAAATAGTCGGCAACAAGGCGAAAAAGAGAACGAAAACCCTGACAATAATACGAAGGAAAAGAAGGAGAACGGGGACAAAGAGGAACAACAACAAAAAGAGATTCAAAAACCAAAATACCGAAGAAAGGAAGATCACACAAAGTCATTGGGACGCAGCAACGATCCCAACAAAAAGAATACAAAGTTGCGGAGGAGTACCAGCAGTGTAACCGATAAGCACTCTCCATCTTGGCACAACAGCAGAGCTACAACAACAAGTAAACACAAGAAGAGACGTTCTCTTTCCTCCATTCCAGTTTTTGTTAGCGACAACAACAGTGCTCAAATTTTAGAATCACAGCAACAGCCACAAGAACGACATAGCAATCGTTCCAGACGTTCGTCTTCTTCCTCTCTTTCTAGAGAAAGAAGAGAAAGAAGATCTTCTTCGTCTTCTTCAGGTAGCCGTTCGAGCAGCAGCGGCAGTAGTAGCAGTGACAGCGATCACACAAGTCCTCGAGCCCCTCGGCGACGTTCTTCTTCATTACCCTCTTCACCCACTTCACCTTCCTTTTCTTCTTCTTCTTCCTCCTCCTCTTCAAATGGTCGAAGCAGAAGTTTTGACCAAATCAAAGACAGAAAACGTGAACGGAAACAAAAAGACCATCACTATAAACATCAAAGACGTAGCCGGAGCGGCAGCGGCCAAGTCATAGAAGAAGAAGAAAAGGGGGAAGATAGCGAACGCCAAGAGGAGGAGAACGCTGCCTCGGCAGCAACTGCAACTGAAGAGCCTGTCGAGCAACAGGAAGTTGAAGCGAGTGGACAACCGCCATCATCTGCCTCTTTGTACGATGGACAAGTCCAAAGCTCGGACGAATCTTCAGTATTGAGTCACATCACAGAACTCCCTGATGGGTTGGAGGTATTCCCATCTCTCTTCCTCTCTCTTTCTCTTTCGCTCTCCTTTGTTTAGAAGAACTCATCAAAAGAGAGGAATTTTAGGTGTATGCTATATTGTCATTGGAAGGATTAGAACGAACGGTGGAAAGGTTCAGGGAGTGGCAAGAGAAGGAGCTGAACAACTTGGATGGGGCATTGCCCATCCCTTTCCCAGTGCTGCAATGCCAAGCTTGGACCCGATGGGCCGCAGCTGAAATGATGCAAATGCAAGGGATCAAAAAATAATAAAAGGGCTATTTAAACAGAAGAAGCAATGTGGAAGAGGAGGGGTCGGCATGCCTTGCCGGGGCTCCCTTAGAACTGAGATCGAGCAGTGGTAAAAGGACACCAACGAGAAGCAAACAAAAGGTCCATCAACGAAGAGATGAGGTCGGGCCGAACCTCCACCAACCGGCACAACGCCTCCAGGGCATACCCCACCACATACCTGTCCTGATCCATCGTCGCAGCTCGTTGCAACACCTCCACAGCGGAAGGATGTCGCCACCGCAGCAAAGCCAAACAAGCCGTGTGCCTCACTTGTGGCTCCGGATCTTCTGCAACCAGCTTCTTCAATGCGTTCACGCAACGCTCTATAAGTGCTGATTGCGCTTTTTCGTTTTGTTCTTTCATGAGGTAGGAGAGATTGCCGAGAGCTTCGGCGACGTTGGCGCGAGGAGCAAACTCGGGAGCGTCGATGTGATGCAGGAGAAGGTCCACTGATTTGCTTTGGAGAATGAAGGAGAGAGAGGGAAGGACCTCGCCCAGACTGAAGATGGCGTGAGCCAAGGCGCCCTGAGAGAGACGCTTGTTGGGAGCCAACAAGTTCATGAGAGCTGAGAGGGAGGAGGATGGATCATCTGCTCCGTTGATGGAGGCAATGAAGGCGTAGGCGGCGTTTCTTTGTACGAAGAGCTCCTGCTTTTGGCGGAGAGCATCAGCCACTTGTTCGCAAAGCTGCTGATCGTGGCTGTTGTTTTTGTAAGAAGAGTTCATGTAAGAGGAACCTAAGAGATAAGCAGCTCGAAGGCATGTTGGGTCGTCGCGGCCTGATAATAGATCTTGAAGCAGTTGAGAAGCTGATTCTGTTGTTTCCGGTGTTGCTTTCTCTGTCTCCTTCTCTTTTTCTGCTTCTTCCTCTTTCTGTCCCCCTTCTTTGTAGGCTCGGCCACACAACCACCGCCAAACGTCTAACCAAACAGGCATCAAGTTACGGTCTCTCCGTTGTTTCAAGCACGTGGCGACATAGCGCTTCGCTCTTTGTTCTGCCTCCTGCTGCACTTGCTGTTTGAGGTGGTTGAAAGCGGCTTTGTCTGCGGTTGTGTCTTTGACCCCGTTTAAGATGTCACTGGCCCACATGCCAGTTAGTTTCATGATTCCTCCTTTGCTGTTGAATAGTTTTAATGGGTCTCCTCCAAAGTGTTTGTCAATGAGGGCTTGCAGTTGTTCGTCATTCATGCCATTAACCGCATTGTTTGCAATTAAAGAAGAAGAAGAAGAAGAAGAAGAAGAAGAAGAAGAAGAAGAAGAAGAAGAAGAAGAAGCAGAAGAAGAAGAACAAGAAGAAGAAGCAGAAGCAGGAGAAGAAACGACAGTAGATGAAGGAGATGTGTCTGTGCTTGGTGTTTGCTGCTTCCCTGTTATTCTTCCGTTTCTTTGCTTGCGAATTACCTTTGATGTGCTTGCAGGCCTATCTGTGGCTGTTGAAGAAGATGGCCAAAAAGACGATGACGATGAAGAACAAGAAACATCAGAGGAGTCAGAAGGATCAGAAGATGGAGCCAGCCATCGAGAGGAGGCAAAGTTCCAAGTGGGAACAACAGGCTCCTCCGTTCGCACAAACTGAAACTTGAACATGAAACGCAGCTTGTCTTCACTGCGATTGGCGCTGCCCCTATGCCAAATGTCATAATGGATAAGCACTACTGTGCCAGCATCGCAAGCCAAGTCCTTGCCCTCCAAGAACCATTCGGGAGGTGGCTCGGAGAATCGGCGGTGTTGCCTCTCCTTTTCGCCATAGTACTGACTGCATGGTATTATGGAAGTGGGTCCTACCACTGAGTTTAATCTTCGTTAGCATCTGCTTCTTTGAGTGTTCCATAAAAAGAGACAAGTAGGAGAGACGAGGACTACAAGAAGCAACGAAGGAGAAACGAAAAAAAAAAACAGAGGGAAGCAGGAAGAAGAATAAGAACAAGAAGAAGAAGAAGAAGAAGAACAGTAACTGAACTACGAAGCGGTAACGTGAAGCACAGCATAAGAAAGAGAAACTGATACTAACCGAGAGGAGTTTTTTGAGGGTAGTACATGGCCATGACCCACCTAGGCCGGTGGTGCCGCTGTTTGTGTCCACCAAAGTAGCTGTCCTTGTGCCACAGCTGCGGTTGTCTGCCAGGAAGGCTCTCATGACAATGTCTATGCGGATGCATCATATAGTTTTGTCCTTTTCATGTAAAACATTTAAAAAAAAGAGAATAAGAAAAGAAAAGAAAAGAAGAAAAGAAATACCAAGAATGCTGGTAAGAGCTCCTCGAACGGAGGGATCCTCAAAAACGAGCCGAAGGGAGGGCATGCGCGGCAGGATGTTGTTGCCAGGGTTCTCCTCGTCGGTGATGCACGCGGACTTGGCTTGCTGGAAGATGTGTTGGTGAAATTCGGAGGGGAGGTGAGCGCTGCGCAGCACCAGGTAGCCCGCTCGAATGAACTCTTGCATTTGAGCGTCGGTGAGAAGCGTTGGGGGCAGCGTGCCGACATCGCAGCCGGCACCGCGCCAGAGGACGCCGGGGGTCACGTCTGCAGACGGTGAGGCAGGGGAAGAGTAACGCCCTCCGCCGCGAGGCCTGCCTCTTCCTCCCCGTCCACCCCGTCCTTTGCTATCTTGTACATTCATTCCACAATTTTTATTGTGTGTTTTCGTTCTGCACGTCCCGGGCTGATGCTCTCTTCTTTCAAAGCTCGGCAGCTCCAAAGGTGGTCTCAAAGGTGGTGTCTCTTTGTTCCCCCCTTTCTTCTTTGCCTTTTCGGTGAACCGTTTTGATATTCAGCCAATCGAAATAATTGTCGACGCATCCTATCCAATGGATTTTCAAAGTTGGTTCTCGAAAATTCGTAGATTGGCTTCTTTGGAAATAACACCCCAACTATTTTTTTAAAATCATTGTATGTATCGTTTATGATAAAACTTTCGAAATAAAAATCTTCACCCAAACTATCCAGCCATCCCCGCTATCGACGAGTAGTTCTTTCAACCTCCCCGGTTAACAACCTCACCGGTGTTTTCTGTTCTGAACAGCGTGGAACCGGTCCGCTTGCACCCCACCCCGTCCGAGTGAACGGCCAAGAACGTTGGAGGAGGGCCATGGGTCTTGCCGCAAGTTATTCAATAAGGAGATCTCCTTAAAGCATCGTAAGGTGGAAACTCCTTAAACTTTTATTTGATTGTATTCTTCCTTCGCCGGTGAACTCTTCTTTTTTTTTGTTTAACCTTCATCTCCCGTTCCATTCTTCTTCTCGTTCTTTCTCTCCACCAGAACAGGCCAACACCCAGCAGAGTAAAATATCGGGGAGAACCAACAACAAAAAAAAAAAAAAAAATGGAGGACACCGCTACAACCTATTTGGTGGAAGAGTTTGGCAATGCGGTCCTCTTCTATGACAGCTGTGCGGTGGGACCCTCTTCCGCCTCCCCCTCCGCAGAAGAAGCGGATAGGCCGCTGGCTGAAGACCGGACAAGCGCGGCGGTCCCTGCCAGCAAGGACGACCTTCCGACACGCATCGAAAGCTTTGTGGAGGAAGAGGTGGACGACCTCTTCCTCGCCACCAAAGCGTTCGCCATGGAACGCGAGGAGGAAGAGGACGACACCGACCCCGCCGATGGCTTCAGCTTCAGTGCGGTACGAAGGAAGCTGCGGGCACCCAAAGCCAAGCTGAGCAGCTCCACCTTGGCCGTGCTGCAAGAATTCCTCAAGGAGCAGGAGGAGCTGGACAAGAAGGAACGAGAGCAAATGGTCAAGGAGGGGCGCAAGAAGAAGCAGAAATGGGGCGAAGAGGGCAGCATTGCCGCCGAACAAGAGACGAGCGACAGCAAAGAGTTTGTGGGCGCGGTACGAGAGAATTGGCAGCTGTCTCAGTTTTGGTACTCCGAGGAGACGGCCATGTTGTTGGCGGAGGAGGCACTGCAGTTGTGTCCTCCTTTGTCCGGACAGAGAGTTGCATGCATTTCAACACCCACCATCTTTCGTGCTATTCAGGTTTGTGGCTGGTTTTCTTCTTCTTCGTCTTCTTCTTTCTTCTGGTTAGCATCTGAATGCTGAATTGTTTGAACTTGCAGCAACTCCCAATGGACTCTTCACACGTGTTCCTGTTTGAGTATGACAAACGCTTCGCAGGTATGTTTTTGTTTTTTTTTTTTTAATTTTTTTTAAAAAAGTACACTGAGGCGAGCTTTCTTGTCACGTGGGACAGACTATGGAGAACAGTTTCAGTTTTATGATTATAACGAACCATTAAACGTACCCGCACACTTTCATCACACATTCGATTGTCTTTTCGTTGATCCGGTACGTTGGGTTTTGGTTTTGCGGGATAAACTTCCGTTCGTTGGGCTTTTTAACACGTTTCCTTCCTGTAATGCAGCCATTCCTCGCAGAGGAATGTCTAACAAAGACGCTGCAAACAGTTGCTTTGCTAAGCAGAAACACCGATACTAAACTCATTGTACTGACCGGTACCGTTGTTTGCCTCTTTTTTTTTTTTTTTTGCTTGGATCTTCTTTTTCAAATTGTTCAGCTCTTCTTTTTCTCCTTCCCTCCTCTGCTTTTCTTCCTCTCTTGCTCTTTCCTCTCTTCTTGCTGCTAAAAACTGTGTGAACACTCTTTGAAGGAGGCGTCATGGAGGACGTGCTCGTCCGCAACGGCCCTCCGGGCATGCAACGCTCCTCCTGGGCACCCCAACACAAGCACGGCCTGCGGAACAACTTTTCTTGCTTCCTCAACTACCCTTCCCCTCGCCTCCGCTGACCTCCTCCTACACATTGCATATTACTTTTATTTATTGTTTTTTAATTTTCAAATCATGATTTTTTCCAGGAAAATTTATTTGATAATAATTCAAAATTTTTATAACGAATTAAAAAAATAAATAATAATTTTAAATATAAGCGTTTTATTTATTTATTATTTTAAATATAAAAATAAATAATAAATAAAGAAAGCAGCAAGCAACACAAAATAGAAGAAAGGGGGCTGGTTCATTCGTTTCAAACGACCGCATGGAGAAAGAAAAAAACACGGAAGAGGGAAAGAGGGCGGAGGAGGAGGAAGAGGAGGAGGAGGAGGAGAGGGAACGAGCAATGCTGCTGTTGGGCAGCCCAAAGATGTGTGCGTACTGCATGGTGCCGCTGCCCCCTTCCCGGCCCGGCCGTCACTTCAGCAGCCAGCGGCATCTTCGCAACGTGGAGCTGAAGAGACTGGCCATGAAGAAGGAGAGGCTGAGGTGGAAGATGGTGAGAAAGGAAAGCAACGGCGGGCACCACCAAACAGACGAAGAGGAGGAGCACTACGGTGAGGAAGTAGCGGACTCTGCGGAAGAACAAGAGCACGACGACAGCGAGCAAGAAGAAGACGACGAAACAGACGAAACAGACGAAACAGACGAAACAGACGAAACAGACGACGACGAAGAGGAAGCGGAAGAAGAGGAGCAAAAGGACGTGGCCAAAGCCAAAGAACAAGAGAGCAAAGACGGCTGGCGAGTGAAATGGAGGAAGGCGAGAGATCCAAACGACGCGTCGGCCAAGCAGCAAACCGCTTTCCCTCCTCCAAAGCCTCTGGTGCGTCGTCAACGCGGCAGACCGAAGAAGAACGCGCAGGAGAGCCTGTTTCCTCCGTCCTACGAGTCGGTGGCGGAGCAGTTGCGGCTGGTGGGACGCTCCTTCTTCCGTGCCAGCCCCTCGGCCAACCCCAGGGAGCGCCAGCAGGAGTGCAACCGCCAAGTCTCCGAGTGGCAGGGGAGGTACCAGGAAGAACTTCGTGACTATGGCGCGGAGCTGAAGAGCACCTGGCGGAGTGCGTGGTACAATGAGCGCAAGAAGTGCAGAGACCAAGTGTTGAGCGTGACGCTTCGCTTCCTAGCTGGATTGGTAACCAAGCTTTCTCTCTAGCTCTCTCTCATTTTCTGTTTGTCTTGTTCTCTCTCACTCTCACTCTCTCACTCTCTGTTGTTTCTCTCTCTCTCTCTCTCTCTCTCTCTCTCGTTTGAACCTTGTATCTTTCTTTGCTTTCTGCTAACATTTTAACTACTTTCAGGTTAGACAGGAGAACGAGCAAGAACATGGATGGGACATGTGGCTTGCGCACAAGGAGGAGTTGCTGAAGCGGGTGTTTGAGCACATCAAGACCGAGTTTCCCACCTTGTTAAACAACGACGAAGGATATTCGCAATGCAAGTCATCGGAGTCTCGTCATGAATATTGGCAAATGACCACCATAACCTGGCTTGAATGCTTGTACTCCAACGGACTACTACAGCGGTGGGTGGCCAGTGGAGAGGTGGATACAAAGGAAATTGAGCAAAGTCTTGTGGATGAGAAGTATGTCAAGATAGCAAAGTCAAAAAGAAAAGTGGAAGAGTGCAACGAGAACGAGCCAACACTAACCAAACCAAAAAAGAGACAAAACATCAAAACTTCTACTGCCTTGTGTTCTCCTTCTCCTTCTCCGAAAGCTTCTTCTGTTTTCGGAACCGCTAACGGTCCATCAAGTAAACCATCAACGCCTTCCGCGTCTTTCTCTGCTCGATACTTCTCGCCCCTCTCACCATCCTTCCGTTCATCTTCAGCATCTTCTTCACCTTCATCTTTATCTTCATCCTCTTTCTCCTCCTCTGTGTCTTCTAGCTCTTCCGTATCCTCTTCTTCTTTCTCTTCTGCTTCTGCTCCTTCACCTTGTGCTTCATTACCGTCTCCTTCTACTCCCTCAATAACAGCAACAGCTTTGCCTATTTCCTCTGCTATGCCTACCGCCACTACTTTTTCTCCTCCTTCTACAATGTCTTCGTCTCCTCTTTCGTCTTCAATTCCTACTTCTACTACCACATTCTCTTACACTGCTTCCTCTCCTTCTTGTTCTTCCTCTTACTCCTCTTTATCTTCCTCATCTTCTTCTTTCGGTCCCACATCCTCATCAGCACCCTCCTCCCCTCCTTCATCGCTTTCCGCGCCTACAATATCCTCGGTTACCACGAAACCTGCTTCTTCTTCTTCTTCTTCTTCTTCTTCTTCTTCTTCTTCTTCTTCTTCTTCTTGTTCTTCTTGTTCTTGTTCTTCTTCTTCTTCTTCTTCCTCTGCTTTTGCTTCTGCTTCATCAGCTGCTATGCCATTTCCTCCTCATTTACCTCCACTTGCCTCCATTCCTCAAATGCTACCACCTGCCCAACAGCAAGAGCTTTTGAGCCTCTGCTTTCAATTCGTGCATCAACTGACGAACATACTCAATGCAGCAAAAGACCAACAGCCATGACCTGCCTTGGGCCTCTGTGCTCTCTGTGCTCTTTGCCTCTGAACGAACATCAAGCAAGACAATAAGCAAACAAAAGCAGAAAAATGTATTCTTCCACAGAGTAAAAAAGGAAGGGGAGAAGAGGAGAGAGTGAACTAGAACTAGGAAGAGAATAGAGGAGAAGAGAGGAGAACGACGAAGAGAAGAGAACGACGAAGAAAAGAGAAGAGAACGACGAAGAGAACAGAAGAGAACGACGAAGAGGAGAACGAAGAAGAATTAGCGACGGTTCATTGCGATCTACAACATCAGCTAAATTGGTAATCTAAATTGCCCGAGATTTACATAAAATGGAATAAGCCACGTCACCTACATATCTAAATAAGGCGGCGATTCCCTTTAAATGAACATGTCGACAAGATCTCATCTCACCAAATCTGGTTTAAAAACAAAAGAAAGAAAAGACAAGAAAGACAATTCTTCCCCTCCCGCCCCCCCCGCCACAAAGAACAACCTCGCCCCTCCTTCGTTTTGCGTAAAACCAAACCAAACCAAACCAAACAAAGACACCAAGCAATGAAAGGACCTCCTCACAATCTTATAGAGCAGCGGCGTGCATCCTTGCAAGCAGGCCAAGACTCCAGGGTCTCCAAGAAGAACGTCTCTCCCGCGATGCAACGCAGCCAATCCGAAAACGCTCAGCTTCAATTCGTCTCCCCTTCTTCTTCCGCTGCTGCTTTGTCGTCGTCCACTCCTTCTTCCACCCCTGCCGCTTTGCTTCGTTCCTCCTCCTCTGCCGCTCCCTCGTTTCACATTGACCTGGAGCAACGCTCCCGACGAGCCGCCTCCGTCGCCAATGCCGCATTTCAAGGCACCAAAGCCGCTGCCTCCATCTCCATTCCTTCCTCTTCAAACACGACCGTCGGCGGTGCGTTGTCAACCACAGCAGCAGCAACCACAACAACAGGAGAAGGAGCAGAGGCTCTTGCTCTTGACAACAACAGCAAGAAAGAGGAGGGCAGCAGCAAGAAGAAGAAGCTGGGAGGTTTTCTGAAGAAGAAGTCGAGCAAGTCGGCCTCCGCCTCGGGAAGCAAAAAGAAGAAGAGAGAGGAGCTGGTTATCAGCAGCCCCACCAACTTTGAGCAGCGCTCTCACGTGGACAGCAACTTTGAGTGGAGCGGAGAGGATCCTAACTCTGCCTTTACGCTGCACAATAAGCTTGGCGAAGGGTTCGTCAGTTTCTCTTCTTCTCGTTCTTCTTGTTTCCTCTTCTTCCTCTCAGCTGCTGCTTCTTCATCTTCTTCTGCTTCTTCTGTATCTTCTCTCTTAGTCGTTTCCTTTATTCTCTCTTCTCGGTGTTCTTCTTTTTCTCTATTTGTTGTTTTCGTTTCTGTTGTCGTTTCTCTTTTCGAGTTATGTTTTCAGAACAACTCCACAATATTAACCAACAAAACATATAAAGAGCGTACGGAATCGTTTATAGAGCAGAGTACAAGAATACAGGTTTCATTCTGGCCGCCAAGGTCCTACCCCAGCGCGATGAGAAAGAGTTTCAAAACATGAAGAAAGAGATCAACATTTTGAAGAAATGCGGTCACGAGTGCATTGTACAGTACTACGGATGCGCCACTACTGATGACGCTGTTTGGGTACCCATCATCCTCCGTTCTTCTCTCCTCTCTCCTTCGTACTTGTATTTTTTTCGCTATCGTACTAATATTGCCCCTCTCGCTTCTTTCTGCTTTCTTCTTCTTCTTGCTTCTGCTTGCGCGAACATAGATATTGATGGACTATTGTGGATTAGGAGCAATACGAGATCTTATAAAATATCGTCAAAAATCCTCTTCATCAGCGTTGAGCGAACCAGAGATAGCCGTCATCCTTCTCAACGTCATTCAAGGCCTCAAGTATCTTCACAGCCAAGGGGTCATCCATCGTGATCTAAAGGTTTACTTCCTTGTTTTCTTCTTCTCTCCTTTATAATTAGGCACTCAATATGATTACTCCGTATGTTTCAGTCGGCCAACATTCTTCTCAACGAAGAGGGAGTAGCCAAAATTGGTACTTTAGTTTCTCTCGCTCTACACCTCTTTCTTTCTCTTTCTTTTCTTTTGCTTTTTTCTTTTCTTGATATTCTCTATTTAACGATGCATTCGTTATTGGGTACGCAGCGGACTTTGGAGTTTCAGCACAAACGGGACACGACCAAACCAAGGCCAGAACTATTATCGGTACCCCATTGTTCATGGCCCCGGAAGTATTGGACGGAGCTGAATATAACTTCAAAGCTGACATGTACGATATTATTACTTTCATTCACGTTTTTTTCTTGTGGATAACAACTTGGTCTTTTATTTTTAGATGGTCGCTTGGTATTACTGCCATCGAGTTTGCAGAAGGAGCGCCACCCTATTTTAAAGAGCAGTTTTTGAGGGTTCACAACTCTTTGCTATATTTGTTCCTTTTTTTTCTCTCTCTCTCTTTTGTCTTCTTTGTCTTCTTGTTCTCTAGTAGGTGAGTACTGAACTCTTTTTTCTTGTTTTTTTTTTTTTTGGGTTATAGGCTATGATTCGACTTACGACAGAACCGCCGCCTACCCTACAAGAGAAGGCGAAATGGTCTGACAAGTTCCACGACTTCATTGCCACATGCCTCAGAAAAGAGCCAGAAGCTCGACCCACTTGTGACCAACTATTACAGGTATAAAATCTCTCGCCCACACTCTCTCATTTCTGTTTGATTTTTACTTATTTTAAAAAACAATTAGCACCCCTTCATAGAGTATGCCAAATCATTGCAAGCGTCAGAAGCGTTAAAAGCGTTGATAGAGGACTGCAGGAAGTTGGCAGAGGAGAGGCTCTCCGTCCCTCATGTTGAAAAATTGCTTGACTCTGGCACATGCAAAACCTCTTCACGCAGCCAATCCTCCAACGAAAACTCTTTAGAAGAACCTCAACAACAACGTTCTGCCTCTTCTTCCGGCTCTTCTTCCCTTCAATCAAGTGGAAGTCACAAAAGCGGAAGAGAGAGTGGAAGCGGAAGTAGAAGTGGTAGTGGCGTTGAGGGACGGTCCTTGGCCGACATGTTCCTAGACGACACCATGGAGTTTGAGGCTAGAGCGGAGAACAAGTTCTTAAGCACTGAAGTTCTTCCTTCCTCTCCTTCCACTCCTTCATCCTCTTCATCTCCTTCATCTTCTGAGACCAATACCAGCAACAACAAAAGCATCAAAACCACCGCCATTACAAACAATAACAACAGCAAAGACGATGCAGCGATGATGTCCCCAGTGAAGCGAATGTTGGAGGAGAGAAAACGGTCACAAACGAACAGCCTTCTCAGTCAAAGCACCGGCAATATACGCACCAATACCAACTCCAATAACAACAATACCAATAGTGGTGGAGGTGGGGTGAGTTTGGTGGACTTGGCGAAAGGAAGCGTTCTCGAGGTTAGGAAGGAGACCTCTCAACGACTTGAAACGGAGCTCCCTGTCTTCAACAAGATGTCTGTTGAAGAATTGACCAAGTTTGTCTTTCTCTTCTCCTTTTTTTTACCTCTTTGTTTTCCTTTTTCTTTCTTTTTTCTTTTTTCTTTTTTCTAACAACAAACAAAACAAAAAAAGAGAAATGCAAGTTCTGAAGACGCAATTGAGCAACGAAGTCGAAAAGAACAATAGGGCAGAGGAGACCATCAAAGAACTTCGGACGCAACTGAACAAACAGCAAAAACTGGACGTCAGCCTGCTGCAATCGCTTCTGCGGGAGGTGGAGCTCTGGAAAGAGAAGACCTCTCGTTTGGAATCCAGTTTACAGGCTTTGCTCAAACATGCCGCTGATTAAGTTTGCACAAAGCAATTCTTTCTTCTCTTTCTTCTTTCTTCTTTTCTCTTCTTTTGTTTTTCTCTCTTCTCTTTTTAAACTGATAATAACTCTTCAAGTTTTTTTTTAAAGCCGTTTTCCTTCTTCTTTTGTTGTTACAAGAGAGAAAAATAAGATGAGAAAAAAATTGCATTCATTTTAGTTGGAGTATATACAAAGAATGAAAAAAGAAGAGAGAAAGAAAGCTCCAACTTCAACAAAAAAGAGAGAAAGTGTGCTAAACGTTATATTTCTATCTCTCAGCAACGTCACGCATGACAACAATCATCCAACTGATGACCAAGTAGAAGAGAAAGACAGGGTATACCGCCAAGGCGTTTCTGCTGCGTTTTTCTTCTGGCATCATGGATGCCACAAATCCCCATGATGCTGTTTTCGTGGAAAGCAGAGAAGAATGAATGAGAGGAGAAAGATTGGAGCAAATAGAGAAAAGGTTTCCATACCGAGAACAGACCAGGCAAAGGCAACAGCTACGACGAGGATCCTGTAAATAATGTTGTCCCAGAAGAGGCAAGCAAAGGCGGCGATGTCAAGGGGACCAAGGCAGTACCCCAACACACATACGCTTTGGAAAAAGGAACTTTCGGTTTTGTTTGTTGTGATTCGAAGATCAGCGAAACAGCAGGTAGAGAACGAAAGGAGAGGCAGGAGAGGAAGCAAGAGAACGGGAAAGGAGGAAGGGAGGGAATGGAGAGAGGAGAAACAGGAAAAGGGAGGGAAGAGAAGAGACCGAAGAGAGAGAGAGAGAGAAAGACAGAGAGTAAAAGAGAACAAAAAGAACAAGGAGTGTTTACATCTTTCCGCCCAAGAGAATGGCATTGATGGTAACTACAAAGGAGCCAACCCACACGATCACAAAGATGCCAGAAAAGATCAACGTTTCTTGGTTCTGTGCCGCAAACGTCAAGGTTCTGTTTACACACGCGAACAGTGAACCCAATCGACGATGAAAAGAAAAGTTGATACAACAACAAACATCAACGTACGTAGCAAGAAGAAACGACAAGATCAAAGGACCCCACAAATCCCCTTTTTAAAATCAAAGTGATTAAAATCAACAAAGAACAAGAAGAGAGAACACCAACAAAAAAAAAAAAAAAGAGAAGATCTTACAGTTTCGAAGCTCTTTCTCTCTGCCACGCAAGGGAATGATCACATGACCCAGTTTGATGGCAACAGACAACAAGTCTCGTCCCTTTGTTGTTTAATCAAATGGAAGAGAAGAACCAAAAAAAAAAAAGACAAGAGAGAGTGAGAAATCATCCCCCCCCCAAAAAAAAAACATGCAGTTCAGAGAGAGCTGAACAAAGAAAAAACACCAACAATTGTTTTAAAGACGGGTTCATCCAGCGTATCGATCCTCTCTCCTCTAATGTTCATGTTTTTTTGAAACAAAAAAAAAACTGTTTCACTGGAAGCAACTACTCTCTGCAGCAATCAACTCCTTGCGGATAGGCTTTCGCTCCTCTTCCCCCCTTTTTTTTTGTTTTTTCTTTTTCTCTTTTTCTATTTATTTTTTTTTTGTTTGGGTTAAAAGGTACCGCCCCCCTCCACTCCTGCTCCATTGGAGGTCACATGGTCCTCAAGCTGTTCAAAAAAACTACCATTTTGGTAATAAAGCTGCAGCAATGCTGCAACCTTTGGTCACCATCTCTCCAACCCCTCCTTCTGACGTGCAGCAAAATTGCACCACCCGAGCTGAATTGTCGACAAAAAACAAAGCACGACCTGAGATCCGAGGCGAGGCACCTCAAAGAAGTAGTAGTCTACTGGCAGTCTCCAAACAAAACAAAAAAGAAAGAGCCCGAATGCGTAGTGCTGTTTCTGCGGCAACCCATCGGTCGGTAGGAAAGCATTTCGCCCGTCAAAGAGCTCCCGCCCCTCCTTACTCCCCTGCTTCGTTCTCCTTTCCCCTTTGTTCATCCTCCTCCTCAACAACTTCCGCTCTTCGTTACAAATACCTCATACAGGTTTCTTCTTCTTCTTGTGCTTCTTGTTCTTGTTCTTGTTCTTCTTCTTCTTGTTCTCGTTCTTGTTCTTCTTGTTCTTCTTCTTCTTATTGTTGTTGTCTTATGTTGTCTTATGTTGTCTTATGTTGTTGTTGTCTTATGTTGTTGTCTTATGTTGTTGTTGTTGTTGTTGTCTTATGTTGTCTTATGTTGTTGTTGTTGTCTTATGTTGTTGTTGTCTTATGTTGTTGTTGTTGTTGTTGTTGTTGTTGTCTTATGTTGTTGTTGTTGTTGTTGTTGTTGTCTTATGTTGTTGTTGTTGTTGTTGTCTTATGTTGTTGTTGTTGTTGTTGTTGTTGTTGTTGTTGTTGTTGTTGTTGTTGTTGTTGTTGTTGTTGTTGTTGTTGTTGTTGTTGTTGTTGTTGTTGTTGTTGTTGTTGTTGTTGTTGTTGTTGTTGTTGTTGTTGTTGTTGTTGTTGTTGTTGTTGTTGTTGTTGTTGTTGTTGTTGTTGTTGTTGTTGTTGTCTTATGTTGTTGTTGTCTTATGTTGTTGTTGTTGTTGTTGTTGTTGTCTTATGTTGTTGTCTTATGTTGTTGTCTTATGTTGTTGTCTTATGTTGTTGTCTTATGTTGTTGTCTTATGTTGTTGTTGTTGTTGTTGTTGTTGTTGTTGTTGTTGTTGTTGTTGTTGTTGTTGTTGTTGTTGTCTTATGTCGTTGTTGTTGTTGTTGTTGTTGTTGTTGTTCTTCTTCTTCTTCTTCTTCTTCTTGTTCTTGTTCTTGTTCTTCTTCTTGTTCTTCTTGTTCTTGTTCTTCTTCTTGTTCTTCTTGGTCTTCTTCTTGTTCTTCTTGTTCTTCTTGTTCTTGTTCTTCTTCTTGTTCTTCTTGTTCTTCTTCTTCTTCTTCTTCTTCTTCTTCTTTGTTTTCTTGTTGTTCTTGTTCTTGTTCTTGTTCTTGTTCTTGTTCTTGTTCTTGTTCTTGTTCTTGTTCTTCTTCTTCTTCTTCTTCTTCTTCTTCTTCTTCCTCTTCTTCTTCTTCTTCTTGTTCTTGTTCTTCTTCTTCTTCTTGTTCTTCTTCTTCTTCTTGTTCTTCTTCTTCTTCTTCTTCTTCTTCTTCTTCTGCTTGTTTTGCTTGTTCTTCTTGTTCTTCTTCTTCTGTTTCTACTTCTGTTTCTACTTCTTCTCTCATGTGTGTTTTATGCTCATTTCTTGTTTTGCTCAAACAGACAATGCAACAAAGCAACACTCCCAACGACAACAAGAAAGACTCTCTCTCCGTTCCTGGTGGCAGCAATACTTCATCTTCTTCTTCCGCTCCGCTCTCTCCCTCCGTCCTTACCAACCGGCTGAAGCGTCTTCCAGCAGCACCCGCTGCCTTTGGCGGCCTCCGTGAGGAACCTTCCGTTCCCGACGAAGTAGAAGGAGCAGAAGGAGCAGAAGGAGCAGGAGCAGCAGAACAACAACAAGGAGAAAAAGCACAAGAGAAAGAACGAGTTAGAAAGAAGTTGGATGAGAAAGAGGTGCTGCCGATCGAAGTGATACGCCGCCTACCTAAAGCGGAGCTGCACCTCCACCTCGATGGCAGTGTGAGGGTCTCCACCATTATCGCCTTGGCTAAGGAGCAGGGCGTGCAGCTGCCCTCCTTTGACCTGAAGGAGCTGACCTCCTTGGTGGAAGTCGGCGAGAACTGCTCCTCCTTGGTCGAGTACCTTCGCGCCTTCGACATAGTACTCAGCGTTTTGCAAAAGCCTTGTATGTTCCTTTTTTTTTTGATCGTTCGTGGTTCTGCTTTATCTTGTTCATCTGTCTTCTTTGCTCTTTCTTCCTTCTTTCGTTTCTGTCATTTTAACGCGACAACAACCACCAACAAAATACAGATGCTATCACTCGGGTCATGTATGAAGTGTGCGAGGATTGCGTGAAAGACGGTGTGAAGTATGTCGAAGTGCGCTTCTCTCCCATCCTTCATACCAAAGATGGAATGAGCCTCTCTCAAGTGATGGAGGCCATCTGCGAGGGCCAAATGTTGGCAGAATCTCGTCTGCCCATCTTTGCTCGCATTATCGTTTGCGGCATGAGACACCTCTCTCCATCGGATACTGAGAAACTGGCGGAGATTGCGTGGCGCTATCGCAGCAAAGGAGTCAACGGATTTGATCTGGCTGGTCCTGAACATGGCTTCCGTTCCAAGCATCATAAAGTTCGTTCGATTTTATGTTTTTTTTGTTCTGCGTTCATATCTTCGTATACTCATCGTGCCTTTTTACAAAACTAGTCAGCATTTGACATCATTCGTCACAACAGTCTGAACTGCACACTTCACGCCGGCGAGGCAGCCGGCCCCGAATCCATTCAAGACTCGTTGCGCTGGTGCGGCGCTCATCGCATCGGTCACGGGGTGACCCTCCGCAAAGACCCTCGCCTGCTGCAATATGTCATCGACCGAAGGGTGCCCATCGAGTGCTGCATCACGAGCAACCTTCAAACCAAAGCCATTCGTAGGCTGGAGGAACATCCCATGCGGGAATACTTGGATGCGGGCGTGATTGTCGTGCCTTGCTGCGACAACAAGACCATGAGTAGTGTTACCCTCTCGGGAGAGTATGCGCTCTATCAGAGGTTGTTTGGGTTTAGCATTGCAGAGATGTTGCGGCTGATAGACAATGGCTTTCAGTCGGCGTTCATGCAGTCCACCAGGAAGCAGAGGCTTAGAGCCGAGGTCTTGTTCGAGTGTCTCACTGTTTTAACGGAGGTTTGCCTTAAGTGTTTTGTTTTGTTTGTTTTTACTCTTATGCTAATATTTGTTTCTCTCCTAAACAAAAATAGGAGGGATATGATGTAAGTGAGATTGTAAATGGGTCGAGGTTTTGGGACTGTATTGGAGTGGATTTCTCTCTTTTTTCTCCAAAGTTAGTTCTTTTTCCTCTTCAAAGGTCTCTTCCCTTGCATTTGCTCACTTTTTTTGTTCGTAAAGAGCAACAGCAAAACATTATTATTGGGGTGGGCATGAGAACCCCGACATCACGTTAGACATTGTTAGAAATCTTCCCAAAGCTGATTTGAACTGTCGGCTAGGTCTGTCTCTCTCTTTCTCTCTCTCTTTCTCTCTCTCATTCTCTCCTTTCTCATTTTCTCTTTCCAACAGACGGTTCCATCAATATTTCGTTGTTATGGAAAGAAATCCAGGATGCCGGGATAAATTGCCGCAAAGTATTTGGTGTGCCTTTTTCTTCTGAAGAGGTGTTCTACTTTTGCCTTTCTGTCCATCTTTTTAATTGTCCGCCAGCAATTAACCAAATATTAAAAAAAAAAAACAAACAGGATGTAAAGAAGTTTATTTATCCAGAGCTGCACACAAGAGAGAGTTGGGAGATCTGCAAGCAGCTCTTCAACGTGGTTTTGCAAAACGAAGGTCAAATCCAAAGAGCAATAGAAGACATCTTCTCCACCGCCCAAAAAGATAACGTCAAATGTCCGTTCTCTTTCTCTCTTTCTCTCTCTTTCTCACGCACCCTTTTTGCATTTATCTTTTCTCACGCTATCTTATTGTGTCTGACCCATTCTGTGCTCTCGTTTTTCTATTTTTCTTTAACAGATATGGAGTTGATGGTTCGCCCAAGAGCGCATACAGCAGGCGGCATGTCAGAGATCGAGGTCATAGAATGCATTTTGGACGCCAAAGAAAAGCTTGAAAAGGAGACAGGGGTTCGCTGTGGAGTGGTTCTCTACGCTCGCATTGGCCTCGAAGATCCTATGCATTTCTTCCATGTAGCACAACTCGCTGTGGAGTATCGTGACCACGGAGTCTGTGGCTTTGGTGTTCTTGGAGAAAGTATACTTTCGTTTCCTCAATGTTTTTTATTCTTTTCTCTTACAAAACTGTTTGTTTTTATTTCAGGAGAACTAAACTATAACGAGTTCGAGTTTTACCAACATACTTTTGACTACCTGAAGCGGAACAGCATGAACATTGTCATGTTTTCTGGCAAAACAAAGTATTATTCTTTCGCGTCAGTAAAACCAACAGAAACTAATGAACGAAACAGTACTCAAAACATAATTGCAGCTTTGCATGATGGAGGAGCGTGGCGCATCAGTGGTGCCTTCCAAGCTCACACTGACCCTACGTTGATGGGCTACATAGCAAACCACTCCATTCCAGTAGAGCTCCAACTGACCGATGATAATCGCAAACACTTGTATCCGCACATGCACACCTTCTCTGGCCATCCTCTTCGTATGTTTATTGACAACAATGTTCCTATTACGCTATGCAGCTTCAAACGTACGTTTTTTTTTTAAATTTCTCTCTTCTTTTTTTTCTTCTTTCTTTTTTTCTCACTCTGTGATACAGAGACTTTGGCGTTGAGAGATCGCAGCCAAGCTATTCATGATGTAATTACCGAATGCAAACTTTCTGTGTCTGAAATGCTCAAGCTTCTTCAAAATGGGTTCAGATATAATTTCCAGGTTTGCTTCATTTCTCCGCTTCTCAGAGTTCTCTCCTCTTTTTCTCCTCTGCTTCTCCCCTTCTTTATCCTTTTCTCTCTGTCTTCTCTGTTAGTGTAACTTAACAACGACAAAAACAGGGTCATAAAGAAAGAGATATGCTGATGCACAAAGCATGGGAGGACTCCATTGATTACCTACAAAAGCAGGGCTTTCGTCACTTCCACAAGAAATACTATCTGCCCTATGCTCACAACATCGCTCAGACGGAAAACGGACACAAAAACAGCCACAAGCGCCCTTCCTTGTTCTTTCACCATTCTTAATTTGAAGCAGAGGAAAAACATAGATAGGACACTTGTACAATTAAAAAAAACACATTTCACCCTGGCTGAAGCAGTTGAGCAATACCTCCCTCTCTCTCTCTCTCTCTCTCTCTCTCTCTTTCTTCACCTCAAAAGACCGACCACCAAAGTGAATGAGATGGAGAAAGAGGTGGCTGGCAATCATTGTGATAGCAGAGGACAATGGAGGTACAATGCCTTCTGCTGCAAGTGGAATTGTGTTTTCTCTCAAAAATAAAGGGGAAGACACCAAACAACACAAAATGGAGTGGAAAGGAGAAGGAAGAAAGAGGCCCACGGCCAGAAAGGATTTATTGTGACGCCAAGGAGCAAGTGGGAGGAAGTGATGGGTAACCATGACGGTTAGCAGCTTGATTTGGCCATAGTCTCCCAAAGCCGCCTTTTGTTGCCATGTTGAATGTGTCATCCACAAGAAGAAAACGACCAAAGCGGCGCAGCTGAATGCTTTGATCTGTGACTTTCAAACCACCAATCAAAAATCAAAACAGACCCTTAACTTACCATAAAAAGGCCTTTTCTGTTGTCTCGTCTCTATTGGAGATCTTCACGTCGACAAAAATTCGTTGTGTCGATCGACTATTCTTGTGTTCGATAATTCGATTTTATTTAAATAAGTAGAGGATTTTTTTCGATTTATCGACAACAGAAAAGCGAAAAAAAAAGGAAAGGATGGAGGAGGAAGAAGCATTGGAGGGGACAACGGCGGCACCGGTGGTGCTGCTTCCGAAGCCGGAGGAGCTGGACCCGAGCTTCAAAGCCTTTTTGGAACAGAACCACATCCCGTTGGAAGCCCTTCAGCTCCAATCGCTCTTTCGCTTCTTTCGGCTGAACCCATTTCCCAATCGTCATCTGATTCCATGGAAGAATTCCACCACCACCGCTTGTTCTTCTCCTTCTTGTTCTTCTTCTTGTTCTTCTTCTTCTTCTTCTTCTTCTTCTGCCTCTGCTGCTGCTACATCAACGTTAGATCTGGTTCCTCATGAGCGACTGAAAGAAGGAGAGGAGGAAGCGCTGTTAAGAGAGATGGAGCAACAGGTGGGAGGCGTCCAGCCGGAACCTGTTCCTTGGCTGCGGGGCTTCTACCGCCTCCCGCACCACATCAAACTCGTCGAAAGCCAACTCTACAAACAATCCAAAGTACACTTTCTTTTTATTTTCTTTTTCATTTTTTAAATCTTACTGTTGGGTGGGTCGCGTTTGTGTGAGATTTAGATTTATGGCATCGATGCGAGCTCGGGAGCTGCTGTGGTGGCGTTGGGAGTCGCGCCTGGAGATAACGTGTTGGATCTGTGTTGTGCACCTGGTAAACCGTTTTTTTCCCCTCTTCGTTTTCTTCTCTTTCTCTTGCCCGCTTGCTGTAAGAATGATATTATTAATCTTCAGTCTTCTTGTTGTTTGTTGTTTCATCTTGCTCTTCTTGTTCTTCTTCTTGTTCTTCTTGTTTTTCTTGTTCTTGTTCTTGTTCTTCTTCTTCTTCTTCTTCTTCTTCTTCTTCTTGTTCTTGTTCTTCTTGTTCTTCTTCTTCTTCTTCTTCTCCTTTTTCTCATTCATTCATAGCTTTGTTCCGTTATTCATTCTTTCGTCTTTAACGCGAACTCTGTGCCTACAGGAGCAAAGTTATGTATGTTAGCGGACCAGCTGGAAGGCAAAGGAACAGTGACTGGTGTCGATGTATCGGAGCATCGGCTGGCCACTTGCAGAAGCATGCTTGTCAAGTACGCCATTCCCAACGTTAGACTCTTTTTGGAAGATGGAACCACTTTTCACGTTTTGGCTCCACCGAGAGAGAATTCTTCCTTGCCTGCTTCTTCTGCTTCTTCTTCGCCGACAACGAAGAAGAAAGAGAAAGAAAACGAAAAAAGAACGGAAGAGGAGGAGGAAGAGGAAGAAAACGAATCCGCAGAGAATGAACGAAGCGACGAAAGAAACGAAACAGAAGAAAGAAGGAAGGAGAGGAAACGAAACCGACAAGGATGTATATTGGCAAAAGAAGTGGAGATAACGGCCTCCAGATGGAGAAAACGAAAACGAAGACGGCGGAGAGACCCCGATGAGTTGACTAACGTATTCTATGCATTCCCCATGCCTTTGAGCAAGGCATCCAGCAGTGAACTCCTCTATGATAAGGTTCAGTTCTTGTCTCTGCCTACTTTTTGTCGCCGTTCACTCTTCCTTTTATCCCTTCCTCTTCTTCAACTTCTTTTGTTTGTTAGTTTTGTTGGCTGACAAACGTATTTGTAGATCCTATTAGATGCACAATGCACGTTGGATGCATCCGTTCGGCACATCTTGCAATTTCAAAAATTGGGTTGGAAGGACTTTAGTCCTCACGTCGGCAACGAAACAGTGGAACTTCAAGTACATACTCTCTCGTTCTCTCCCTCTCCTCTTTCTTCTTTCCTTATGGTTGGTAGCTTCTCTTTGGGAAGCTTCTAATATATTTAAACAGAAGCGGTTGATCCGCAATAGCTTTCAGTTATTGGCTCCTGGTGGATCATTAGTCTACAGTACCTGCAGTTTTAGTAGAGATCAAAATGAAGGTACATAACTTTATCTTTACCATGCTCTTTTTCTCTTTCGTTGTGTCTCTTTCTTTCCCTTTCTTCCATCTTGTCGTTTCTATCTTCCTAATTTCTTCTGTTTTACTTAAACACAAATAGGAGTGGTAGAATGGCTATTAGAACAAGAGCCAACAGCACGGCTGGTTGTCATCCCAGAAGCAGCCGGCATGCCATGCCAAAGTGGCATGCTGCAGCACACCCTCCGATTCTATCCTGCGCACACACAAACCAGTGGCCTCTTCATAGCCAAGCTCACCAAACTAAAAGCCCAAGAAATGGCCGGTGAAAAATAAACGAACGGATGGAGCAAGCGCTAGGCCATAGGAGAAGCGACTTTCGAGAGAGAAGGAAGTTCTCTCTCTCTCTCTCTCTCTCTCTCTCTCTCTCTCTCTCTCTGTGCAATCATGTTCAGGTTCATCTGAGCGGGATACCTCTTACGAAAGGAAAAAGACGCACAGCTGAGGCATGTCGATGAAAAAACAAATAGAACCTTTGGATGTCACACCCACCCACCCCCGCTTGCTTCCTTATCAAGTGGGGGCCAACTTTTATAACAGCGAAAATGGGATGGAAAAGAGAAGAAAGAAGAAAGAAATGGAAACAAGGGGGCAGGCCGGCCCTTTCCTTCCTTTCAACAACACGCATTATTACGTGGTTGCACCGCGCTTTGGGGGAGGAGCTAGGAACACCACTCGCAAAAGAGTTCTTTTTTTTTAGGTTTACGCGCACACCCTCTCGGTCGCTCTTCTCTTCTCTCCCTCTCTTGGTGGGACACCTTTGACACTCCTCCTCTCTCTTTGCTTGCAAGCCACAGGCCAACGCTTCCCCCTCCCCTTGCACCACCACCCACTCCACTATTTTTTTTTTTTAGAAAAAATAATGAACATTACCAACAACAACAAGAACAACGCGGATGGCGGTCACCACTCGCTTGCGCACAAGGGCTCGCCCACCAGTTCCCTCGGCGCGGTGACCAAGGTGCCCGCCAACGTGGAGCTCAGCGGCTCCGCGCAGGAGGAGACGGTGACCGTGTACCACCACTTTGACCGCGAGGTGCTCACCCGCCGCTCCTTCGAGGACCTGGTGCTGCTGGAGGAGGAGGCGGAGCTGTCCAAGCTGCAGGGGGACGTGGTGGACTATTCCCGCCTCAAGTACCCGGCCGTGACCCAGGACTACGACGCCCTGCCGACCTTCCCCGTCCGCCCGCACTTCAACAAGAAGCACTTGGGCATGCGCCTGGCCACCCAGATGGTCGTCTTTGATGGTTGCCCCAACGACCCTTACCACCCTGCTTCGTACGTTGTCGTTCCCTCTCTTTTCTCTCTCTCTCTCTCTCTCTCTCTCTCTCTCTCTCTCCTCATCTTTGCTTTGTGGTGACTGATGTGAAAAAAACAAAAACAAAGGATGCCGATCTACCAAACGGCGACGTTTGTGCAGCCGAGCGCCACGGAATTTGGACCCTACGACTACACGCGGTCGGGCAACCCCACGAGGACGGCCCTGGAGACGCTCATAGCCGGGCTGGAAAACGCTCACTCTGCCTTTGCATTCTCCTCCGGCATGGCGGCTCTCAGCACCGTCACTCGTCTTCTCGTGCGTTTTTACCTTTGTTTTTTTTTTCCTCCTGTTCCATTCTTTCCTCTTTCCTCTCTGCTGGCTGCTCTTCTTCCTTTCTTCCTTCCTTCCTGCCTTCCTTCTGCTCTCTTCCTTCTGCTTGCCTCTTTCTCTTTTTTTCGGTGCTAAGCGCATGCAACCTTCACACAACAACAAATAAAAGAAATCGGGCGAGGAAGTGTTGGCAGGAACGGACTTGTATGGAGGAATGTACCGTCTTCTGACAAAAGTGTCCTCTCGCTGCGGCATCAAGGCCACCTTTGTGGACACCACCGACGTGGAGAGCGTGAAAGCAGCGCTTAAGCCCAACACCCGTTTGGTTCATATCGAGTCTCCTTCGAATCCGCTCATGCGCATCACGGACATTGGAGCTTTGGCCAAACTTTTGCATCAACACAACATTCTTCTTTCTGTGGATTGTACCATGATGACTCCTATTGCTCAGGTACGTCTCACTGCTTTTCATCTTTCTTTGTTGTTGTTGTCTCTCTCTCTCTCTCTCTTCTCTTCTCTCTCCTCTCTCCTCTCTTCTCTTCTCTCTTCTCTCTTCTCTTCTCTCTTCTCTCTCTCTCCTCAGATATTTGTTTTTGCCTAAACGACCTGATACATTCATTCAGAGAGCTTTGGACTTGGGAGCTGACATCGTCATTCATTCCGGAACCAAATTTTTGTCTGGCCATTCCGACGTAATCATGGGAGTGGTAATGTTTTCCTCTTCCACCTGCTTCCTTTCTTTTTCTAACATAATGCTAATGTTGCTCTGTTTGCTATGACAAAACAGGTGTGCGTAAGAACAGAAGAACTGGCCAAAGAGATAGCTTTCTTCCAAAACGCAGAGGGAACCGGCTTGTCGCCATTTGACTGCTGGTTAGTGCTTCGTGGCATGAAGACTCTCTCCCTCCGTGTCGAAAGGTCCCAGCAAAACGCTCTTCGCGTGGCCCAATTCTTGGACGATCATCCTCTCATCAAAGACGTGCACTACGCCGGTCTTCCCCCTCCTTCATCCGAAGACGACGAAGAAGACGAGCAAAACGACAAAGAAAAAGAGAAGACGCCAACGAAGAAGTCGTACAAGAACAAAGAGAAACCGTGGCAAGAACGTGATCGAAGCTTGAAAGTGCTGAGACAGGAATACGAGACGCACTGCCGCCAATCCTCCGGCGGCGGCTGCGTGCTCTCCTTCACGACCGGCAACGTGGAGCTCTCTCGCCGCTTCGTGGATGCCTTGCGCCTCTTCAAAGTTACCGTCTCGTTTGGCAGCTGCAACTCTTTGGTGGAGCTTCCTTGCTTGCTCTCGCACGCCTCCATTCCAAAGGATCAGAGGACGTTGCCGGAGGACCTGGTGCGTATGAGCATTGGCATTGAGGACTGCGGAGACATCATCGAGGACATCCGTCAGGCTTTGGATAAGGCCCAAAAGCAATTTAACAAGAAGGAAACCAAGTAAAAACAAAAACAGTTAAGTTGAGATAGATAGAGATGCGTTCTTGTCTTTTTCTTATTTTTTCTTTGTTTTATCGATAGTTGATGATTATCGTTGATAACGATGAAAAATATCGACATGTTGAAATAATCACAGCATGGAAAACTTATTGTTGATAATCGATAAAATATCGCCCATTTCAGTGAATCGAATTATCTCCGACAAAACAGCAAAAAAGAAAGTCAGAAAAGAAACAACCTGTATATACAAGTGCGTGTCTCTTCAAGCAACAACAAAACAAAAGAAATGTTGGAAAGGTTAAGCATGGAGATAGTCTTTCAAGTGCTTGAGAAACTCAACCTCAGGCAACTCGTTTCTGGGCTAGTCCTCGTCAACAAAGATTGGAATGAACTGGTCCAACATTTCATCTCTCAGCTCCGGGAGGTCGACCTCAGCAGCCTGCAAAGAAAGATGCCGGAGGCTCTGTTTCACGTTCTCGCCAAACAGCAGCAAGAAAACCAAGTGAGGGTCCTCTCGTTGGAGCGGTGCTTCAAAACGACGGACTCTGCCTTGGAGAAGGCGGTCCAGCAGTTTGGTCGCGTTCCTTTGGGCCGATTGAGAAGTTTGAACCTGAGCGGGTGCTTTCGGCTGAGCGATGCTGCTTGTGGCTCCATCCGAAGAAGCAGCTTCGTCACCGCCTTGCAAGCACTTGTGGTTTGTGTTGTCTCAAGTTTTGTTTTTTTATGTGTCTGACACAAAAATGCACAGATGGATGACTGCAAAAAGATAACCTCACAAGGAGCCTCTGCTCTGTTGTTTCGCATTCCGCGGCTAGAATATTTGAGCTTAAAGTACCGTTTTTGCTTTGCTTCCTCGTTCTTTGTTGTCTGGGAACGCAGTTGTTTCGTGTTCGTTGTTAACAAACAAAACGCTCAAAAAGAAACTGCCCAATTGACGTGGAGAAACCGAGCGACGTGAACCTCTCGGACTTGGCTCTTCCATTACGCTTTCTCGACGTACCACTCTTTATTTCTTCCTTTTTTTTCCTCTCTTCTTCTTGTTCTGATTCTTATTCTTGTTCTTCTTGTTCTTCTTCTTCTTCTTCTTCTTCATGTATGTATGTATTCTTGTTCTTGTTCTTGTTCTTCTTCTTGTTCTTGTTCTTGTTCTTGTTCTTGTTCTTGTTCTTGTTCTTGTTCTTGTTCTTCTTGTTCTTGTTCTTGTTCTTCTTCTTCTTCTTCTTCTTCTTCTTCTTCTTCTTCATAATTCTTGTTCTTCTTCTTCTTCTTCTTCTTCTTCTTCTTCTTCTTCTTCTTCTTCTTCTTCTTCTTCTTCTTCTTCTTCTTCTTCTTCTTGTGCTTCTTCTTCTTCTTCTTGTTCTTCTTATTTCTTCTATTTTAATATAATTAATGTGTTTCAGTTGAGCGGAACACAACTGACAGACGCAGGGCTGGCGGCGTTGGCTCCACATTGCACTTTGCTTCATCATGTGTCCGTCGAAGAATGTGAGCGACTTTCGGATGAAGGAATGGCTGAATTCTGTCAACATTTAACCTCTGTAGTATCTCTAAACATTTCGTGGACCCAAGTAGCGAGTAATACTTTATCTGCTGTTGCCGCTCATTGCCCTCTATTAGGTACATCACTTGCGCTTCTTATGGTTCTTCGTTTTCTGCGCTTCTTCTGCTTGCTCTTGGTCTTCTGGTTCTTCTTCAGTGAAGCTCATATTGTTACCTGCGTTCTCTACCTTTTAGAGTCACTGGAAGCAGAAGCGCTTTATGATGTAACAGACGCAGCGATCTGTGCGGTTGCTAACAAATGTTCCGAGTTGCAGAACTTGCACGTAGAGCAGTGTTTCAGGTATACTGAATTTTGCCTTTCAACCTTTCGTTATTTCTCGTTTTTAACATCTGTTCTTCGCGTAGGCTAAGTGACAACATTCTTATGGAGCTTGCCAATTGTCGTAAGCTGCGCTTTTTAAAGGTGCGTTTTTCGAAAACCCGTTGATGCATCAACTTAAACACTAACTGCTTAAAATGTCGAGCAGATAAGAGGATGCCACAGCATAACTCCAGCAGCTCTTGAAATGTTTCAAGCAGCACGACCAACATGCAGCGTTATTCACACCAAGGCTGGTCGCATTCGTCCTGTAGTTCCTCTAACTCCTGACGAAGATGACGAGGAATCCTCCTCTCCTTAAAAATAATCCCAACAAACAAACAAACTGTATTGTAAAGTACAAACAGACCACTTCTATTTCACGTGGTTGTTCTGAAAAAATGGGTAGCCTAACTAACTATCAATCTCTTCGCCCAACTCCTCATCAAAGAACTGAAGAATCTTCTTGACGGAAGGGCGCTTCTTCGGATCAGCATGCCAACAGCTTTTGATGAGCTTGGCAAAGGAGTCAGGAGTCTTGGGCGGCATCCTTGGTCGAACGCCTTCCAACACTTTGAGCGTAACGCCCATGAAGTTCATGTCTTCTCCGTAAGGCACTTGTCGTGAGGCCAACTCCCAAAGGATTATACCGAAGCTGTAAATGTCAGCCTTTTCGCTGTATTCTTCTCCTCTAATGACCTCCGGCGCTGATGAGAGAGGAGAGAGAGAGAGAGAGAGAGAGAGAGAGAAACATAGTTATAATGAGAAAAGAAACTTGAGAAAAGAAAAAAAGATTAAAGAGGAACAAACCTGTCCAACAAGGAGTGCCACAACGTGTCATTGTTGCGTTTTCTTCTCGGATACGAGCAAAACCAAAGTCTGCGATTTTTACGTTCCAGTTTTCGTCAACCAAAAGGTTGGAGCTCTTCAAGTCACGATGGATGATAATAGGTTCCAGCGAGTGAAGGTAGTGGAGGCCAAGCGCAATGCTGCGTGCCATTTTCATTCGAAGATTCCACGGCAGCTGTGTTGCTTTATCCCTCAATATGTCCTTAAGACTGCCTTTCTTCATGTATTCCGTCACAATGCACAAATGAGGCCTCCTTACACATGCGCCTGTTATGCTCCCATGTTAGTTTGAGGAAAAAAAGAAGAAGAGAGAGAGAAGCGACAGCAGTGTGAGGGGAGAGAACCAATAAACAGAACAATGTTGGGATGGTGAAGCTCGCTGAGGAAAGCCATTTCAGCACGGAACTCCAACATTCGTTTCTCGGAGAGCTTCTGCTTGATGAACTTCTTTACGGCAACGTCCACTCCTTTCCATTTCGCCTTGTAGACGATGCCATAGCTGCCAACACCGATTTGAGGGCCGAGCTGCAGCTGCTTAAAGTTGATGATCCAACGACAGAGGTTGGCGCTGGTGAGGAAGGCATCTTCCTTGAAGAGAGGGTCCACGTGAGCGCTCATCACCGAGCTACTATCAGAGAAGGAATTGCTGTTTTCTTTTCTTTTGGACTTTTCTTTCTCTTTCTCCGCTCCACCTGTGTTTTATAAATGTTAGAGAGATAGCAGACAAATGAACAAAGAAAGGAAGAAAGAACGAAAGAAAACAATACCAAAGAATCTAGCAGAGAGAGCATTCGGTCTAAGCTCATATAGAACCTCCGACTCACCCTGCCCGGCAGCCAAGTCAAACTTTCCAAGCTTCGTCAAGGTAGCCACGCCTTTCACGTCTGCTTTGCCTTTAGTAACCGTAAAGAAATTCTCAGAGACGACTACTTGCCCTCCATGAGCGATGGTTGTGATGCGCGCGGCTTTATTAACAACAGGACCGATGTACTCGATGCGACGGGTCATGGGATCTTTGCCCATTCGAGGTTCACCGTAATGAAGGCCCATTCTCACACGAAGTCCTCTGAAGACCACTTCGTCATCTGCTCCGCTGGTTTCCTGGTTATGTTTGTTATACAAATAAGAAACACAATCTAAAACATAACAAAAACTTAGCAAACCTCAGCGGCGTGAGGATGTTCCAAAAGCTTCTCAGGCCAATCTGCCTTAAGCAGTCTCTCCTGCACAGCAGCACACCAGCTGACAGCATCTACGGCGTCCTGGAAGGCCAAGCAGAAGGAGCCCTCTCCACCGGTGGCTCCCTCCTGCAACAGCGCCACTTCGTAACCATGAAACTCTCGAAGGGCCTCCCTTATAATGGCGTTGTGAAGAAGAGTGGCCTCTTTCATGGCGTAAGGATCAAACTCCCAAAGAGCGGCAGCTCTTTGGATGTCGCTGAAGATGATGGTCATCTTGCCGGTGGGAGGAGGCACCAACCCTGCTCCTCCTTCAGTATTCATCAGTTCTAGTCCTGCATATTTATCTTCGTCGTTGTGGGCACTGTTGTAGTTGGCGCTGTTGGAGGTTTCGTTGGAGCCTTGATTGCTCCAGAACAAAGAGCCACCACTGTTGGTAAATAAAAAGTGTCTTTTGTAAGAGAGAGGAAGTAAAGACAACAAAACGGCAGAATGAACAAGAAAGTGTACCTCATGGAAGACTTGGATGGTTTGGTATACTTTGAAAGTCTCGTCATGACTTCCAAGAAGGATGGCCTGCTAGCAGGATCGGCCGCCCAACATTCCTGAACGAGCATGACCAGGTCTTCCGGTGTGTCTCCTTCCGGTATTTCGGGCCTCAAGTTGTCGCGCAGAACCCCAACCGCCACCGCTGTTGGGCTCATTCCTTCATACGGATCTTTTCGTGATAGAATCTCCCACAAAACTATTCCAAAACTATTTTTAACCAGAACAAGACCCGGTAAGTTAAAAAAAAGAAGAAGGAGAAGAAGCACAAGTAGAAAAGATGTTTACCTGTAAACATCAGATGCTTTGGAATATTCTCCATGTTCGAGAACTTCAGGAGCAGTCCAGAAGATGCTGCCAAGTTGCTCTTCGCCTTTTGTTTTCAGTTTATCCTTCACATTCGTCAAACCAAAGTCTGAAGCACAACACAACGTTAAATACAAGCAGATGGAATAAAGCTGAAGAGCGGAACAACAAACCCGACACTTTAATATTCCAATCTTGGTCAAGAAGCAAGTTTAAGCTCTTCACATCTCTGCAATAGAAACAAACAGGAAAGTATTTATTAACCATAGCAAAACGAGAGAGAGAGAGAGAGAGAGAACATACCTATGAATAATGTTTCCTTCATGAAGGAAATGTAAGCCTCTGGCGGCCTGCAGCGCCATCTTCACTTTCTTAGCAAACGGAATGACAGGAATGAGCTCGTTGTGCAGAACATCGTACAGAGAACCGAGTTGCATGTACTCCATCACTATGCACATGTTCGGTGGCTGAGTGCAAGCCGCCATGAATAGCACCACGTTTGGATGACGAAGCCCTGTCATTACAGACACTAAAATATGATGGTCGAACAAAACATATGAGAGAGAGAGAGAGAGAGAGGGAAGAGCAACGAGCAAAGAGAGGAGGAAAGAATAGCAGAAGAGATAGAGAACCTTCTTCAATGAATGCAGTCTTAAGTGTGTCAGAGACAGCTTCTCCTTTCTCAGGATCAGCCTCGTCACCATCCTCATTCTTCTCCTCTTCTGCCACCAGCAACGCTGCTTCATTCGTATTCAACATCTTGACAGCCACTTCGCTTCCTTTCCAATTGGCTTTGTAGACAGCACCATACGCTCCTATACCGATCTGCTCCAACATTTCGAGCTCTGAGAAATCGATCATCCACTTTTGTGGACCTCCCATCAGCATCATCATCATACCAGCTTCCTTCTGTTTGGCCTCCCATATCCTCTTCTGTCGCCGCCACAAAAGCAACACGACTGTAGCCATCACCATTATGACCAGCAGCACAGCCAAAACTGGCAATATGGTTGCTAACGCTATGGTCAAAGTATTATCATCTTCCTCGTCCTCCTTTGTCTTCACTCTGTCCTGACAATAAGCGCCTGTATATCCTTCCTCGCACACGCACTGTCCATCCAAACACTCTCCTCTGTCGCTGCAAATGTCGCCACCTCTGAGACACCCGCCCAAAGAGAAGACCGTCTCGCCGTCGCAAGTAAAAGTGGCCATAGTGGTCAGCACCTTGCGACGAACGGCCACCGAAGTGGTAGCAAAGCCCAAACGTTCGGCGCTGACAATGCCTTCGGTGGTGGTTTGGGTCCAGGCGAACCAGTCCAACATGGCTTCGATTTTACCGCAGTCGAAGAGAACGGCGTTAACATTAGTCTCATCGTTTACGATTGTTTTGCGGACCAGTATGTAACTGTAGGCTGCTATAGGCCATGCTCCTTCTGATGGTCCATCCACTGTTTTGTTTTTGTTTTTGTTTTGTTTTGTTTTGTTAAATAAGATATTAAAGGAGCTTATAAATAAAACAAGAAAGGAATGAAGAACGAAGCAAATACCAATGTCAACGGTGAGACCATCGGTGAAGGCCTCTGCAAAGTCATCAGCGGCAGCACGAATGGAGTCAGCATCGGCCGTCACGTTATAGCCAGCCCTGTTGATCAGTTTGGAGAAGGGTACGCCCAATGCGATGGCATCGGCGTTGACCACGTAACCCATGCTGTAGGGTGTCTGCTTGATGCGAGCTATCACTCCGTCGTTACCACTTTCTTCATGTATTCTTTAGATGAGAGAGGAATGAGGGTAAAGAATGAGAACATGAGAGAGAAAGTAGAAGAGAGAAGCAAAGACACTGAGAAGCTGAGAAACGGGAAAAAGAGAGGAATAAACCTATCAGCAGGTATGCCGATATCAGTCCAGTCAACATAGTCGTCAACGCCAACCTCAGTCTCGAACTCGGAAGAGAAAGAAGACAACGCAGTTGTAAAGACTTGAACACGATGCAACATTCATCAGTCATCCCAAAAACAAAAACAAAAACAAAAACAAAAACAAACCAGTGGTAGTGCCAGAGCCATCGCTTCTCGTAACTAGTTTGATCTTGCTATTGGCAGCAGCATCCCTCAACTCGTCCTCCAACATGGGGTTCAACTCAATCAACCTGTTGTCATCCCATTTGTCTATTACGCCTCGGTAAATATCCGCCAACACTTCTCTGCTCAACACAAGCACTTTGTCCTCATCCGCTGCTTGCCTTTTTGCTACAGCAGACGTGGAAGGAAGATTATAAGCCATTACCACGGCAGCAGAGACCAAAGGCAAGAGCTCGATCGTTCCGTTTGTTTGTTGCTTTTCTGCATCGCTCATAACGGCGTCGGAGGCTCCAAAGTCGGTCAAGTCAGCGATAAAGTTGGCTCTGCCTTTGGTGGAGCCCTCCGAGATGTACGTCACTAGTGTGTCGGGGAAACGGCGTTGGTAGCGAACTGCCCATTCTGAGTAAGCTGCTGCCGGCAAAGAAGCACCGGATCCTACAATTACAGCTGTTTGTTTTTTTAATATTGTTGGTCTCATTTTCATGTGACGTTGTAAACAAAGGAGGAAGAAGAAGAGAAGAGAAATGGTACATTTGACGAGTGGCTTTTGGCCGTCAGCACAACGGATGGTGGCCAACTTATCCACCATCTTCTTTCTGACGGAGGGAGGTAAAGTGGCGTAGCCCAGTCTGCTGGCCTCGCTGGCAGCTCCTGGATGCGTTTGAGCCCACACAATCCAGTTCAACAGCTGTCCCATCACTTTGCAGTCAGTTGAGCTTTCCGTACGAAGCAACAGATAGGAATAGCCTGCTATTGGCCTGTTTAAGAGAGAAGAAAGGAAGAAGAGAGAGAGAGAGAGAGAGAGAGAGAGAGAGAGAGAGAGAGAATAGTAGAGCAGAGAAGAAAGAAAAATAAGAATGACCAATAACGAATAAGAAGGAAATGAAATGAAGAGAAAAAGTAAAAACTAAAACGGAAGGTATTTATAAAGAATGTACATACCAGGAATTTTCTCCCTGTGGGTCAACTATGTCAGCTGTGAGGCGTTCGTCCAAAAGACTAAGCCCATCGTTCATCGCAGATTGCACAGTTTCAGCTGTGGCACTCACATCCCTTCCGGCCTGATGAACAGAACACAGGCACCAACAAAAGAAGAAAAAATAAGAAGGAAAAGAAAGACAAACAACGAGATTCTCAAGACAGAAAAAGCAGAAGAGATAAAGACAAAAAACGGGAACGAAGGAAGGAAGAAGGGAGAATGAAAGACGAACCTTATTAATGAGATTCGCGTCAGTAACGTCGCCTGCATCAATGACGTTAGCCTGCACTGCATATCCCAACGACCACTCGGTCTCTCTTATCTTGGTGATGACCCCTCCGTTGCCGTCCTCCTGCGAGTAGAACAGGGGCCATACCACCTCCTCTCCTGCCCCTATAGCGTCTCTCCACTCCTCCGACATGGCGCTGAGGGCTTTGGTAAAGATGTCGGTCGTGCCGGAGCCATCTTGGCGCACGATGAGGCGGATCTCATGGGAAGGAGAGGAGGTGAGCAGGGAGACCAACTTGGAGTTGTTGAGGTTGAGGTCCACTATGGCACTGTCGTTCCAGTAACGTATGTTTCCTTTTCGTAGAGAATAGGGATTGAATATAGAAGAAAGAGAAAGAGAAGACAAGAGAGAGAGAGAGAGAAGAGAGAGAAGAGGGCGAGAGAGAGAGAGAGAGAGAGAGAGAAAGATAGAAGGAGAGAGGAGAAAGAGCGAGAAAGAAACAGAAAAGAATAAAAGGAGACATCACAGAAAAAACAAAGTTACCCAAAAATATATCCGCAAGAACTTCTCTGCTCAACACGAGGGGAGGGTCCGTCCTCACAAAAGTAGGAATGTTGAAGGGAATAACCACCGCTCCAGCCACCATAGGGAAGGTGTTCACGTCTCCGCCTTCCTCAAACTCCTCGTCGGTGAGCGGTGCGTCGGAGGCCCCAAAGTCGACCTCATTGTTCAAGATGGCGGCCTTGCCGAGGGAGGAGCCGGCGGAGGTGTAGCTGAGCACCACGTCCGAGGTGACAAAGCTATAGAGAAAGATCCAGCGTTGGTAGACCGCGTTGGGGAAGCTAGCCCCTTTGCCATCGATCTCCACCTCAAACTCAAAGTCACTTTGTGCTTTTAAGCAAGAAAAAGAAAAAAGAAAAAGAAACCACAGGAAGAGCGGAGAGAAAAAAAAATGAGCATGTAACGCTAACAGCACAATTGTTTGTGCAAAGGGGCACGGCCCGTGGGAACAATACCTTTTCCGTTGGAGAGAAGCAAGCCAGCAACCACGCACATAACCACAAGAAGCGGCGATAAGGAAAGAGCACCCATCCCGTGCCTGTTTCGTTGGTTGGAAGGCCGTTGTTCTTAGTTCCGCTGGCAGTTTCTTTCCTGCGGAGATTCTAAAAAGGCGGCGCAAAGATCATAAGATCTAAGGACAACAAAAAAAAGAAATCACGACATTAGTCTTTTGGGCCAATGAGCATGTTTCCCGCCAAAACAACCCTTCCTTCTCCCACGCCTTTGAAGGCAAAGTGGTGGGTTGGGGTATGGGGTGGGGTGTACGGAATGGATGCTCATGCTGCTGCTGCCGCCAATAAACTTTTGGTACTCGTCATTCGCCTTGACACTTTTCTGCTACTCGTTTTCTTTTCTTCTCTTCTCTTCTTTTCTTTTCATTTCTTTCTTTTCAAAAGTAAACACACAGACACACACATCCACGAAGCTCCACGCACCACCGTATTTCTCATTGCTACGCTTCTACTACACAAGGAGGAAACCAGCGGAAGGAGGCAGAGGTGGAAACCGAAGCGGTTCAGCCGCAGGCAGCGGCACTGCTCCGATTGAAAAGGTAGCGTTCTTTTTTCTCTGCTCGCTCACTACATTTTTTGATGATGGAAAAAAAATTTGTTACCAACCACTCACTAATGATTTCTTTTGTTTAAAAAGAACAGCATCACGAACCTCTGTGCGCCTCTTCCACAACGCTGCTGGAAGCTGGCCTGAATGGCAAGTTGCCCACAGTGCGGAAAAAAGTTTGCTACCTCTCACGGGTTGGCCATCCACTTCGGTCGGGTCCACAAGGAAGGGGGTCGCGCCACTACTTCTGCTACTTCCACTGCTACTCGGAAAAGAAGAGCGGAAAACGCCCCAGCGGCACCTCAGGCAAAGGCACAGAAGCGTGGAAGGCCGCAGGCTGCACCCGCCCAGCCCTTTTGGAACCAGTTTTCCAGCGAAATCGGGAGAAGATTAATACGCCCAGAAGCCTTGTGCTTGGAAGAACCCTTTGCCTGTGGTTCAGGATGGTTCACCGCCTGCAAGCACATTCCTAACGGAGAAAAGGTGTTGGAGGAGGAGGAGAAGAAGGAGAAGGAGGAGGAGGAGGAGGAAGAGGAAGAGGAGAAGGAGAAGGAGAAGGAAGAAGAGGAGAAAAACCAGAAAGGCTTGTTAGGCCTCATCGAGGGACTCGTTCCGTCTCGCCCAGCCGTACAGCTCACCAAAAAAGGCAAGAACGGAGAAGAGAAACCGGTAGTGGGGCGAGTGGAGAAGATCCGCCTTTATCCGGGCTCAGAACAAAAGAAGACGCTGGCCAAGTGGTTCGGCACAGTACGATGGACCTACAACAAGGCCGTGGAGTTCCATCGTGAACATCAAGGAATGCCTCGTGATGAGATGAAGGAACAAGTCAGGAAGAAATTCCTAAATAACAGCAATTTCAAGGGAGAGAACAAGAGCCTTGCGTGGGTGTTGGAAACTCCTCGATTCATTCGGAGTGACGCTGTCGATGATTTCTTCAACGGCGTGAAAAGCAGCTTGGCGGCGGGCAGAGGCACGACTGGATTCCAGATGAAGTTCCGTGGTAGGAAGGACAAGAGCCAGTCTCTCAGCATCCAAGCCAGGGAGTGGAACCACAACAGCTCTATCCGCCAACTCTTCTTCGGGGAGGCGCGAATCAAAGCGAGGGACAAGAACTACAAAGTTCCGTCAGAGGTGCTCTATGCCGTTCGTCTGGTGAAGGACACTCGACTGGGCCATTACTACCTCTGCGTGCCTCAGCCTTTGAAGCTCATGGGCGAGAGCCAAGCCCGTGAGCACCGAAGGAGAGAGGCAGGCATCATCGCCTTGGATCCAGGAGTGCGCACATTCATGACCACCTACAACGGCTGCGGGGAGGTCACCGAGTGGGGCAAAGCGGACATCAACGAGATAGGCAAGCTGTGCCACCGCCTGGATCGCATGCAGAGTAAGGGCACCCAACCACAGACAACGGCGCCGTCTCCGAAGGGCCGCTGCTCGGCTTCGCCAGAGGATCCGCAACCTGGTGGATGACCTCCACAAGAAGCTCGTGTCTTGGTTGGTCAGGAACTTCTCCCTCATCCTTCTGCCAGAGTTCAGGAGCCAGCAGATGGTGCGGCGAGGCCACCGCCGCATTGGCTCGCGAACGGCCAGAGCCATGCTCACCTGGTCCCACTATCGCTTCAGGCAGAGGCTCCTCAACAAGGCCCAGCAATTTCCGTCCTGTACGGTCTGCCTCTGCGATGAGGAATACACCTCCAAGACCTGCGGCAAGTGCGGCCAAGTCCACCACCAGTTGGGGGGAAACAAGACCTTTCGGTGCCCTCAACCCGAGTGTGGCTACCAGGCCGATCGAGATGCCAACGCCGCCCGAAACATCTTGATCCGCTTTTTTACGTTGCAAGCACTTACCACCTCCTCCTCCTCTGTGAGGGGGCGGTAGGCGGTAAGGTTGCTTTGGTGCCGGCACCGTTGCTTATAGCGAGTCGTAAGACAAGCCGTGATTAGGCACGCCGCACTGCAGTGGGATGTGGGTTATTTTTTGTGTCTGTTTTTTTGTTTTCCTTTTACTAATTTTGCTTTATTTTCGTTGTCCCATTGATCGGCTTGCACTGCAGAATTTTTCCTCTAAAAATCGGTGCCGCAGGACCTGGCACTAACCCAAATATGGGTTTTTTGGCTCTTTTGCCATTACATTGGCATTTGTTGTAGACAAAGCCACGAAAAAAAAAACTCTAAAAAACGATAAAAAGGGGGAAAAGAAGAAAGGGAAGACACGACGCGATCGACGATGGAAGAAGAACAACAACAACGACAACAAAGACAAGGAGCGGGGGTGTTTGTCGCTGAGGAAGACATAAGCTATTTTGTGTTTAGCTGCCTATGGCAGGAGATTTGTAAGAACCTGACTCAAGAGCCACGAAAGCTTCCAGTTGTTGTTGCAGTAGTGGTACCTCCGCCCTTTCATGCTTTTGTTTGGGGAACAACTGAGTCCGTGCACTACAAGACGGAGGAACAGTTTCAGGCTTCACCGTTCCCATTAAACATGAGGAGAAAAAACTTCACGGATGGCGGCTATGCAGAGCTCACGCCCGAAGTAACGGTGTCCTACGATTTCAAGAGGTTCAGGACAAAAATCAGCCTTCGTTACCAAGTTTTCAATGCGCATGGCATGCTCGTTGATCACCAAGTTCTCTGATTAATGTTTCTCCATCTTCGTTTCCTAAATACAACAGCCAAGGATGACAGTTGTGTGACGATTTGAGCGCCTGCACAATCAGAGAACTTGGTGATCAACGAGCAGTGCTCAACGACTGGATAGAAAAGGGTGTGCTACTTACTTCTTCTTCTGGTGA
Source organism: Balamuthia mandrillaris (assembly GCA_031835245.1). Lineage (NCBI taxonomy): Eukaryota > Discosea > Longamoebia > Balamuthiidae > Balamuthia > Balamuthia mandrillaris. The sequence goes on along the minus strand of JAVKOQ010000013.1, from coordinate 320,343 downwards.
ATTGGTGCACCTGTGGCCATACATTGTGGTTGACTTGAAGGCCTTGGCTGTTTTTAGTGGCATGTATCAATTCTATCGCAGCAACTCTACCTGTTGCTGTGGATTTCTTGCTTATGAACTCCATCGTCCCAACTTCCATTTGTAGATGAGTTTTTTTGGCTGCTGTAGATCCATCAAAGGCAAGCTTTAAAACAGGTCGATCTGCTGCTTGAAGTTTAGAAGATGAAAAGAGTTGCTGTACAAACTCTTTCGGCTGGTACATACTTCCTTTTCCACCTTTTGTTGCAACCAATTCCTTCTTGTTTAACAACTCACATTGCTTCTTTCGAACTTGATGTAGGCTTGCTTGTTTTGATAGCTTGAAAATATGAACAACCAACTCCCAACAACGATCTGGTATACGCAACACATTCTTCAACCAGACAAGGTCTGTCACACAAGGTTGATAAGTAGATGTAGAGAGGTTTGCTTGTAGCCATCCTTCAATCACTGGAGAAGAGTGAATAATGGCAGCCACTCCTAATACTACATCAACTTGGAGTGCTCCTTCCACTGCTGCTTTTGCTACAGCTACTCGCACGTTTCCTTCAACATCCCAAGTCACCTTCGTTTCAATCGCCTCCATGATGTCTTGCTTAGCTTCTTCTATTTCTTCTTCGCGTTGCTTCTTCACTTCTTCCTTTGCCTGCTCTTGCTTTTCCTTCTCTTTTCCCTTTTCATCCTGGCGGGTGGCTATCTCCTTACAACGGGCACAGGAATCAGGTGAGCAGGTATGTTGAACTGTTGCTTCATGCTCTCTTCTTGACTCTTCTGATTTGTAACGTTTGCCACAAACAGAGTGACGGCACTCGAACCTCAGGTCGTTTGGGTTCTTCTTTCCAAGTCGATGGTTTTCCCATCGCTTGCAGGTTGTGCAATTAGTTGCATTACACGTATGCCCTCCTCCTCCCTTGCGCCTTTCATGTCGATTGAGGGTGGAGGTATCCTGTGCAACAAACCGTTGTGGTGAACAGTAGAGGTGCTCACAAACATAAGGCGGTTGGCGTTTGACTCTTTTTGCACGTGGCATGTTTGTGTTGTTTTTTGTTTTTTGTTTTTTTTTTTTGTTTATCGCTGTAAATAAAAGTTAACTTAACCTTTATTTCTTGGAAAAATGAAGTTGGTGCCAGATCCTAAAAATAATGTACTAAAATTATTTCACCCAATTTTCCCTGTTTTTCACTATCAAATCGTCGACAAAAATACATTCTTGTCGACCAGGAACTGGCACTCTTGCAGTGATCTTGGCGCCGCCTTAGAGATTCTAAGTATCATTAAAGCTAAAGCACTATTTATGTCGACACACCTCACCGTGTCGTCACAAGGAACGCACCTGTAGTTTTTGTCGACGTTCTTTGCCACGTCAGCCTCAACAAAGTGTAGTACCTCAACCAACCTATTAGACCACCCTACTTTTTACCTAGAAAACAAAAAAAACAAAGCAGCACCAAAGATGGAGGAGGAAGCAAAGGGTGGAGGAGGAAGGCCAGCCCCCAACGGCAGAGGGGCTGGCAAGCAGCACGGCATTTTGGGAGCGTTGGGCAACCCTGGAAGTCCCCAAATGAAAAAGATCAATGAGGCCATTCGACTCAGCCACTACGCCTGGACGGGCGTGGCCGCCGCTGCGCTCTTTGCTGGAGTGATGTGGTTCTTCCTTCCAAAGAGCTCCAGGCAAGCACCACCTGCTTCTGCTGAGCCACCACCGTCTTCTTCCACCACCACCCAAAAGAAGAAGTGATGGGCAAAAGCATTATCCATTGCTCTATTGTGGAGACGTTGATCAAGAGAGTTGTGTACATAGATTTTCCACTTGTATAGAGAGAGAAAGGAAAAAATCATAATCACGTTTTTCACATCCCTTCTTTTTTCTCTCTTTAACGATTTATGGTTTTTTTTAACTTTTGTTTTCACGCAGTGGCATGTTGTTGCTGCTGCTGCCTCTTCATGATCTGTTCCTTCTGCTTCTCCAAATACTCCCTCTGCAGCCTCTCCTGCCTGAGTCTCTGCTCCTCCTCCCTCTTCTCCTTGTGGACCTGGTACTGCTGGATGCGCTCCTCCATGACGGGCCTAAAGTGCCTGATGAGGCCCTGCACCGGCCACGCGGCGGCATCCCCCAAAGCGCAGATGGTGTGCCCCTCTATCTGGTAGGTCAGCTCGTTGAGCATGTCGATCTCCTCCACAGTGGCGTCGCCCAGCACCATTCGGTCCATGATGGCAGAGAGCCAGGGGGAGCCCTCCCGGCAGGGCGTGCATTGCCCGCAGCTCTCGTGCTTGTAGAACTTAGAGAAGCGGGCGATAGCGGCGATGACGTCCGTCGATTTGTCCATCACGATCACGGCCGCTGTGCCCAGACCCGACTTTACTTCGCGTAGCGCGTCAAAGTCCATCCTTTGGTGATGTGGTTCAGTGAGAAGTTGAAGAGCAGGGGAGAGAGGGAGAGAGAGAGAGAGAGAGAGAGAGAATAGAGAAGCAGAGAGACGTACAAGACAGTGTCGCAAATCTTTTTGGGGAGAATGGGGACAGAGGAGCCTCCAGGAACAATGCCCAACAGGTTGTCCCAGCCTCCTCTGACGCCACCAGCGTGTTTCTCAATAAGGTCCTTCAAAGGAATGCTCATCTCCTCTGTTCATACAAAAACGATTTAGAGAAAGAAAAGCAAGCAAGGAAGAAAATAGAGAGAACGTGCCTTCAACAGTGATGGGATTGTTGACATGACCAGAAATACAAAACAATTTTGTGCCAGTGTTCCTTGGTCGGCCAAGGCTGGCGAACCAATCTCCTCCACGACGGCAGATAGTAGGAGCAACGGCCACTGTCTCTACGTTGGTGACAGTAGTGGGGCAGCCGTAAAGACCGACGTTGGCAGGGAAAGGAGGCTTTAGCCTTGGCTTTCCTGTCTTGCCCTCCAAGCTCTGAATGAGAGCCGTCTCTTCACCACAAATGTAGGCGCCAGCGCCCAAATGCAGGTATACATCAAAGTCGTAGCCACTCTTACACGCGTTGTTGCCGATGAGGCCAGCTAGAAATAGAAAGTGTGAGAAGCGGAATAGAGAGACAAGAGCGAGCGAGGGAGAGAGAGGTGGAAGAGAGGAAAATGAGCGAAGAAGAGAAGAGAAGAGAAGAGAAGAGAAGAGAAGAGAAGAGAAGAGAAGAGAAGAGAAGAAGAAAGAAGAAGAGAAAGAGAAAGAGAAGAGAAGAGAAGAGAAGAGAAGAGAAGAGAAGAGAAGAGAAGAGAAGAGAAGAGAAGAGAAGAGAAGAGAAGAGAAGAGAAGAGAGAAAGAGTAAAACCTGCATAGGCCTGATCGATAGCAGCCTGTAAATTCTTTGCCTCCTGGATAAACTCTCCTCTGATATAGATGTAAGCTGGGAACTGGGTTAACAAACCAAAAAAAAGAGGGTAATATGAGCAAAAAGGTAAAAGCATACCTGCTCTTGCTCTCATCGCAAAACCAGCGACAAGACAACCTTCTATCAGCTTATGAGGGTCGTGTCGCATAATTTCTCTGTCCTTGCATGTGCCTGGCTCTCCTTCGTCGGCATTGATAACCAAATACGAAGGTCTAGCGAAGAGAGGAAAAAGAAAGAGAAAAAGAGGAGAGAGAAGAGAGAGAGCAAAGTTACAGCGGCCCATATTTAACAAAAAAATAGGTCTACTAACCTGCCGTCGGAGACCTTGGGCATGAAAGACCATTTGAGACCAGACGGGAAGCCGGCTCCTCCTCGTCCTCTCAGACCAGAAGTCTTCATTTCCTTTATGATCCAGTCCACTCCCTTGGACAGGATGTCTTTTGTTCGATACCAGTCACCCTAAGACGACGCGCAAGTAATAGGGTGTTAGTCACCGAGCAAGAAAGAAAGAAAGAAAAAAGTCGAAGAGCCTTGGCTGTTGCACAGCGTAGAGGGAGAAGGAGAGGGAGAAGGAGAGCACGATTTTTTTTTACCCGTTGCAAAGCGCCTTCGATGCCCCAATCTCCGTCGCAATAAAGATTGGTGAATATTCTGTCCGAGTCCTTCAGGTTTCCGTAGGTCCTCTCGCCAGCGGCATAGCCCCTCACGCCGCCCAACAGCGTAGTGGAGGCTGATGAGCAAGCAGAGGTCACTTCCGTGTTGTTGGCCCACAGAGCAGGCTGCTTCGGCAGGGAGAGCTTGCTTCCGCTCTTCAAAGCTCGCCCCGCAAGCCCGCGCCTCGCCGCTCCTCCTACCACACCGCTACCCAGGCTGCGCATCGTCTCCTCTTTGCTACTTTTTTTTTTTCCCAATCAATTTTCTTTTGTGCGACAAAAGAAAAAAAAGCTAAGTCTGTATTATGCAACCCTCAGGTAATCATTAGTAAACAGAGGAACCCTCGTTTCGCCACTTTTTTTTTTGAAGTTTAGTGGCTAAGATGATCTTTGCGCCGCCTTAGTTTAGTGGCTGCGCTCCGAGGAGGCCGCAGCAAGCCACCAAGGTTGTGGCCACAGGGGGCGAAGGAGCGTCGAAGAGGAGGGAGAAGAAGGGGCGGAGGGAGATGGGGGTTGGGATTCAGAGGAGGCGTCCTCATCGTCCTCGCTGCTGGGGTGGGATGGTGGTTCGGCGCTGGGAGAAAGGAAGGATTCCAGGTGGTCGCTTCGAAGAAGGGCGAGACCAATGTTAAAAACGCCTTCGGATGTCACCGTGCCAGGAGGTCTTCTTCGTCGCCTACCCGCAGTTGTTGTTGGAGCGTCCTCTTTCGAAGAAGTAGTAGTAGCTTCAGTATTGTGGTCATCTAGTGTTGCTTCAGCCAACGAAGTGTTCCTAGGAGGTACGCGTTGGGAGAAGAAGGAATGAGAGAACAAGGACGGTGGAAACAGAGTAGCTTCATCCCCTGTCTTCTCTCTGGTAATGTCCTGCGCCAGGCTTACCGCCAAGTCTCGGTCCTCCTTCGAGGTGGCATCTATCGCCACAACGGGAGCCACCCTCTTGCGAATGACTCCTGTGTAGTGCACTCGAGAGGTCAGCTCTTGACCTATATAACATCCCTTGTTGAAGCTGACCCCATTGAGCAGGTCCAGGTTGTACTCTAGAGGGAGAGGGTCGCCCCATGGCATGTCGTCAGAACCTTCGGGGATGCCATGCAGAAGGCGGTAGAGGTGATATACGTTCTCATCCACCTCTTGATAGGGTAGGAGCGTTTGTACTGCAGTAGTTCATTTGATAGAACGAAAGTCAGCAAACATCTATAAACATGAAGCAAAGCAAAAACAAACAACGAAACAACCAAAAGGCCTCGTTTAGTAGTACCATCTTTGTTCCGCGGAAGAACAGCGCGTAGGCCCATAAAGGCGGGCAGCCTCGGATCCCTATAGCAATACCATCCTTCCTCCTCCTCCAGCGTTTGCAACATCTTGCTCTGCTCCTCGGGTTTGCTATCCAATATCGACAGGACCAGCCTCTCCTCGCTCACGTCCCTCAGGTCCACTTTCTTCCTAAACTTGAACTTTTTAAAGTGTGAAAGAAGGTTGGAGGCGGTTCTCTTGTCACAGTCTATCAACACTCCTCCCTCCGCCGGGTCACGACCGAGAACGATACAGTCCGTTAACACTCTGCCAGAAGTGTTGAGTAAAGCTGTGTACATTGCTTTTGTCTTGATGGAAGAAGAAGAAGTAGAAGCAGAAGAGGGAGAAGAAAGATGAGAAAGGACGTTGTTGGTGGTGAGGCCTTGAAGGAAGCTCAACGTGTCGGCTCCGCTCATATGAAGGAGGGATCTGGCGTGTAACTGCACGTAGCATTGTTTGAGGCCCTTCAGCAAGTTCGGTGTGGCCTTCTTGCTTTCTTCGTCGCTCTTTTTTTTGTGATTTTGATGAGAGAAAGAAGAAAGAGAAGAATAACGGAAACTTAACTTACCGAGGAAGTGGTAGCAGATGAAAAGGCTCGTTTGTGGTTGTTCGAAGCGAGGACAGAAGGCGCAAGGCGTGAAGGCAACAGGCCAGAGAGAAAGCAAGGCCTGCTGCGGCCAGCACCACCACGAGCAAGCAACGATGGGAGCGGCTTATGCGACATCATCATCAATCTTTTGCGGTAAGTTTTTTCCAGTCTGCTACTCTTTTTTTTTGATTTATCACTGGATCAGAAATTTCTACTCCAATACAAAATCAGAGATACGATTACAACAGCAGATTGCCAAGCCCAAAGGGAGCTCGAGCAACCTGCATGGTGGTAGAGCCCAAGTGAAAAACGAGAAAGAGAGGAACAACATGAATTCATATTTTTCAAACAGCGTTGTTTGGTTTCTTGTAACACGAGTTGGCTATACGATGAATAGAACACATTCATCAAAACTTGAAAATGTGCTTCTTCTTCTTTTGCTGTTGTTTATCTGCAACGGTTTCTCTGGCTGGAGCTGCTTCATCCTCCTCCTCTTCCTCCTCCTCTTCTCCTCCATTTGATTCTTTGCCATGCCGCCGCTGGTGAAGGGGAAGATGCTTTAGTCCCTTGTGCTTCTTTTCTGACACCACCTGGTCCAGGGCCTCCTCATGCTCCAGAAAAGAGTCCAAGCACGCTTCTTCCTCCCCTTCCTCCACTCTCTCCAGCACGGTAGCCTTTTGCTTCTTCAGCTCTTCCTCCTCCCTCTCTTTTTCCATCTCTTTCTCTTTTGCCTTTTGCTTGTGGCCGACTGTCGTTTCTCTCTGCTCTTCTCCCTCTTTCTTGTTCTTCTTCTCAAAGTATTTGTTGGAAGTGGTGGAAGAGGAAGACATTAAGGGCTCTCTGGAGGTCTTTGACATGAGCAACGCTATCAGGGAAGCGGCTTCCTCTCCAACCGTTGCTTCTGTTGGTGGTGTTGTTGCGGAAGAGGCTTGCTCTGCCTCTTCTTCATCTTCTCTGCTTGCTTTGTCCGAAGGTTGTTGGCGCGAGGAGGGTGTAGGCGAAGAAGGAGCCTTTCGTTTCTTGGTGGTAGGTGAAGCCGGCATTTTGAAAGAAGATGCAGTAGTAGTGGTAGCAATAGAAGACGGAGACGAAGAGGGAGACGAAGAGGGAGCTGAAGAAGCCTCAGGCAGTATGCCTGTGCGTAGTTGCCACCCGCCTGACCCCGTCGAAGCAGAAGCCGAAGAAGCCACCCCTTTCTTTGCAAAAAAGTCCCAACTCAACTCTGCCGCTGCCCGCATCGCAGCAGACTCCTTCCCTTCAGCGTTGTCGCTCTGCCTGCTGGTGGCGCCGTTTGTTCCTTCCATCCTCTTTCTTTTTCTTGGCCGATTCCTTTGGATTATTTTTTCTTTTGTCGACACAAATGCGTCTGCTTATGACGACACATAAATACTGCATCGTGACGACATGAAATATTAATCATGCAAGGAACAAATGGAACAGCGAAAGAAAGGAGAAGAGGGACAGCAGCAGCAGGAGCACCACCATAACTGTTGCCAGCATGAGCATCATCACCATGACGTCGTGGTTCGCCCAACGGAACATCCCAGCACGGACGTCCCCAAAGGCTCTCCTCTGGAACGGTTCCTTCAGGACAACAGCAAAGACCCAGGCGCCACCTACGCCTTGCTCACCGCTCACCCGGAATTGGCCGCTCAGGAGAACGTCTCTCTTCTCTCTGACAAAGTGAAAGCGGTGCTGCAGCAACGGGAGGAGGTGCTGCGCAGCAAGCGGAAGAACAGGGCGCAAGTCGTCAGCTCAGCGCTGAGCCTGGCACGGCTGCTCTACTTCAAGCAGCTGGTCCTGCAATTCTGTTGCGAGAAGGGGGTGGAGAGCTTCTTTGAGTCTCTGTAGAGCTTTCCCCCGGATGAAACTGCCACCAGGTTTCAGACCATGCTTCAAAGCTTTCCGCCAAAACAACAATAACAACGAACAACAACTTATTCTTTCGTTTCTTTCGTTCTTTCTTCTCTTCTAACTTTTAATCCATCAACAGTCGCGTGTTCTCATAGACGAAGAACGTGGCCGCATTGACGGGGCCAGCACGAATGAGGCAAGGCATGAAGCCCTTCCAAAAGCCCAAAAGCCCTTCCCTCCGGAAGATCTGTCGGGTGCAGTCCAGGATGCCTTTGTACTTGCGGTCCGGCTTGTAGGAGGCGTCCGTTTGCAGCGTGCTCTTGATGACGTCTGCTGGGAAGCAGCTCAGCCAAAAGGTGATGCCTGCTATTGCTCCAGCTAATAACACCGATGTTGTTTCTGTTTTGGATTTTATAGAGGCATTAGAGGGTAACAAGGAATGAGTAAACTACAAGAAAGCAAAGGGCAGAGAGAAGTACCTGATTGAGGATAGAGAGTTGCAACGTTGCGACGGACGACCTCGTATGTGGTAAAGTAAACGGCAGAGCCTGGCATGTTACGAAGGAACGTCGCGCTTAGGCCTTGATACACGCCTCGTATCCCGTATGTGGCCAATATCCGCCGCAAACAGTCCCATGAACTCTGGTTTGGTTCAAACAATCAAATACGTTACTACAATGCTTCTCTCTCTTACTCTCACTTTTCCCTCTCCTCCTCCGCGTATAACCTACCTTGTAAGGCACGAATGCCATGCGGCTTGTTCCCTCTTTGTAATAGTTTAGAAGTTCGATTTGTGTTAGTTTAAAGAACAGTATCGACACTGTAGAAGAACAAGAAAGAATTTCAAACCAATGCTAATCCGGTATTGAACTTGCATTTTGGATTTAATAAGGTCGATAGGCCCTTCCGCTAGCGAAGCACAAAAGCCGGTGGTCATTCCAATGCCTATCCGCTTACTGAGTTGAATATCTGTTATCAAACGAGTTTTTGTAACGCTATAGTCATGGCCGGTAAAATGGAAGCAAATAAATAGAAAGTGACAAGGAGAGTGCGCCTTTTCTGTTTGGAGACTCATCCAACTGAAAAAAGCGTTTGGATTGGCCGTACGCCAAAAACAGGACCGAACTGTAGAGAGCACAACCGGCCAGCGGAGAAGCTGCTCCTTTGTATAACCCAACTATCTATACCTCCCTCTCCGCATTTAGCCACAACGGAGAAGAAAGGGAGAACGAGAGAGGAAGAGGAGAAGAGCAGCAGCGAACGAGAGAGGGAAGAAACGGATGAGAAAGAAGGCGAAAAACAACATACTCCTTCCTCTTTGAGAGTGGTGATAAGACAGTTTAGCGAGCCGGAGTACTTTAGCTGTTCAGGCGTTTGAGTTTGCAGCCTCACTTTGAGAGTGTCCAAAGGGTGACCGACGCACACCTGCGCCATGCCTCTCGCTGAGCCTGCCACTATGTCCTTCAGGCCGCATACCACCGCACTCTCCTCTTTTGATTGGAGTTCCACCGAAACAACGCGGAGTTGGATATGCCCAAGAGAGAGAGAGCGAACAAGAGAGGGAGAGAGAGAGAGAGAAGGAGGGAGGGAGAGAAAACCTTTTCTTGGGTCAGGCATCGGCGTGCGGCTCTCTGCGGTTCTGCTTGGTCGACTCACTACCACTTCTTTTTACGTTCTATTAAGGCGGATTATCTATTTAAGGTAACCCTGGAAAGGTGTAACGCATGCCTCTCGTGCTTCACATTTTTTGTGCCAAAAGCAGAGCGGTGATTACTTTAGTCCGCGTCATCGCACGTTTTGGCCATCCATCGACAAGTTGCACGTCTGGGTTGAAAGATGACGGAAGGAACAAGTTGTAAGCAATCTCCCCTTATCCGCCGCCCTACAACGTGTCAGATGATCTCCCCTCCCATCCAACAACTTGTAAAGCCATCACCTTTTTGAACCAAAAAAAGGAAAGCAATGCGTTCTCTTTCCGTTGAAATGTCCTCTTCGTCCAAATAAAAGTAAAAATAAAAACAAAGACATCCCACTTTTCTTTTTTTCTTTTTCGTCTTCTTCTTCACCCACACACACAGACACCACGGAGAAGAAGGACAACCTCCCCTCTACGTTTTTTTTTTCTGCTTCTGAATGAAGCTTGCTACGCTTTTATCATGTTCCACGGGGCAGAAGAGGAGGAGTTTTTGTGGGATGTTCTTCGTCGTGGTGCCCGCCGCATTGGTGATGATGGCTTGCATGCCACAACAAGCCAGTGGTTGGGGCACCCAAGGGCATCAAATCGTGGCTGAACTTGCTGAGCGTCTCATCCTTCCTTCCACCAAACATGTTCGCATTCCTTTCCATTCTCTTTTTCATTTTCCAGGTTAACCTTGTTTGCATTTGTTTTTTGAAAAAAAGGCGTTGCAACCTTATCTCGGAGGAAGAGCTCTTCATGAGATAGCGTGTTTGCCGGATGGGTTCGATCACACGCGACAAGGCCTGTGGAGCTTTGGCAATCATTTCAGCGATATGACCCCGCATGATGTTCGGTGGAGGCCTGAATTGTGTCCGCTCCCCAAGAGCTGCGTGGTTAGAGCTATTGCGAACTACACAAGTAATTTTTCTGTTCTCTTCCTTCTTTTTTTCTCTCTCTTTTTCTGTTTCTTATTCTTTTCTCTCTTAAACTTGTTTTCTTTCTGCAGAATTGTTGATGGAAGAAGAGCCAGCAGCCTGCAAACTGGAAAGCAGATCGGAGCCCTGTCCATTATCTTTCCTAACGCATTACGTGGGAGATATTCACCAACCTCTTCATGTGGGCTACGCCAAGGACAAAGGAGGCAATCTTCATAGAGTCCATTTCTTTGGTCGTTCCTCCGACCTCCATACAGTTTGGGACTCCTTGCTGTTGCTTCGATATCTTCAAAACCATGATCTTGGAGAAGATGTTGATGTCGATGATGATGTTCTCGCCGATCCGCTTCTTGATGAAGGCGAAGTTCATGACGATGAACTTCTTGAAAATGATGAAGTGAAGCTGAGAGGGAGGCAGCATTGGATGTATTTTGTGGCAGAGTTGGAGTTGGAAGTGGCACAGAATCCTCAGCTCGTTATAGAGTATGTCTTTCCTTTAGCTTTCTTCTTTCTCTGCTTGCTTCTTTATGCCTCGATGATCTAACTGTTGTTTGATGAAAAGTATCTCTTCAGAACTTAGCATCGAGGAATGGGCTGATGAGTCCTTCAACGTAACTCGCTTTCAAGTCTATCAATTCGAAGAGTCTGTCGTTGACAAGAATGAAGAATATGAAGAGCATCATTATCAAACTGAAGGAGAAGAAGCAGATGAACTGACGGAATGGTATTTCCAACGCAACATAAAGACTGTCAAAAGTCGGTTATTGGCGGCTGGCATTCGTTTAGCTGCTCTTCTGGATCATATCTTCAGGCGACCGAATCAACAGCCATCATCACTCCTCAGTGCTGCATAACTGAAAGCAAGCAAGAAAGAAGGAAGAAGAAAGGAGAAAGGAGAAAAAGAGAGAAGAATAAAAACATAACTTTACACAAAGGACCGCATAAATCCATCCATCTAACTGTTTTGCTGCTCTTCGGGTCTTTCTTTAGTTTTCCGCTCCGTTTTTTCTTTCTTTTTCCTCTTCTTCTTGTCGATGTTTTCGGAACTGCCGCTCCTATCATGATGCTTCTGATCTCCCTGAGCCTCACGTTTCTCCTTCTCCTTCTCCTTCAGCCTCTTGAGCTGTTCTCTCCTCTTTTCGGCATGCACTTTCTTCTCCGAAGGAGATGCAGAAGGAGAGGAAGGAGCCACCGAAGCACGACGTGACTTGGATGCTTTGGAGGGAGAGTCCGGAGGAGAAGCAGTTCCTTTCGTCAATGACTCGCTTCGTAGATTCTTTCTGCTCTTCTTCTTTGTTGTTGATGATGATGCAGAAGAAGAACTTGCACTGGCCGTAAGTTCTTGATGGTGTTGATGCAAAAGGCTGGCAGAGGAGGAAGCTTTTCTTGTGTTCTGACGAAGACGATCGGGAGTGCCGTGCTTTTGAGGAAGAAACAGTTCGTCCAACGACGATGATGAGACGGGGGCAGAAGAGGAATACTCGGGAGAGGCGGTGTTGTTGTTGTCGCTGCTTACAAGTTGTTGTTCTTGGTGTTGAGGCCTTTTCTTGCGAAGAGACAAAGAATGAGCTCTATCTCTAAAGCTGCGTCTGCTCTTTTCCTTTGGTTCTTCCTCAACAACATCTTCGTTGCTTTTCTCAGCAGAGTGGGCTGTTGACATGGATCTTTTCTTCCGTGTCTTTGGTTTGCTTTTGTCGGGAGTGGAAGTGGGTAATGCGGGAAGTGAACGAGGAGAGGATGGATTGGAGTGAGCGTGGCCGCTTTTTGTCTTCTTCTGTCCGCCTTTCTTCTTTCCTTCTTCCTTTTCGTCCTCCTCACCTTCTTTTGCTTCCTCTGTCTCATTCTTTTGCTTCTTCTTTCTTGCCTTCTTGTGCTTTTCTTCCATACCGTCAAGAGACGAAGAAGAACCTTTGTTGGGCTGATCGAGAGGACGAGTATCTGCCCGCCGCAACATTGCCAACTGCGTCGCTTCCTGTAGAGCACTTCGCAAGTTGACAACAGGCGAACTCTCCGACAATCTTTGTTTTGTTGCTGTGCCTGCTTCCGCTTCGTTCTCCTGCTCCTGATCTTCTTTCTTCTTGCGCCAGTTTTGAGGGCTGCTAACGACGATGGCACTGCCCAACTTCTCGCCCATTTGACGAAGAGGGCGGCTCATGGCTTGCTTCACGCCGCCTTCTCCTCCAAAGTGAACTGCCTCTTCGGCTTTGTTGGCGATGTTTTGCACCCTTCCTCCCAAAGTTTTAAACAGGTGTGTTATAGGCTCTCCTTGAAAGGCGAACGAGGAAGAAGACTCAGCTGTTGTGCCTCGAGGCTCGCAGTCCAAGGAGAGAGAGTAGAGGAGGTTCTGGTCGAGAGAGTCTTGGGATGGAAGGTCGAGCAGCTTTCTTTGGATGAAGTAGACTGGCTCGAAGACATAACGCGTCTTTTGGAAGTTTAACAGGTTCTTGCGAATGAGTCGAGCCATCAAGCGTCTTTTCTCCCAATTTATCAGCTCTGTTGTTGCTTTCTTGTCTTTTGTTGTTGCAACTGCGTTTGCTTCTTCACTTTCTTTCTTCATTTGCTCGTTTTCATTCTCGTTTGTATTTCCATTCTCATTTTCAGTCTTGATATCGTCGTTTTTGTTTGCTTTGTTTGCGTTCTCGTTGTTGCTGGTGCCCAAGGAGTGTTGTTGAGGAGAAACGTTGTTGGGATTGCCCTCATCACCAAATGTCATGTCTGCAAGAAAGACTACGAGGAAAGGCACTGCTGGTGGTTGAATGGTCTTGAACTTCTCACGATAATGCTTAAAGTTATCCACCATCAACACCATCTGTTGTAAGTGCTCGAAAGCTTCCTTTGTTTTATCCGAAACAGCCTTAAAGAGAAAGGATTAAAAAACGAAATGAAGAGAAGGTGAAGAAAAGAATGAAATACGAACGGCCCAAGTCTTTTTTAACCGAGAGATGGCAGAAGAACAAAGGCCAGTGGCAATCACACCTGCTGTATGCAAGTTGTTCAATTTCTCACATTCCTAAACAGTAAGAAAATAATAAGGGTCAGAAAGAATTACAAACAATTGGCAAGCAATAACGTTACCTGTGCAAATTGAACAAACTTTGTGATTTTAGCAACTCGATTCCTCTTCTTTGGTTCTTTGACAATCTCATGAACGACCCATGCCGACATCTTTAGAATGGTTGCAGTTGGGGTTTTAACAATAGCCCGACGAGAAGAGGATGAGTGAGAGAGAGAGAGAGAGAGAGAGAGAGAGGTTGAAGAAACCTGGTTGAAGTTTTCGACAATGTTCATTATGTTGGGAGCTTTGCTTTGTTTAGTTGATTTGTTGAATGCTTGACCGAGACACTCTATTGGCTGTACCTTCCTAAAGAACTCCTGTGCTATAAGTGTCGCCTTTTTGTTGATGATGAGGGAAGCAAGTGAATAAACAAAATACAAAAAGAAACAGGAATAAACAAACCTGTCTTGCAAGTTCTTGAGCATTAAAATCGAGTATGTTCAAACCTTCTTCATTTTCCTCGTGATCGTTGCATTCAGTGGTTGCCACATTATGTTGACTTTCCATCAACTCCCTCTTCTCTTTCTTCTCTTCGCTCAACATTCTCGACTGGCCACGGGATAAGATCGGTTTTGGAGCGCTGGTTTGAAGGTGCAGCATGTACTCTGTCCATTCCTTCTGTTCGTTGCGAAGCAAAGAGGCGCTCTGTCCACGCAACATGTCGAGCAGCTCTACAAATACTGGAGCTATGTTCTTGTTCTCTTCTTTCATCTCTTCTATAAAGTCCTCCGCATTGCGTTGCAGTTGAGGATCATCCTTGAACTGAGAAGGATATTCCTCAATCCACACTTTTAACACCTGCAAGACTCTCATGTGTAACAGGGTAAGACTCTTTTTGGTGTAGGTCTGTTGCTCTTCTTCGGTCTTGTTGTAATAGTCGAGAGGCAAAGGTTTGAAGTATCGAATCGTTAATAACTGGAGAAGCACTTGAGGGCGCATAAAAGTGGGGTACGTCATCAAAAAGTCCACCAAAAACGTTTTCTCTGTCGTGAAGAGAAAGTGCGAGTCAGCGCATGTTCTTCTTATCTCTCTCTGAAGTTTGTTCTTACCATGGTTATTAGGAGAGGTAAGGTGTTCAACAAGTTTTATCACAGAGGCGGCCTTCAACAATGGCTTGCCTGTACTGTCGGTCTCTTGAGTGCTCCAAAGAGCCTGGCCCTCATCATCAGCCTTATCAAAAATGTAGATTTCTTGCTCTCGCTTTAATGCTTCCACCAACTCTTCCATGTTCAACACCTCTTCTTTTGCATCATCTATTCCTTTCTCCTTATCTTTGCTTTGTTGTAGTTGTTGTCTTTTACTCTCCTGAAGCTTGGCGTTGCGTTTGTGGATGGTGAGAGATCTGGCCAAAATGTTCTGAAACTTTTTCTCGTTGGAGCCATCTTCTATTGCTTGACCGTCTGCACCGCCTTGTTGCTGTAAGATCCTGGTGTGAACGTCAGAGGGAGAGCGTTTCAGCTTATGAGCAGAGACGCGGAGTCTGTTCTTTTTCTCTTCCTCCTCCACTTTGTGTGCTGCTAACAAATCCTCCACTAACAATATAACGAACAGCTGTGAGATGTGGCCAAAGAGTGCTAGCAGACGAGGAATGAGAACTCACCAATGGCGCGCCAATGCATTCGAATGGCATAGGACCGCCACCAGGCCTGTATCTTGGTTGCAGCCAGTCGTCGCCGAGTGTCGCTCTGGAATTGCTGCACTGTAATACAAGCAAGCAGAGTCAACGACGTACACCTTCCCTGTTATAGCTTTTGGTAACGTACATAGTTCGCTTTGTCTATTGAGCTCCAGCGTTAGGCGGACAAGATTGCGGAAACGTTGGCGAATGGCATACGAATGCCACAACCGTTGAATCTTACGCGCTGCATTGTCCTCCTGCTCCCAAACTTCTGCCCTCCAAATTTGAACTTGGTTAGAAGAATTCATGAAGAAGGCCGTGCGTCCTTCGAGGAGCACGGAAAAGAACGAACCAGTCTTCAGATAGTTGAGTAAGGCGGCAGTGCCTTCTTTAGCAGCAGATAACAGCGGCTCGGGTAATGGGTTTCCATCTACCAATAACTCCTTCATGAGAGAATAGGTTACGATACAAAAAAGAACAGAAAAATAAAGGATTTTGTGTGTGTGAGAGAGAGAGAGAATGAGAAAGAGAGAGCAAACTTGAATAGAGGTGAGACTAATAAGACTAGAAGGAAGAGCCTTGAGTTGATTAGAAGAAAGGTCCAATCGTTTCAATTGGGGCAGAGCTGCACGCCAACACAAATAAGAACAAATGAAAAGCTGGAGAGAGAGAGAGAGACGAGAGAGAGAGAGAGAGACGAGAGAGAGAGAGACGAGAGAGAGACGAGAGAGAGAGAGAGACGAGAGACTAGCAGAGAAAGAGTACAGGTATGTGATGGCACAGAGAGCAGTTTGTTGCCAGATAGGTTTAAGCTCTCAAGTTCAGCAAGACCGGCAAAGAGGGACCAAGGAGGTCGTTGCAGGTTGTTGTCCTTCAGGTTAAGCTCTTGGAGGCGAGGCAGAGCCGCAGCAAGACTCTGTGGCAGGTCGGTGAGGGAGTTGTTGCTGAGGTCAAGCAAAGTGACCGTAGGAAGAGGCTGGAGGGGTTGAAAGAGCTCGGCAGGCAAGTTTGACAGGGACAAAGAGGAAAGGTCGAGCTTGGAAGAGCAGCCCTTCGCGGCAGCCTCCACCCGTTCCAACAACAAAGCGGAAGCAACCTCCATGATAACTTTCCAACGGCCCTCCTCGCCACACGCTTTATTTTTCGTTTTCGTAAGCGGTTATTAATCTTCTGGAGAGCAAGGTTAGGGTAGGTTAGGGTTGGTGGTTTCACGTAGCGGCAGCATCTACTTTGAAAGACGAACAGCCCGCGGGCCAGCAGACAGAAGAAGATGAAGAAGGCACCAGGCCACAAGGCAAAGCAAAAGGCCAAGAAAAAAAACCTTCGCGACCATCGGCACCCCTATTCCAACGCAGAACTACATGGTATCCTGTGGACAACGATGTTTCGGTGGCGAAGATCCTCAAACAATACTCCTCTCCTCCTCGGAGAGCGTCGTTCTGTACGCTGTTTGGTCATCGACAAGCAGGCAACAGCACTCGCTTGCGGAGCCTCAATGAAACTTTGGAAGCCCAAGGTTTTACGGTGGTCTACTTGGATATGCGGCAAGTTTTAACCGAGCCCACCGAGTTTTACGCTACGCTGGCTGGAGCAATGGCCTTGGGCTTCCCTGAGAACCACCGAATCGACGCAGAGGAAATGGCTTCGCTACTTCACTCTCTCCCAATCACTGTTGCAGGCCTTCAAAGAAAATTTATTCGCCCCCAGGTTTAATGGGCTGTTCGCCAGGAAGGCGGAAGGCACGAAAGGAATCATTCTCCTGGTGGATGAGATGGACGCCCTGCAGTGTCATGAACAGTTTTTTGCCGCCTTTTCCACCATGCTCGAGCATGTTGATCGAACACTGCAACGCAATGAGCAACCGGAATACGTGTTGTGCGGCGTGATCGGGTGCGGTGTCCACCGCGTCGTACGACTCAGTAACCCCGGAGCAACTTCCTCCCCACCAAACAAGAAGCTAGACCTCCTCTGCCCCCACTTCACGAAGGAGCAAGTAGATACTCACCTGTGGAAACCCGCCGAGAAATACTACTCTTTTACAATGGCCCCTGAGGCAAAGGACTTGCTCTATGAGTTTCTTCGAGGCCATCCGGGGCTTACGAGCTTAGCAGGCAAACGGATCCTGGAACACGTCTCTGCTAGCACTGAAAAATCAGCCCTCTTTTCCCACAGTGACGCAACGAATGTACTCAACCGAATTGTTCTCAATAGCGGCCACGAAGTCCCGTTGAACGACCTCGTGAACGCTCTTGACGTGGAGGTGCGCTGCAGTGATGGCAAAACCAAAGCTTTGGCGGTGGTGCTTAGAAAGTTATTACTTAAAGGCATACGACCAAGTGTATCGCTTACAACGCCGGAATTGTACTTTGCGATTGACAAAGGGATTCTTCGGCTTTGCCCCTCTCGCGAAGGCGATTTTGCTGAGTTCGAGTGCCCTATCATTCTCAACGCTTTACTCCCACGCCTCTTCCCCGAAACCAAACGTTTGTTCAAACATTCTGCTAAAAAAGCACGCGTGGCTATGAAGCAGTTGCCCCAACAATTCCATCGTCTTCTCGAAGAATTTGTTACGCATGTTCACATCGACGCTCTCTCCCAAAGCAGCATGAAGCAGCATCTACTTTCTCATCAAGTACAAGCAGGTTGTCCAATAAAGACTCCAACCGAAGCAGCTTATCACTTCCAATTCTACTTTTTTCTTACTCAATCGCTAAAGAAAAAGCGTAATACGTCCGTGCTTGCAGAGCTTCGCCCATGGAAAGGCTCTTCACATGATTATCGGCGCATCGACCTCTACATCAATGGGCAGAAGCATCACTTCGGAATCGGATTAGCGTCTGGAATATCTGGCCCACAGTTTATGAAGTATCTCAAACGGACTGAGAGGTATCGCCAGTTGTTTGGAGACGACCACATATACTTTATTCTTGCGAAAGGTGTTGGACGAATTCAGGGGATGCTCAAATGGAGGCAAGGGAGAAGGAAGAGGTACCACATTGGATCCCCTTGCAAACGCAAAGGCAAAAGGGGAGAACGAGAAAGAAGCGAGGCAAAAAGAAGAGAGAGGCGTGCGAGGGTGGTGGACGCAAAACCACCGACACGGCTAGAGGACGAGCTGAGCATCCATGCGGCGTAACCTCTTCCTGAGGTACTACCCAGCGATAGCAGATTGATCCGCACCCGCTGGGGCAAGTACTACCTGGCCATACCGATGCCTCTGGAGGGGAGTGATATCCAAGCCCCCTCCTCTAGGGTGCCCAAGGTGGTGGCGGTCGACCCAGGAGTGCGCACCTTTGGGACCTGCTATGTGGCCCCCGAAGGCAAGGCCTACGAGTGGGGACGGATCGACATTGGACGCATCTATCGTATTTGCCACTATCTGGACGACCTTCAGAGCCGATGGAGCCAGCCAGGCGTCAAAGCCAGGCAGCGCTATCGCATGCGAAGGGCGGCAGCTCGAATGAGGGAATGCATTCGCAACCTGGTGGACGAGGTGCACAAGAAGATGGCCCTCTGGCTGGTCAAGAAACACGACCTGGTGCTCTTGCCCAAGTTCGATACCAGCAACATGGTGCTCAGGCGGAGTGGAAGACGTATCACAAGCAAAACCGCCAGGGCTGCGAATGCAAAGGCAAAGAAAGGAGGAGGACTGGCCGTAACGACACTACCTCTGGACTGGGGCCTTTGTCTTCCTCAAGCTTGCACTCAAGAAGTGGTGTATTTGCTGTTTGAGTCATTGGCCAGCGCCTCTCGTGGCGCTATTCTGCGAGAACCATTGGAGAAACTGTGTGCACCATCCCTGGAGAGCGGAAGGAGCTGTCAGCAGGCGCTGTGGTGGTCGTATTCTGCTCTGCCTGTTGGGCTTACTGCTGGTGGTTGGCTCTGTGATGGATTACGTGAAGCATTATATGAACGGTAGCCTGCAGGATCGCGCTCTCAACTGTATCCCGCGATGCTGTTGCTCCTCGTTTTGAAGAAGAAGATTTCGAGACAGGTAATTTTCATTCTCTCTCTCTCTCTCTCTCTCTCTCTCACACACACACACAACGGCATTCGCACTCTCGGACACAGTTTGGTCTACGTGTTACTTTATACTTTTTCCTGCTCTTTGTCTACTGGAACTAGCGCCATCCCTTGGATCCGGCCCCAAGTTCCACAGCGCCATGGACGCCTACTGCGATGAATATTGGTGGACCAACCTTCTCTACATCCAAAACTTTTATCCCACCGAACTCAACAAGGAGTGCATGAACTGGACATGGTATCTTGCTAACGACATGCAGTTCTACGTCTTTACGCCCTTGATCTTGTTTCCTTTCCATCGATGGGTCATCAAGCGTAACCTCAAGTACTGACATTCTTATTATTTGTTTTTTTTGTTCTCTTGGTTTGGCCCCTCCACTGACTTTTCTTTCGTTGTTTTTCTAAACAGGATGGAACAACAAAGGAAACGAGGATTGGAGAAATCATCTCGTGGACTATTATTTTGTCACTGTTTGTGGGATGCATTGTTGCCAATCTTGGTTTGATCGTTCATTACGACGGTGATGCGTAGCTTATGTCTAGCTCTCCGGCGTTCTTTACGCGAAGTCTTATATTAGAGCTATTTCTTATTTGTTAGGCCTTATCTTTGGTATGCTTCTTTCTTTTTTCGATTTATTACGTTCTGCTTCTATCTCTCTTTCTCCCTCTCTTAAACACTTACATTGGGTTGTTCTTTGGGTGAACAGCATGTTATGAGACTGTAGCTTCATCCAAGCCACATCCCGTGGTGGCGGCAGGGCTAATAAGCTTGGCTGTGTTGCTAATTTCACTCTGTGTGTTTCCCAGCTACGATCTCTGGCATCACTCTGTGGTGGGTCAGCGCGGCAGCTGGAACTTGGCGCAGAACGTGTTCTATGCCACCTTCTCACGGGTGGCATGGACGGTGGCTCTCTGTATCTTGACTTATGTTTGTGCGGTGGGACGAGGAGGAGCACTCAATTGGGCTTTGGGGCATTATATCTGGACGCCGATGGCCCGTTTGACCTATTGTGCTTATCTCATTCATCCCATCATCATTGTGGTTTATGCTGGAAAGTTTGTATATCTAGTCTTCTCCTTCTTCCTCCCTACTATCCTGTTTCTCTGCCAAAAAAATAATTGTCACTGACTTGCACAAAACAACTGTTACGCCAAAACAGCTTAACAAGACCATTCCATTATAGCCTTCTCAACTTGGCTTACTTGTACGTGGCCAACATGTTGTCATACCTACTCGCTTATTTCTTCTTCCTCCTGTTGGAACGCCCCTTGATGAACCTCGAGCGATTGGTATTGCCTGCTGGGAAGAAGTCGCATAAGCCTGCTAAACCATCGAACGAGTTGCTTGTCGTCAATGAGGGAGTCGAAGAGCAAGAACGACTTTTAGCAGAAAGAAGCAGCGATGAAGAATAGCAATAAACAAGTCTTTTTTTGACTCACCCACTATCAGCAAGCTATCAATAATTTTTCTTCAGATTGGAAGGCACTCGAAAACAACAACAAGAACAACAACAAGCCCATGAAAGTGTACCCAATCCCTTTCAACAAAAAAGATTCAAAACAACAACGACGATGGGGTATCTTTTGTTCTGGAGGGATTTCTTCTCCCATAATGAGCCAGTTCATTTTTGATAAATATAAAAATATATTTATCAGACTCCCATAATTAAAATCCGACCGACGTTAAGAGCGGTTCAAATGGCCCCTCCTTCACATTGCTTTTCATTTGTGTTCGTTGAGCCGAGAGAAGGTTAGCATCTCCCTCGATAAGGACGGGATAAGACTTCGGTCTTTCAAATTACACATCGTGTTAAGGCTTTCAAGAGGGCTTTACGCTCTCTTAACACCCTTTTTTTTTTTTTTTGTTGTTGTTGTAGGTAATACCTTTGTGTACAATATATACTCTTGTATTCTTTCTTTCTTTCTTTTCTGTTTTGCTGAGCTATTTATCTTCATTCTTCTTTCTTCTTTCTTTTGCTTCATTCTCTCTTCTTTCTTGTTTTGCTATAATCTGACCTGAAAGGTGAAGTGGGAGTCCACAAAGTTGGCATCAGGGCGGGTGAGGCCCTGCGCGTCCACCTGCTTGGCCCTCTCCGTGACGCTGACCTTGCCGTGGTTGTCCACCAGCACCACCACGCTGCTCCTGGTGCCGTAGTCAGGGCTCTGCACGAAGATGGAACCCAAGGTGCGCTCCCACTCCAACCCTACCCCGGTGTTCGGCAGCTCCTCATCAGGAAAGTTGGTCTTGTCTGCCAAAACACCCAACAGCGCCTCCAGGTCTAGTTCCAACTTTGCCTTATCCTTTTGCTCCTCTGCCTCCTCCTCTTCCTTCGTGTGTTGTTGTGGTTGAGACTTGGCAGCCGTCAGCTGTGAATTGTTGGTCCAGGATCTGTTTGAGCAGCTGTTTGCCTCGCTCTACTTTGGGCCATGGGCTGTCAAGGAAGTGGTTGGAGAGGCCATAGATCTTGCCCTTCTCCAGGGTCTTGAGCTCACCCTGAAAGTTGGAGAAGTAGTACATGTTCTGGCCGATGTGGTCGCTGACAAGGAGGTTGAAGCCATCATAGTCGTCCCACTTCTTGTCCTGAAGGAGGTTCTGCTCGATCCACTCGTCCCCAGCAGAGTTGGTGTGCAGAAAGTCTGTGATGAGCTGACCTCGGCTCTTCTTGTCGAGGCGGAGGGCATCAAAGGAGACACGGTAGTTGGTCAAGGTGGCGAAGCGGCCGTGTTTGGTGAGGCCCAGCCAAGTGCCAGAGCGTAGCAAGTCCTTTCCAGCCAACAAGCGCCCTTTCTTTTCTGCCTCTTCTCCCAAGTCAGGTTCTTCGTCAGATAAGAGGAGTTCCTCCGTTTCGGCTGATTCGTCGTTGTTGTTGTTGCTGGAGCTACCTGCAGGGGATGATGGTGGCGGTGTTGGCGGCCAAAAGTGAAAGAGCGCCGTGGGTCGATCGTAGTCCTCGTCCCTGTTGGATAGGAGGATCAACGGATACTGAGGATGATAGCCATAGGCAAAGAATAAGATGCACATCTTTGGAGGTGCCTTCTTTCTTGGGTTTTCGTTTGTTGCTGCTCGAAACTACGACCAGGTCTTTAAACCCCAGCAGGAACGTCCGGCTTGAACTGAAAGCCAAGGTAATATGCAGGCCTTCCCCGAATCGCTAAAACGCGGGGTGACGTCATGCATGCGGCTCAACCGAACAAAACGAAAACTTTGGCCGGCTGCTCCCTTTGCGCTTGCGGTGCCCTCAGACGGAAGGCGGAGGAGGGGGTTAGTTTTGGTCGCGGCCATCAGTAAACGGAACGAACTCCTCCTGTTCTTCATTGACCGTAAACCCTTGGCATTTGTGCTGTTAATATGAGAACATGGCGAAAAAAAGGGGGTAGTATTTTCCTATAAAACTGTCCGATTCAACTCCAGCAAATCTCAAACGCCAACGCTTGGACACATTTTTCTTTTTTATGTTTCCATAGAACCGTATTTTCCGTCACCGGCCTTTTTTTTTTTTTTTTCGTCGCCGTTAAAAAAATAAATAAAATGGAGGAGAGAGGCTCTACTGTGTTTTGCGGTTCTCGTTCTTTTCCTCGCGTTGCTTTGCTTCTGCTGTGCGGACTCCAACGGTGGTCGTGTTGTCGAAGAAGCTGCTTTTTTTTTTTGTTTGAACAAAATAAAAACAAACCGCCTCCCCCCCCTGTGCAAGGTATAAACGTGGTAGCACCACCCCTTCCTTCCATCTTCTTATCTTTTTTTTTTTTTTTTGACAAGAGAGAAAGATGAACGCTTACCGGAACTTTTTTTTTGATTTAAAAAAAAACCGTTTCTGTTGTTCATAGAGACCAAACCCCTGAAAGATGTCCGCAGTCACAAGGACCAATGTGGGCTATGAACGCCTCTGCGAGGAGCACGCCTCCCCCTTCTGCCGCTACATCGACTTCCCGCAGCTCGCCGAGTGGATGCGGAACAACCTCCACATCCCGGTGCTCATCTCCCTGGCCTACGTGGTGGTCATCTTCGCCCTGAAGCGCTTCATGAGGGACCGCAAGCCCTACTCCCTGCGGACCGCGCTCATCCTGTGGAATGCCTTCCTGGCCCTCTACAGCCTCATCAGCGCGGTGGTGGTCATGCCCGTCCTGCTGAGCGAGGTCTGGGAGCTGGGCTTCGTGGGGGAGCTCTGCTCGGTCAGCACGGAGCGCTACCTGGCCCCCTGGGTGCTCATGTTCTGCCTCTCCAAGATCCCGGAGCTGGTGGACACCCTCTTCATCGTGCTGCGGAAGAGGCCGCTCATTTTCCTGCACTGGTACCACCACCTGGCCACCCTCATTTTCTGCTGGGAGGCCTGCGCCTTGAACGTTTCTACTGGTGGTATGTATTTCGTTTGTTGAGTTTTTGTGCGTGGTGTCTTTCCTTTCTTTCTTGTTTGTTTGTTCTTTGTCTGTCCTTCTCGGTTTCTTTTTGTTCTCTTTCCTTGTTGTTGTAGTTTTCGTTTTCTCCCTCTTTGTCGTTCTTACTATCTTACTATCTTTTGCTCCCTTTCCTCTGGTCGTTTCTCGTGTTTGCTATGTTTCCCTGTCGTCTGTTTCTTTGCTTCTTGCTTCTTCTCGTTTCTTTCTTTTCTTTTCTAACGTTTCTTTCTTTCTTCCAACTCTCTCTCTCTCTCTCTCTCTCTCTCTCTCTCCCTCCCGTTTTTTGCACAGTATGGTTTGCTGGAATGAACTTGACGGTGCACTCCATCATGTACAGCTACTACTGCCTGACGGCCATGGGCTACCGCTTCAGCCAGCCCCTCCGCCTCTCCATCACCTCCCTTCAAATCTCCCAAATGGTGATGGGCCTCATCATCATCGTCAGCCAACTCAGCTTCTGCTCCGAGTTCCATGAGCGCAACACCTACTTTGGCTTGGCGATGTACCTCTCCTACTTTGTGCTCTTTGCCAAGCTGTTCGTGGAGAACGTGAGGGGAGGACATCCCGGGGCCAGGGCCGGTCAGGCTGCTGCCGGCAAGAAGGACCAACCTTCCAAGACCATCAAAGAAGAATAAGAAAAAAATTGTGTTGTTTGGTTATAGAAAAGAGAATAGACAAATTTTTCCTGCTATTATTAGCTGGGATGGACGTGAGATTCGTTGTGGAAATTTTTATCTAGATTATTGGATTTTATGAATAGTGTTTAAATTATTCGACCAGTTAAAATAATTGAATGATATATGAGAATAGTTAAAATAATTCGATGAGTCATAATAATTCACTCCTTTTTTGCGGAAAAAACGAACAATTTGTCGATAGAAAAGATAAAGAAAAAAGAAACAGAAAAAGTCAAAAACAACAAACGAAAAGGAAGATCGAGGAGGAGCAGGCAAGAAGGTGGTATACTCCCCATTTGCAGCTGGCACTCTCAACAAAACAATTGACGTGATGGGTAGCGAATGGTATCTTTCTTACTTTTTGTTTTTTTTTTTCACCCATCTTTGATTTTTTTTCTAATGGCATTGTTGCCTCTCTTGTTTAATGAACTTAAAAACAAAAAAGGCTGTTGTTGGTTGACCCAAGCACACTCTCCATGTTGGCGTTTGCCTTCCTGGTGCTTGTGATAGGCTCCCTTCGCTCTCTCTCCCTCTACCTGGCCCAGTTGCAAATGTGGGAAGGCCGTCGACAACGCCAACGCGAGGAGGGTGGCTACAGCAAAGAACACGAGAACGCGGAGGAGGCAGAGAACGAAGAGAACAACAGCAACGACCTCAAGTGGCAGTCCGCCTTGTTGCTCCCTCTGATCGGGTCGCTCCTGCTGCTCGTTCTGTTCTTCTTTTTGGACATGATGGCGCCTGTGCTGAGCTTCATCTTTACGCTTTCCTCCCTGTTCTCCGCTTGCTTCGTGCTTTATCCTTTGGTTGGGGACTTGGCTGCTTTTCTGCACATCCCTTCTCACTTTCGGTATCTCCTTGTGCTTCTTGTTCTTGTTCTTGTTCTTCTTCTTCTTCTTCTTGTTCTTCTTGTTTGTTTTGTTTGTTTTGTTTGTTTTGTTTTGTTTTGTTTGTTTGTCTGTCTTTTGAGACTAAATGAATTAAAAAAAAACAACAGGTCACCACAGCTGCTTACTCGTGTAACGAGAGAAAGCCACATCTCCACTTCTATTCCTTTGGCATTACTTCCTGCTGCTTTGCTTGTTGCGGTTTGGTTCTTCACGGGGTTTTGGGCACTTACTGATAGTACATTCTCTCTCTCTCTCTCTCTCTCTCTCTCTCTCTCTCTTCTCAATTGCTTATGGTTGAAATGCTGTGGTGTTAATGTACAGTTTTGGCATTTTGTCTGGGTATAACGGCTTTATGTTTCCTTCGGATAAATAACCTGAAGTTGGCTACCCTTATTCTTTGGATGTTCTTCTTCTATGACATCTTTTGGGTTTTCATCTCTCCTTTTATTTTCAAGGACAGCGTCATGTGCGTATTCTCTCACTCTCACTCACTCTCCTGGAATATTCTCTTACCTCTTTCCTTCAAAAGGGTATCGGTAGCAAGAAGAATGCCTTCTTTGCCAACTGTTATCATCGTTCCTCGTGTATTCCTTGATGGCTACTCCTTACTGGGCATGGGTGACATTGTACATCTCCTCTCTCTGTCCTCTCTCTGTCCTCTCTCTCTCTCTCTCTCTCTCGCTCTCTCGCTCTCGCTCTCGCTCTCTCTCTCCCTTCCCTCCTGTAATGGTTGTTTGTTAACAGGGATTAAATTGTTGTAAATAGATATTACCAGGCCTCTATTTGGCCTTTCTGCGACGGTTCGACCACTTTAACGGCGTGAAAAACATGTGGACGGGCGGATACTTTCGTGTTGGGCTGCTGAGCTACGTGCTCGGCCTCATCCTCACCATCTTCGTGTTGGTCGCTTTCCAAGCCGCCCAACCCGCTCTCCTTTACTTAGGTCCTCTCCTCTCCTCTCCTCTCCTCTCGCCTCCTCTCCTCTCGCTCTCCTCTCTCTCTCTCTCTCTCTCTCTCTCTCCTCTCTCTCCTGACGTTTCTTTGCTTCACACAGTGCCAAGCGTGTACATAACTACTGTATTTGTAGCTCGCAAAGATTTCAACGCACTGTGGAACAACACAAGGCCTACCTCCATGGACGAAGGGCGCATCGACACAGAGGCTCCCTTGGAGGGAGCGGAGGAAGGTCGTGGCTCCGTTTCTTACAAAAGGCTTCAAATAACGACCGAAGACTATGGTGACGAAGTGGATGAAGAGGATGGTATCTCTTCGTCCTCTTCTTCCCCCTAAGTTTTGAACACAAATCACTATTATTTTTTAAATGTACATGAGGAGAATAAAAATAGATAAGCTTATATTCGCACAACAAACCGTTTTTTTCAACCAGACCAATATCTTGAAGTCCACTCTTGTGAACGTTTCTCTTTCTCTCTCTTCGAAGAGGAAGTAGGAGAAGATGAAGAAGAGGAAAGAGGTTTCGCATCAAACGTTGCAAACGTATCCGCCCAAGCCAACGAATGACTCACAGCTTTCTTCCATTTGGCATATTTTGCTGCTCGCCGTTCTTCTTCTGTCTCTTCTTTCTTCTCTCTTCCTTCTTCTCTTTGTTTTGCTGAGTTAGTTCGTTGGGTGGGTTTTGGTTGAAACACACGCTCCACTTTTCGATAACGTTTGAGCTCTTCAGTGGAGGCCCAAAGCCCCACCGCTAAGCCAGCCAAGTAAGCTGCTCCTAGCGCTGTTGTATCTTGTGGGCTTACTGCCCGTTCCACTATCGCGTTCGTTGTATCTTTTTAAATTTTGTTTAATGTTTCTAAAATGAAAGAGGAGAAAAGAGAGGCAGAAAAGAGAAGAGATAAAGGAAGGTTATGCATACCAGCGATAGATTGTAAGAGAAAGTCATTTTGAGCAACACCACCGCTCAGCTTGATGAGAGGCAGGCGCTGTCTAACAGCAACACCATCTTCGCCATTTCGAGTGGTTGGGGCAGTGGCGAGCGATAGAGAAGGAAAGTCTTCGCGAATGGCGAGCAGTAAGTCTTGACAACAGTAAGAAAAGCTTTCCAACAGCGCTCTGACGATGTGCTCTTTCTTCGTTGACATTGTCAGACCCAATATTGTTCCTATCAAACGGAAAAATAAAATGAGCAAAGAATAGTGAAAAAGAAAGGAAACAGCGTGCAACAAGGTAGAATAACACACCTCGGGCTGTAGGATCTTGATAAGGAGAGTTGAGCCCACTGAACGCGGGAACAAAGTAAACATTATCTGTGTCCAGCACAGACTCTGCCATTTCAGAGGTGCGCGCGACGTCATCATAGAGGTTCAATTCTTCTTTGCCCCAATCTAACACTGACCCTACAGTCGACATTGGTCCTTGATTTATGTGTTCCTTTAAGTAAAGATAAAAGAAATAGACAGCATTGGAGAAAGAGGAGGTAAACCTTCAGTCATGTAGGTTATTTTGTCGCCAAGTTTCCAAGCGATAAGAGGAAACAGACCATTCTTGGAGGGTAACAAAGCGCTTCCCGTGTTTACGTCCATAAAGCCACCCGTTCCTATTGTAACCTTTAAATCCCCTGCATCAAAACAGCATTCTTCAAAGGCAGTTGTCAGAAATAAAAGGACAAGAAGAGCGTAGAACAAAGAAAGCAAGAAATAAGCACTACAGAAGAAGAAGACTACCGGCAAAGAGTGCGGCTTGTTGGTCAGCAACAATGGCAGTAATGGGAACAGGAGCGCCAAGAACGTTTGGAGTGGTAGCTCCAAAGCTGCCACTGGTTGGTAATACTTCTGGAAAGATGCACGCCGGAATGCCAACAATGTCGAGCACCTGCTGATTCCATTGCAAACGAAATGGATCGTATATACCCGTTGAGCTTGCTGATGAATAGTCTGTTGCAAACACTTTTCCTCCTGTTGTTTACATATGCCCTAGATATTAGAAGAGGGAAGAGAAGGAGAGGTGATACAGCATTGATAAAGAAGAGCAAAAGAAGAACCTGTCAATTTCCACAATAACCAAGTATCTACAGTGCCAAAGAGCAGGTTGTTCTCGTCCAAAGCCTCTTTGGCCTCGGCCACGTTTTCCAACACCCAAAGCAGACGGGGCGTTACGTGCATCGGAGAGAGCTTAAAAATGCTCGCCATCATCCATCTTTTATCAAATTCATAATGAGCTCATAATACAGTCAAGAGAGAGAGAGAGAGAGAGAGAGAGAGATGAACCTGGGTCCTCGCGTTACCATGTGCATATATTTTGAAACAATGTTGATACCTGTTTGTGCATAGATATGAATACAAAAACGGAGGGAGAGAGAGAGAGAGAGAGAATACGAACTGCGAATGGTGAGAGAGCTGTTCCAGCGATTACAAATATCTACAGATCGCACGTCCTGCCATAAAATAAAGTTGCTAAGCGGTTTTCCCGTTTTCCTTTGAGTGAAGGAGTGAGAACTTAAGTACAAAGACAAGAACAAGAAGAGATAGAAAAAGAAAAGAGCGAGAACCGGTGCCAAACAAGAAAAGAACCTCTTTGGGCAGTGAGACCAATAGAAACAACATGAGAAACAGGAATAGCTGCGTCCTTCAACACCTGTCTCATTACCGCTTTGCATTGCTTCCATAATTGCTTTTGTTGAATAAAAGAAGTTAATGTCAATAAAAGACAGGGAGAGAAAAAGAAGAGAGAGAGAGAGAGAGAGAGAGAGAACAGGAAAAAGAGAAAAGAGAGGGAAGAGAGGGAGAGAAAAGAGGAGCTGTCAGAACAGAGAAGAGAATGGAATGACAGAGAAAGAAAGAACGAACGATAGGATCTTGTTCAGCATAGCCCTGTTCTGGGGACAGGGTTGCGACACGCTGATAGCAGCAGCCAAGCCGCTTTGCCTCCTTGTTGAACAAAAAGGAACGGATACCAGTGGTACCCACATCCACTGCCAGAACGAACCGTTCTCCATTTAGAGGAGGACGAGGAGAGGGAGCCTTTGCCTTCTTCTCCCCATCAAGCCCTCCTCCATCTTCCACTGAAGTTTCTTCTTCCTCCTCCGTCTCTACCACTTTGTCTTTATCTTTGTTTGTTGTTGGACTGTTCATTTTGTTTCCTTTGTTTATTTGTTTGAGAGAACAAAATAAGAGTGTGAGAGAAGAATAAGAGATGAGAGAAGAGAGAGAGCGAGCGAGAAACGAAAGAAAAAATAAGAGAGTGATGAGTGAAAAACACAAAAAAAAAAATAGGAAATACAAAACCTACCAAGAGTCGCCTCCCTCAAAACTCTCAACCACACTAACAAAAAGAAGAGAGAGAGAAAGAGAAAGAGCGCAAGAGGGAGAGAGGGAGAGAGAGAGAGAGTAGTGGAGCTCCCACCACTGCCACCACTTTTCTTTGGTTCTTTTTCTGCTCTTTCCCGTCTTTTCGTCGTTTACATTTTTTTGGAACGATCATCACCGGAATTTCCTTTTATTGTATGATCGATCTTGTAAATGACGTCATTTTGCCTCGTTAAGGTAATTATGTCCGCAGAAAAAACAGCACTTCATGAAACGAAGTGAGTGAGGGCTGCTGTGATGCTGCAGCAACCGCCACAGCACCGGGACGGGAGGAGGCGAGCCCTGGCGCTGGTCGTCACGGCGGATGACTTGGGGTATGGAGAAGAACGGGACAGAGGGATCTTCCAGCTGTGGGAGTCGAAAGAAGAAGAAGAAGGAGCAGAAGAAAAGGGAGGGGGTCCCTTTATCAGCGGTGCCTCCCTTTTGTGCAACGGCAGGACTGCCGAGGAGGCGGTGAAGCGAGCGTTGAGCTGTGGTCTGCCTTTGAACCTGCACCTGAACCTTACGGAAGGTGCTCCGTTATGTCCGCCAGGATTAGTACCATCGTTGTGTGATTCATCAGGTTTCATTTTCTCTCTCTCTCTCTCTCTTCTCGTTCTCGTTCTCGTTCTCGTTCTCGTTCTCGTTCTCGTTCTCGTTCTCGTTCTCGTTCTCGTTCTCGTTCTCGTTCTCGTTCTCTTCTCTTCTCTTCATACCTCTGCCTTCTTCTGTTCCAAGTTAACACAAAGAAGGAGAAATGTTGGGAAAGTTTGGTTTCAGGAAAGCTCTGGCGGAAGGACACGTCTCCTTGTCGGAGGTCGAACAGGAGGTGCGCGCACAGCTCGCTTGGTTCAAGCAACGCTATTTCACTCCTCTCCTTCACAAGCTAGCATCTTCTTCGACAGCATTGGTAAAAGGGATGCACGTGGATGGACATCAACACGTGCACGTGCTGCCACAACTTGTCCCATTGCTGGCATCGCTCTTTAAGGAGTACAATGTGCTCTCCACCCGCCTTCCGAATGAAGACCTTTCCAACTGCTCGTGGATGCCACAAGGTTCTTCTTCTTCATCATCTTCTTTAGTTCTTGTTCTTCTTTCTTCTTCTTCTACCTCCCTTGTTTCTTCTTGTCCTTGATCTTTTTCTGTCGGCTTGTTCATAGTTTAAATTGAAAGAAAGAAACAAGCCCAACTGACAGGCTTTTATTTAAACAAAGGACCACAAAGAACGTTTCTGGAAGAAGTATCTTCTCAAGCGGAATCTGCAAAAGCCATCTACGCCTCGTCTTCCATTCACAGCACAGACGCCTTTCTTGGTCTTTCCTTGATGGGCTCCAACTCCACTGCCGAACATATCTTCTCTCGTCTCGACTCAATCATCTCTTCTTACTCTTCTGGACCTTCTTCGCCACCAAGACATATTGAATGGATGGTGCATCCAGGCTACAAAAGCACTGCTTATGGCGATGACTTTTCTCGCTCAGAGGAACGAGAACACGAAATGCGCATTCTATCTTCTCCAGAACTTCGTTCCGGGCTTCTTATTCGCTCTCTTCATTTGATCTCATTCCCTGACTTCATGCATCACCTCCAACAAGAATAAGATGAGATGGACAGATTATTATTCTCTCAAACCAACATCTTCTTTTCCAACATTAACAGCTTCTTTCTTCGTTCCTCTTCTTGCCGAAGATAGTCGCGATGAAAACGAGAATGCATCTTCTCGTCGTTGGGTAAACCAGGTGCGTACATCATCTTACATTCCGGACATTCCTTCCAGTCAAAGTTTTTGCTTTGCCCAAAGTCAAGAAACATCTGTTTCTTCTTTTTCTCTTGCTTCTCTTTGTCCGCTTTACCCTTCGCTTCGTTCTCTTTTTTGGGAGAAAGAAGGGGACGGTTTCTTGCCACAGGTGAGCGAGAAAAGGCCGTTATCGTCATTTGAGTGAGCCGCGGTGGTTTTGCGTTGTTTAGTTTGCTCTTTTTGAGCTGCTTTGCTTCTTTCTCTTCAACTTCCTTTTCTTTTTCTTTCTCCTCTCGTTTCTCGTTAAAACGACCGTCCTCGTTCTTCTTTGTGTTGTTGTCATCATCGCTTGTTGGAAGAAGACTGCTTTCTTCTTCTTCTTTTTCTCGTTTTCTTTTGCGGGAGAGAGTATCCAAAGGTTGGCGTTGAGGTTCATCTGGTGGAAGATCGGGCTTTCCTTCCCACACTACTTTGCTATCACCCCATTTCTTGCCTGTTATTTTGAAGCTTTGACAAAAAAAAAAGTTCTTTCAGCTCCACCAAACAAAGAAAGAACAAACACAAGTAGACTAGTATACCTGGTGGATCTGCTACCACTTTTTCTGCCATATGTAACAACAACTGGAGGTGTACGTTCTGCACCTCTCTCTTCCTCTGTTATCCGTTCGTCCATCCTTCGCACTTTAAAACAGCCATCATAGCCACCCCCTTCTATCGTCGAACTTTTCCATAACGATATTTTAACGGTTTTAGAAAAGTGGCGGGAAAAGGTCACCATGACGACCCAACCGGTACACATTTGACCCCTCAGGTCGATCACATTCATTAACAACAAATGAATTACGGGAGTCGCTAGGATACGCAGCAACTATTTCCATGTCGACACGAAATGATCGTTCGTCAATCAATCGCCCAAACAGTTCACCTGTCAGTCATCACGGCGGAAATATCCTGGCAAGTTCACCGGCTGTTTGACCCAAGCTCCATCTGTCATCCCCTGTCAATCACCATGGAAATATCTTGTCAACTCCAGTCCATAGGAGTCGGTTAGATTTAAAGAACCCGCGTAGAGAGTGAGGAAAGACAAGAAATTCTGAGAGAGAGAGAGAGAGGAGAAAGCAGCAACCCACCCTACCCTCTGGCACGCATACGCCTTTTTGTTTTCTCTCTCTATCAGCAACCATAGCTTTTTTGTTTTTGTGTTTTTTTCATTTAAAACCACCCTCCACGAGCATTCACCAAATATTCTTGCTCTGCCCTTTCCTCCCTCTTGCTCCCTCCCTCCCTCTCCTCGTTCGTTCGTTCACATCATAACATCAGTGGCTACAGCTTGTCAGCTTGTCAAACGGTTGCACAGACAACCAAAAAGGCAAGCCCTCTCCTTTTTTTCCCCCCCTCCACTCTCCACCCACCCGCCCGCCCGCCCGCCCACCCCTAACCCTACTTTCTCCTCTCTCTCTCTCTCTGGCTCTGGCTCTCACCTGCACAGGCTTCTCTCCTCTCACAGGACTCCGCGTTCTCACAAACGTACAAAAAAACAAAAACAAAAAGGCGGAGGAGGAGCGAAGAATTCAAATTTTATTTATTTTCATTTTTGTTGATAAAGTTAGCTTGACAAGGGGAAGACAAGTGCGCAAAAGCGAAAAACACAACGCAGCACAACACAAGGAACAAAGAAGAGAGAGAGAGATACGTTTCTGTTTTGTTTTTTCCATGCACCAACGACTCACCATGGACAACTCGGGCTATGGCTCTTCGGGAGTGCTGATGGGTCCTTCTTCCTATCATCACCCGCATCTCTCGCCCCAACACCACCAAATTCCTCCTCCTTCCCACCTCATGCCCTTCTCTCAGTACGAGGCTCCACACCAGCCGTACATGTTGTCCGGCTCCCCACCGGGCAGCACTGGCTCGCCTGGCCATCCTACAACTTCTTCCATCGTTTCCTCTGTCTCTGCTTCAACTTTATCTCCTTCCTCTTCTGCTTCGATTGCGTCTTCCGCCTCGTCTACTTTGCCTTCTTCAACCATTCCTCCACCCCCTTTCCACTTTCCGCTCGCTTCGTCCTCTTCTCCTGCGGCTTCTTCTATTCCTTCTGGCCCAGCTTCTTCCACCCACTCTCCGCCCTCGATACCAACGGGGCCCACTCCTCCACCGGCGATGCCGATGTCGTATGCCATTCTCACCCCGCAGGAGCACTTGCTGAAGGAACACCCACTCTTCCCAGAGGTTATGGAAGTGCTGCGAGACGTGGAACGCACCGGTGTTGATGCCGCCTCCCAGCATAAGCTGCCCCATGCTTCCTATGATCCCTCTTCCGTCCTTCACCACCACCTTCCTTTGTTCGACGATGGCACCACCAAGGTAATCACCGCCAACGAGAACGAGATTGGCGACTTTCTGATGCGGTTCGAAGATTGTCTCTCAATGCAAAAGGAGGAGTTGGAGCACTTTGAGGCTTCCGTGGATCACTTCTGCGACCACTATGTGGCCTTGTTGGATGCTGGAGAGAGAAACTTCAGCGTTGAAAATTTGGAACTGATTCCTAAGGAAGCTGGAGAGTACCTTCTTTCCAGCGGAGCAGGAGAGCTACCTGCAGAGCAGCCTATAAAGGAAGAGGAAGAAGAAGAAGAGGAGGTGGAGGAAGAGGAAGAGGAGGAAGAAGAAGGAGCAAGACGTACACGAGAGACTAGACGTCGCCGTCGCACCAGAGATGATGACGACGAGGACTGGGTGGTCGAACAACAAAAAGGGGGCAGCAACAAGAAGGCATCAGCCACAGGAGAGAAACGCAAGAGAGGAGCCTCCGCTTCATCTGCTCCCTCTTCTGCACAACCGATCACCCCCGGCAGCAGCAGCGGCAGGAAGAAGCGCCGAGGCAATCTTCCCAAACGAGCCACCAACCTGCTCAAGAAATGGCTCTTCGAGCACTTGCTCCATCCCTACCCTACCGAGGAGCAGAAGAGGAGCCTTTCCCAGGAGACTGACCTTTCCATGAACCAGATCTCCAACTGGTTCATCAACGCCCGTCGCAGGATCCTGCAACCCATGCTGGAGACCGTGCGAAGGCAGCAGCAACAACAAAAGGAGATGCAGCGTCTGGCTGCAGCGCAAGGAGGAGAGATAGAAGAGGAGGTGGCCGGAGGAGGCAGGTCCCACGCTTCGGCCACGAAGCGATCGAGAGGCCACCGCGGTCAAGAAGAAGATGCGGAGCTTGAAGAAGGCTTCAGTGGCGAAGTGGAACACTATGGCTTTCCTACTGGTGGTGGACACGCTCGAAACCTTCACCAACAGGTTGCCTACCATGGAGGCAATCACGAAGATGAAGAGTATGTTCCACCGACAGTCGCCTCTGGGAGACCTAGAGGAAGACCTCCTTCTGTGACGACGAGACAGGCCGCTACCAAACAACAAGGAGTTGATTGGCAGCAACAGCAACCCTCTACTTCACAAGAAGGAGAGCCCCCCAAGAAGAGGTCCAGAGGAAGACCCAAGGGAAGCCGCAACAAGCCAAAGAACCCCAATAACAATGGCACCGCCAAATCTTCGGCGGCTTCTAAGAGAAACGAAGCAGCAAAGTTTGACGAGAGCGTATTCACCATGGAGGGGGCACTTGCTCCCTCTTTGCCATTGACTTCCTGAACTCGGAGACAGAAAAAATGTTAGAATATTGGCGAAGAAGAAAAGAGCTTTCGGAAATAGTTTCGGTTGGTATGTGGAAAGTGGAAGTGGAAGGAAGATATCGTACCGTACGCTTCTCTTGGTTTTTAACACTTGTTTATGTTTACACTGTTTTTATTGTACAAAAAAAAAACCCTATTGCTGTGTGTTTGTAAAGAAAAGCAAAACTCCTTTTGAAAGGATTGACGATAGAAAAGAGAGACAAGCACCGGCAATTACACCACTTGGCGGTAAACCGGCACCAAGCCAAAGGGGAAATAACAAAAAAAATCAAATAACATAAAACAGGTGGAAGAACCCAATAACAATATTAGCGTCCGAGAGAAACCCTGTTCGGCTGTCTATTGCCCTTGCTCTTGGTCTTTTCTTTCTTCTTGGTCCCTGAGGTTCAGCTCGCAAGGAGCACAAAAGGAGCTGCTCCCGTGCAGTGGAATAAGGCGATCGATCATGCTATTTTAGGCAATGCATGACATCAGTTCTGTTTTGGGTGGTGCTCCAAGAAAAAAAAAACACGAGCGAAGAAAAACAGAACGGCGCACACACAAACACACACAACAAAAAATAAAACAAAATGGCCATGTCGCAAGAAGATGAGCGTAAGATGATGCAGATGATGGAGGAAATGCAGATGAAACACTTTTTCAAGTCCTTCAATTCCATTGTGGACAGATGCTTCAACGCCTGCACCTACAACTTCCGGACGCCCAAGCTCGACGCCAAAGAGGAGCAGTGCGTCACGCGTTGTGTCGACAAGTTCACCAACTACAGCGCGCGGGTCCAGTACATCTTTGCCGAACAGAACCTCATGCCCCAAACACAGTCGGAGCAACCAGCGGCAGGAACTCCCGAGAGCAGCCAATGAACACCCCTTCTATCACTACTACTTTTTTTTGTGGGTTAGGGTTCAACCTTAACCCTAATCCAGAACAAATGCTTCACGATTTTACCACCATTTCTGTTCGATTGCTGACGTGGCTTACGTTAAAAGGAAAAAACGTAAAAAATTAAGAAAAAAAAGAAAGAAAAAAAAAGATGTTACGGCCAAAGCCGACCCGGTTGGAGCTGTTGCCCCAAGATGTGGAGGAGTATGCGGAGCTGGAACGGCAAAAGGCCGTGAACCGAGCCGACGGCGTTGGGCAAGAGGAGGAGAGTGTCGGACGGATAGCGAGCGCCACAAAGTCCAGCAAAGAGGCCACGAGGCAGGCCGTGGCAGACCGAATCGGATTGACGGAGCAAAACATTCAAAAACTGTTGGGCAACTGAGCGCACAACGAGAGAATACACTGTCCTTTATGCGAGTTAATCTTTTTTCTGGTGGCACGCCACTTTGATTTTGGGGGGCAAAAAACAAAGCTACCAGAAAAGACACAAGAAAGAAAAACTAAAGATAAAGACCGGCTTGAAAATGGAACAAGAACGCAGAAAGAGCCTCTACAAAAGGCTTTCTGCTTCCCTCCCTTCCTTCCAGCTTTTTTACAATTATCAAAAAACGAACCATAAACTCAATCAAAACCCATTTAACTGTCCTCTTCGATCTTGGGGGCAAGGTAGAACCTCACATAGCCACAGTCCTTGATGGGATACTCCACCACAAGCGGCACATCGCTGCTGAGGCTCAACGTAACCATCTCAGAGAGCTGCGTGGCCTTGGTGAAGTTGTTGAGGTAGCGGAGGGCAAAGGTGAGGCTGACGGGCTCGGTGAGGTCGATGGCGGTCTGCTTGTCCTTGGCGTCGGCCGCGGCGGTAGGCTTGCACAGGATCTTACCGCCTCCAATGTCACCGCTCACAGCGAACTCCACTCCTTCCTTGTTCACAGTGACGGTCACTGTTTTTTGGAAGGGAAAAAGAAAGCATAAGCAGCTAGCAAGGAGATGATAGGGAAAAAGGGGGGTTAAACTACCGGTGTCGCCCAACACCATCAAGTCTCGGCAGATGCGTTGAAACTCGGAGGAGGGCATGCGGACGGTAGCTTGGTACTCTGTGTCGGGAATGCCCAGAATGTCCGAGTCAATCTCCAAAAGCTTCAGCTCAAACTCAGAGTGCTTGTCTTGAGCTGTTTATGGGAACAAAGAGCGTGAGTAGTGCACACACACACACACACACAAAATCACATCGACAAAGGGCTAACTTACTGTTGCTTTCAAATATAAAAGTGAGAGAGTCAGTGTTTTCTTGTGTTTTGAGGGTCACACTGTCGTCGTTGCTGGCGCAGCGGAGGATCTTGGCCATGTTGGCGAGGTTGAGGCCAAGCTGCAACCCTCTGTCGCAGCGGTAGCCATTCTCAAAGCCGCTGGCCTGCAGGAGCATAGACACCAGGGATACGTGGCTAGAGTCCATGGCTTGGAGGGCCAGGCCGTTGGCGCTGCAGTCAAAGTTGGCGTCGGTGACCAGGTCTTTGATGGCGTCCAAAATCCTTTTCAAGAGACCCGCCTGTGGAAGTGTGGCTTCAAACATTTTGTGCGTGCAGTGCTGGTTTTGTTTCTTAGATTAGAATAGAGAAAGTCCAGAAGAGACGAGACGAGGTGAGAGGTGTGAGAGGAGGGACAGCGTACATGTTTTTGTGTGTGTTAGTTCTTGAAAAGAGGAGAGAGAAAAAAAAAAACGAAGGCGTTCCTTCTGTTCCACCGTAATTTTTTCCTGTTATGATTTTGGCGGGAAGCTGGGCTAATTTTGGCGGTAAAACTGCAACTGCATCGCCCCCTCAGGCATCAAGGAATTTTTTTTCGAGGGCTTCTCGTGCTCATATTCTCCACAGTTCGTGCTGCCTTGGTGGTCCACTGCGTTTGACCAACCCAGAAGCAATTAAGGGTTTTTTACTTACTGCTGTACCGAGACCCTCTTCGAACCAAGAAGAAAGGAAGAGCCGAACCATGGGCGGTTCTCTCACCAAAGAGCAGAAGGAGCTGGTGCACAGGACGCCCTTCCAAAAGAAAGAGATCAAGCACATCAAGGCCCTCTTCGACCAGGCCATCAAGGACCGGACGCGCGAGGACTGCGAGCGGCGGGAACGGCAGGGCATCCAAGAAGAGGAGCTCTCGCGAGAGGAGTTCCGAAAGGTCTTTCAAACCCTCTCCAAGCACAACTTCGCCGATGGCGCGGACACCGTTGACCTGGACGAGATCTTTGACTCCATGGACGTCGACGGTAATGGTCACGCCTCCTTCTCAGAGGTTGTCTTGTGGTTAGCCGTCTACCAAAAGGGATCTGTCGAAGATAAACTTAAACGTTAGTTTCTTGGTTTTCCTTTCCTTGTGTTCTTTTCTTTCTGACCGTCATTTTCAATACAGACATGTTTGCATGGTATGATGCTGATGACAGTGGTACACTGGAGGCCTCAGAGATAGGCAACGTCCTGGAAGTGTTGAAGCTGTCCATGACGGAGCGTGGCTTCACCGAGAAACGGGCCATCAGAGGAGCCGCTGAGCTGGTTACCAAGTTGGACGAGGACAAGGACGGGGTCATCACGTTAGATGAATGGGTCCGTGTGGGCAAGCAAGTGGGTTTGGTGGAGGAGCTGCTGGGCTCCGATTTTCTGCGTTTGATGGATGATATCTCGTCTCATTGAGGAGAATGCAGGGATGCTTCTTCTTCTGTTCAATTTTTTGTGGTTTTGCGTTTGTATAACGTATTACCGAGCTGTATCCATCTGTGAGCACGTTGTTGGACAAATTTCTGCTCTCTTCCGTGTTCTTTTGTTATAATGTCGGCATTAATTTTTAGATTTTTTGGTTGGTTGGTGTCGACAAAAAGTTAGATTTATGATTTCTGATTGGGTAAGAAGAAGAAATCAGAAAGAAGCACAAGAGAGATGAATGGCCCTTTATGGTGGCGTACCGCCCGCTCGTCCTGCTGTGGGATGAGCGGCGGAGGAAGGATGCTGCACCGTGGCGGCAACATGTGGTGGAAGGGTGCCTCTTTTAAAATGACGCAACGCAGCACACCATTCCTTTCTTCCGCTTCTCTCCTCGCTGGTCGCTCCACGACTATGCCTCTTAGCACCACTGCAACTAGCCGATCAGATGCAGCCGCACCAGAGCAGCCAACCCTCTCTTCTTCTACTCTCTCACGCTACTCCGCCACCGATAAGCCCATC
This sequence comes from Balamuthia mandrillaris, assembly GCA_031835245.1. NCBI lineage: Eukaryota > Discosea > Longamoebia > Balamuthiidae > Balamuthia > Balamuthia mandrillaris. Next base: position 281,483 of record JAVKOQ010000013.1, on the reverse strand, counting down.
ATGATCACAACTCCCATCTTCTACGTGAACGGCTCCCCTCACATTGGTCACCTCTACTCAGCGCTGCTGGCTGACGCTCTGGCCCGATGGTTCAGGATGCTCGGGGCACGCACCCTCTTCGTCACAGGCACCGACGAGCACGGCTATAAGGTCCAAACGGCAGCGGAGCAGCGAGGCAAAACACCCCAAGAGTTCTGTCAGGAGGTCAGCCAGGAGTTCAAAGACCTCTTTGACTCGGCAAACATTTCCTACGATAGGTTTGTGCGCACTACGGAGGAGCTGCATCGCCGTGCTGTGGAGAGGCTGTGGTGCAGGTTGAGGCGCAAGGGGGACCTTTACTTGGGAAGCTATCAGGGATGGTACTGTGTGTCGGATGAAGCTTTTCTGGCCGGCTCTCAGGTGATGGATGCCAGTGACACCGGCCAAAAGGTTTCCGTTGAGAGCGGAAGGCCAGTGGAGTGGGTTACCGAAGAGAACTACAAGTTTCGACTTTCTGCCTTTCAACAACGGTTGAAGCGTTGTTATGGTCTGCTTCAAGAAGAAGAAGAAGGAAACAACAACGAAAGGAAACGACAGGAGATTATTCGGGTGGAGCCATCGGCAAGGTTTAACGAACTGAAGGCGATGTTGATGGGAGTGCCAGATGAAGAAGGAAAAGGAGAAGGAACCGGTCTACCAGACTTGTCCGTCTCGAGGAAGGCAGGCAAAGTGACCTGGGCCATCCCGGTGCCCGATGATAGTGACCACACCATTTACGTCTGGTTGGATGCTCTCACCAACTACCTCACCGCCAGTGGCTATGCCTCCGAGTGGCAAGAACCAGAAATAGCGGAACAAAACGGCGAAAAAGAAAGCAAAGCTTATCGCGGGGGAGCATGGCCAGCAGACTATCACATCATTGGTAAGGACATCCTTCGCTTCCACACCATCTACTGGCCGGCCTTCCTGCTCTCTGCAGGCTTGGCCTTGCCCAAACGGATCATCGCCCACTCCCACTGGACCGTGAGCAAAAAGAAGATGAGCAAGAGCCTAGGCAATGTCATTGACCCTAGGCTCATCATCAATGACTATGGCCTGGACAACTTTCGCTACTTTCTCCTGCGGGAGGGAGGCATGGAGAACGACGGCGACTTTAGCTATGGGCTCCTGGTTGCCAGAGTCAATGCGGACCTTTGTGATAACTTGGGAAACTTGGTCAGTCGGTTGGTCACACCAACGGTCAATCCAGGGCAGGCGGTACCACCAAGGGTGACGTTGGCGGAGTTGCAGAAGGAAGAGGATAAGCTGTTGGCAGAGAAAGTGGCGAGGCTCCCAGGTATGTTTGTTTTCTTTTTTCTTCTTATTATTGGTATCTTTGTTGTGTTTTTACATTTTGTTGTCTTCTTTTCTGTTTGTAATGCATTTTATTTTGTTTAAACTCAAGGTATTGTGGATGAACATTATCGCAACTTGAACTTTGGACCGGCGCTTCAAGAGATACTCGGGGTGCTCACCCTCGCCAACAAGTACTTTCATGACCAACAGCCTTGGCAGCTCCGCAAAGAGCAAAACCAAGCACGTTTGGACACGGTGATGTACATCACGATGGAGGCCGCCAGAATTCCAGCCCTGCTGTTGCAACCCGTGGTGCCCGGATATGCGGACAGGATACTGGACATGTTGGGTGTTGGCAAGCACGAGAGGGACGCATCTTTCCTAGAGTTTGGATCGGGAAGGAGTGGGGCCGCCACCAAGAAGCAGTCGCTGTTCAAGAAGCTAAACCTCAAATGAAATCTTCTCTCTGTCTCTCTCTGTCTCTCTCTCACCTTTGCTCTTTTTCTCATGTCGTCATGATAGTTTTCGGGACGACATGATACATGGAACAAGCCAACATGAAAAGAAAGAAGAGCTCTTCTCTCTCTTCATCGTCTTTGCGGGATGTTTCTGCGAGCAAGACTGCGGCAGAGCAGAATGGCATGCCCGGAAGTTCGGTTCAGTCGTGCAGCTACAGCCATTTCTTCTCGTCTAGCGCGCTGATGTGGTACTTGTTTGGCTTGATGATACCGGTGCACGCTTTCGTTCTGCATCTAGTCAACCAGAACGTGCCTCAAATGTACATGGTTAGACCCTGATCCATGCGAACAACACAATGGTGTTTAAATCGGTTTGCATTGTTTGTAACTCTTTGAACGGTTTCATGTTTTTTTTTTTTTTAAAGGATGAAGTGTTTCATGTGCCTCAGACCCAGCGGTATTGCAAACACGATTTTACGCAATGGGACCCTATGATCACTACTTTCCCTGGCCTGTGCGTTTCTCTCTCTCTTCCCCTTCTCCTTTTCTCTTCTCTGCATCTCTCGTTATCTTCGTTCTTCTTCTCGTTTCCTCTTTTCGCCACTCTCTCTCTCTCTCTCTCTCTCTCTCTCTCTCTCTCTTCTTTCTCGCCAAGTTTTCTGTTCTCTTCACTGCGCTCTTCTCTTCTCATCATCATTGCAAACAGTTATGCAGTATTTTATCTCATCTTTGAATTCGTGTCGCAAACATCCTCTTTCCTTCTTCCTGCGTCTTCCTCTTCTTTCGATCTCTTTTGTCAAACGCCGTTCATGCGAGCGCTCAACGTTTGCTTCGGGCTAGCCACGTTGCTTCTTTACTATCACCTTCTTCGTGCATTACAACCGAGCTTCAACCATCAACAAAGAACCATTCGAGCTTTGGTGCTTCATCTCTTTCCCGTTCAGTTCTTCTTTCACTTTATGTATTACACGGATGCCGCCTCCACGTTCTTCGTGTTATTGTGTTATTTGCTGCTCGTGAGAACACGAAAGCCTTTCCTTGCCGGCTTGGTAAGTTCTTTTGACTTTCTCCCTTGTCCTTTCTTTCTTTTCCTTCCTTCCATCTAGCATCTTCATCTTCCTTCCTTCACTCTTTTTTACCTTTCCATTTGTTCATCTTATCGTGAATGGGGCATTACCTAACTAGGCCGGAGCGGCGGCAGTAACTTGCCGGCAGACCAACATTGTATGGGTGGCTTTCATCGCTGCCACCTGCGTGCTACAACGGTTCGAGAGAAGTATTGCTCAAAACAGCAGTGGTATTACTTTTAAAAAACAGTATTTACCGTGTGCTTCGTCATTAACTCGTTCTCTCTCTCATCAGAGCTATCGTTTTTCAACACTCTTTTCCAGTTTCTGAAATATGTATTGGCTAATTTCTTAAATTTGTTGGCAAGGTTGTGGGTCTTTGTAATACTTGCTTTCTCTTTCGTAATCTTTGTTGTATGGAATGGAGGCATTGTCATTGGTTTACAACCCCCCCTCTCTCTCTCTCTCTCTCTCTCTCTCTCTCTCTCCCCTCTCCTCTCCGTCTTCCTTCTCTTTGTGTTACGCTCATATTTTTTTTTTGCTTGCCAAAACAACAAAAGGCGACCGAAGTCAACACCAGCCACAACTTCATCTTGTACAGGTCTTTTACTTTGCAGCATTTTGCAGCGCATTTTTGCTTCCTGAAGTTATCTCCTATCTTTGGCGTAAATGGACTCTTGAAGGTTTCAAGTCTCGCTCCTGCACGAATACCTCCTGCAATGCAAATCTTCTTCGCTTCGCATTGTTTATTGTGCTTTTATTAGCAGCATTTTATATTGTTCATAACTTCACGTACGTTGGACGATTAGCTTTCCTTCTTTTTTTTTTTTACCTAACTTGTAGACTCTTTTTACCCTTCATATCGCAGCAAAGTGCATCCATATCTGCTGGCTGACAATAGACACTACCCATTCTATGTTTGGAAGAACTTCTTCAAGCGCCATGTCGCGTTGCGTTATCTCTATGTGCCTATTTACCTTCTCGGCATTTACTTTATTTCCAGTCTACTATGTACTCCTTTTCTCCTCCCCCACTCTCTTATTCTCTCTCTTATTTCCTGCTTCTATGTGATCTGCTTCTCTACTATGTTCTCTTCTTCTCACACGTTTTCTCCAGCCCAAAGCGGTAGATCGGTTCTGTGGCAATTCATGTTTTGGGGATGCACGTGTATGGTCTTGATCCCAGCTCATCTTCTGGAATTCAGATACTTTATCACCCCATTCCTCATCCTTCAGCTCAACCTAAATCCCTCTTCGCCACCTTCTTCTTCTTTCACCAAACCGACCACAAGACAAAAGGCAAACACGAATGCAACATGCTTTTATCTCATCAACCTCTCAGAGCTGTTCATCCACACGTCGATCAACCTTCTCACTATTTACGTTTTTGTGTTTGTTCCTTATGTTTGGGGCGATGGCTCCATTGCGCGTTGGATGTGGTAGCTTTACTCTCCTCAACATGACCCTCGCTTACCTCCTTCTTCTTTATCACCATCCTCGTGTTCTTCATTGACCAAAACTTCTCTTTTTGTCGACATTAATGGCGATTATTGTAAATTTTCATGTGATAATCGACAATTTTTTCGAAGTTTCCAATAATTACAAACTACCGAAAGGAAGAGAGACAAAAATGAAAGTGGTGGGTTTAACGGGAGGCATTTGTTCAGGTACGTTCGAAAACCTACGCGTCGTCAAAGTTCTTTCGTGGGCTCTATTCATAACCTCATTTTGTTTTGTTTCTTCGTTTTTTTTTTTTTTTAAAAAAAATGGAACCTCAAATTATATAATTATAAGGAAAGACAACGGTATGTGAGTTCATCAAAGAAAAAGAGGGCTGTAGAGTGGTCAATGCAGACCTGCTTGGCCACCAGACCTACCTTCCAGGCACAGAGACCTACCACAAGATCTTGGAGGCCTTCAAGCACGAGACGGAAGAAGAGAGCTTGGTCAACTCAACGGACAACACTATCAACCGAAAGGTTTTGGGCGGGATAGTGTTCTCCTCCCCTGAAAAGATGAATAGGTTGACCGACATTGTGTGGCCGGCCATCAAAGAGCTAGCCGTCAAGGAGATGGGAAAGGCCAAGGAAGAAGGCATCGTTCTTTTCGTCTTGGAAGCTGGTATACCTCTTCTTAGGCTTTCTTGTTACTTGTTTCTTTCGACTGGTTGTTTGTTTTTTTTTTTTCTTATGATGTTTTCATTCAGCAATTCTGTTGGAAGCAGGTTGGGAGGACGCCGTGGATGAGGTGTGGCTGCTTTGCTGCGAGGAGGAGGTCGCTCTGCACCGTTTGATGGCTCGCAATGGGCTCTCTGAGGAGGAGGCCCTCAAACGGATCCGCTCCCAAATGTCCAACGAGGAGAAGAAGGCTCGCGCGCACGTGGTCATCGATGGCGGACAGCCCGTGGAGCAAGTCAAAGCCTCTGTTGCCTCTGAGCTCAGTCGCATCTGTGGATCCTCCTCATAAAAAGTATTTTTTTGGCTTCGCGGCTCCCATAATAGAAAATTTTGCGCTTTGGGGACCCATAATTGCGGTTTCAGTAGTGGGGATATAAATAGTGGAGGGAGGGCAACACAAAAAATTAACACAGAACTCAGAACAGAACGTATCGATTTTTCGCCTTTTACTAAAGATCGGCGTGTTTTGAGTTCGCTAATGTGTTTTACTTCATTCAATTTTTGTGAAGGTGCCCAACGGCGCCTCCGTCCTTCAAACCAAAAACAAGATAACCCCGTGAAAGAATCACTTACCGCTGCTGGCTTCTCAGTTGCAGCAGGACAAGAAGTGTGCTCGACTTGTTTGACTTGGTTCCCATTAAAATGCATTGAATATTGCACCAGCCAGCTGTGCGATGAAGGCTTTAAAAAAGTTTTACCCCGAGGCGTCACCCGCCGGTTGTAAAGCACAATCATACTAATTAGTACGGATTTTTACTTTTCCACTAGGCTCTGGAAAGAAAAAGAAAACCTCATCTCTAGTCTTTTGACAATGGGCGCGCTGTGGGAGGTAGTGGTGGCTTGGGTCCAAGGTAATAAGATAGTGCTGCACATTACCCCAACAGGCGTGGGTGACAACGTCTGTCCAGGGCCGGACGGCCTTCCCGCGACCCCAATCCTCATCTTTCGTGTTTTGCTGGACGCCCAGACGCCTGCCCTTATCAACTCAGTCGGCGGCTATAACCGCTACAATGATGAGGAGTGGTTGGAGCAGAACGCTAACCAATGGGTGGAGCGACATTCTTTCTTGGGCTCTGGGCGCGACTACCTTCTGGCCTATTTCCAGCATGCTCGGACTCATCAGGGAGCCTCTTCGCCGCTGTCCCTTTTGGCCCTCAACAAACTGGCCCGAATGAACCAAGAGAGTTTGAGGACCACCAGCGAAGAGCACGAGGACTGGAAGAAAGCCATGCAAACCAACATATTCGACCTTGACTTTTTCAGATGTGTTCAGGTATATGACCTCTCTTGCGTCTTCCTTTATTTTACTTAACCTTTCTTTTGGCACAACACAGTGCGAGTCCCACTTTGTTGAGTTCAAACCTCCACCACCTGATGGCAAGGAAGAAGAGGAAGAAAGAGGAGGCAAAGAAAAGGAAGGCCAAGAACATAGCTACTGGGACGAGGGTGAGGTGGGAGACCATCGCATTCTTTTGGGCAGGCCTGAACACGTGCTGCCCACAACGAGAAAACTGGTCACCATTCCTCGTGTCCAACGTATGCCGCCCAACGGATTGCTTGGGCTCTTTGAGGAGGTGATGCGCCGAAGGATAGACTACCTGGATGGCCACAACATCTACCAAAGCAACAACCCACCGTTGTTGTTCAGCTCGTGGCTGATGAAGAACTGGATGTTGAGCAAGTTCCCGGTGAGAAAAGAGGGTTTTGACCAGCACTTTCGCCAGATGTTACAGCAGCTGAACGAGCAAGGAGAGCTCATCATAACGATCCTTCCTCGTGCTGTCTTGTTTGAAGCGCTCCCCTGCGAGGAAGGTACGCTTTGCCGCTTCTCTTTCATACTTTTCTTTGTATCTGTTAACCAAACAAGGCACAAAAGGAGACCTGTCCGCAAAGGAAGAATTCTTGGCTGCTTTGAACAGGTTCCTGGAAAGCTTTGTAAACAACCCACAATGGGGAATGGCTTACTTCCCTGAGAACTTGAACATATGGCAAACAAACGCTGTGGAGCAGGCGCTCGAACAGCTGGGAATAGGGAAGACAGCCATGCGTTCCGGCCTGCGCGCCCACAAAGAAGGCATCACTCTTCATGACATAACCTCGACACCCACCTCAATCCCCTCAAAGAAAAGAAAGAGAAAGAGCGGCGATGAGGAAGAAGAGGAAGAAACAGAAGAGGAAGAAAAAGAAAAAGAGAAAGAACAACAGACAGATGAGGGACTCAATGATTTCATTTTTATGGTCTCCTACCTGAAGCCACCCGCAAGGCCAGCCGTAGGAGACTCTCCCTACGACTGGCCTCGCTGCTATCGCTTCGTGGGAGAGGTCATCCTGGACTGCGTGCAGAAGCGCTGTTGCAGCGCCAGCTGCGCTCTTGCCCACGTCCAGCAGAGCAGCGAGAAGGAGCTGTTTGATGGCCGAGAGGCCGTGTTCTCCTGGTCGGAGGCCATCTTCGAGATTGAGGTGACCGACGCCAAGCACCTTCAAGGCTTCCATACCGGCATGACTTACTACAGTTGGGCCTGGTAGAAGTATGTTTATTTGAACGAAACAGCATTATGTGGCCATCTGTTTTTTGTTGGTTGGAGAACAAAAGTACAAAAAATACAAAAATACAAAAATACAAAAAACATTGAACATTGTTCACTGTTGCACTTCTAAACAGCTTTATGTGGCCTTTTCTCCAACCAACAAAAAAATGAACATTACACACTACATTGCACTTGGTAAGAATCGAACGATACCACTCTTCTTGTTCTTGTTCCCTTCCAGGGAAAAAAAAGAGTAACTTCTAGACTTGAACGCAGCGTTATTCCAGCAGTTTGGCACTAGCCAAGGGCTTTCACTCGGAGCTATGGAAGGCCCCATAGAGATCGAGATGGCGCTACTATTGTTCTTAACGGCTATTTTTATGCCCAATTTTTTGCTGAGAGAGAGAGAAAAAAAAAGAGTAGCGCGCACGCAAAGGCCTCAGGCAACAATACTTTTCGTTGTGTGTGTGGATTGATTTCTTTGTGCTGTTGTTGGGGGTTTCGACGAGGAGGAGGAGGAGGAAGTGTTGTTGTGGTTAACACATAGCGGAGGAGGAACGTGGCTGGCTGGTATTTATTTGTTTTTTTAAAAAGAAAAACAAAGGTCGTTTTATTTATTGTTGGCAGCACTGCTGCACTGGCTTTCTTCCCCTTCACAGACGCTCAGCCAGCACACAAACACACGAAGCAATGCGCCATTCGTTTCGTCTGGGCGATACTACTCCGCAACAACACCCACAACATGGCTCACTACAATCACCACCAACACTGCGAGCGCAACCGCTGCCGCTGTCGCAAACGCACCATCAACAACACCTGCACCAACAACAGCCACAACCACAACGGGGGCATACGCAGCATCCTCTTCAAGGCTTGACTCCTCCGTCGTCGCCACTTCGGACTGTGCCTTCCTCTCCTTCTTCTTTTCACCACACTCAATCGGCATCGCCACCAGGCTCACTCTCTCCGTCAGCGTCGCTTCGTCTTCACCAACAGTACCGCCCTCAAGCCATGGTTCTTCCTCCTCTCTCCTTTCCTCCTCCTTCTGTTCCTTTGCCTTCATTCTCCTCGCTCGCTTCACCGCCTACATCCGCCGCCTCCTCCTCAAAGATTGCTCTTCCCGAGTTTATGCTTCGTCACTATGCCTCCGCCTTCTCCTCTGACGCCGCCGCTCATCCTGCCGAACAAACGATGGCCAGCTCCACGCTTCTCCCTCTTAAGTGGCCTTCACAGTACTATGGGTCTCAACCTCTGTCTCACGCACAAGCGCAACCTCAACACCGCATTGGAGGCTATGCTAGGAACAACGAACCACGAACGATTATTATCATTGATGACGAGGACGAGGACAATACCCGCAACGGTGATTTTCAAAATAAGACAATGAGCCAAAACCAACGACTGCCTCAGCCACTTATGCAAGGCTTTTCTTCTTCTCCTTCTGCCTCTCCTTACTTCCATCCGCAACAAAAACAACAACAACAGCAAGAGCAACAGTCATCGCCTCATCGCTTTATTGTGACAGGACAAGAGGAGGAAGAGGCAAAGCGCAAAGCAGAAACAGCACCTCCAATTATGCTCACTGACTTTTGCAAACCTAATACGAACACTAGCAACCAAACCAGGAAGCGGAAAAGACGCACCGCAGAGGAGATAGAACGACAGAGACTGAACTCGAACGCTTTCCAGAATGACTATTTGAAGAAACTTGGTAAAGAACTTGTCCTCCAGTTCCTTTCAAACGCGATTGACCCCCATGCACCACATTCCACTGAGAACGCTGCATCATCTTCTTGTACTAACAACTCTTCTGCTGCCGCCATTCGTGAAGACGCAAGCCCATCGTCCTCTTCATCGTCCTACGTACCATCTGAAAGTTCAACTCCCGTCGCTTCTTCTCCTCCTTCTTCTCCTCCTTCTCCTCGCTCACACTCTAGTCGTGGTCGTGGTCGTCCTAAAAAAGAACAACAGGAGCCTTCTCTTCCTTCGGCTTCCTTGCCTTGTCGGCCTTCGGATGTAAACTTCCTTGCTACTCCTACCCCTGTTTCTCCTTACCGGTCCCGTTCTTTTCCTACATCTTGTCCTACGTCGCCTTCTCCGTTATCACCGACGACACCTAATGTAATGACAACAGATATGGTGGACATATCTCAAGCGCTTTCTTCAGCCGTTGTTTCTGCACCTTCTTCCGTTTCTGCTGCTCCTTCTATATCTGATCTTATTGCTTCCTCTCGTTTTTCACGTTCTACTTCTTATCACATTTCTTCTTCAATGTCATCTTCTCCTTCGTCTAGTTCTTATAGTTCATCATCTTCTTCTTCATCTTCTTCCTCTTCTTCTTCTTCTTGTGCTTCTTCTTCTTCTTCTTCTTCTTCTTCTTCTTCTTCTGTTTCTTCTTTATCATCATCATCATCTTCTTCGTCTTCCACCACTTCGTCTATTTCTTCTCCTTCGACTTCTGTCCCTTCTTTTTCTGTCTCGATTCCTTCCTCATTGCTCTCTTCAATGCCTGCCATTCAACCCAACCCGCATGCTTCTTCCGCTCCATCTTCGCCTTTACCTTCTGATATGATCGATCCTTTACTCTATCCTTCCATTTCTTCCTCTCCTCCTTCTTCCTCTTCCTCTCCTCCTTCTTCCCCAATGTCACCATCTCCAACAGAAGCTGTGACATCTCAATCAACAATCACTTCAAACCCCATAACTTGCAACGGCAGCAGTAGCGGTGCCTCGTCCTCCGCAGCTGCTTTTACTACTACCACTACCTCTTCTCCTGCTCCCACCCAAAAACAGAGATATTGGTCTTCCTCTAATCCATCCAAACCAAGCGTTTTACCCCCAGGCACTCTCCCTCTCCCTCTCTCGCTTACCTCTCTCTCTCTCTCTCTCTCTCTCGTTGTTTCTCTTTCGACTCATTCTTTTCTTATTCGTTGTCTTTGTGCCAACACGCGCTCACTTAATAGGGTGGAAGGTAGAAATGCATGTACGACAGTCGGGAATGTCAGCAGGGCGCAAAGACTATCGCTACATAAGTCCTGAGGGCATAATCTTTCGTTCATGGCGCACCGCCCTCCCCCACCTTAACATTACTGACGACGCCAACCAAACGTGAGAGCAGGCAGAAGTAAACGTTGCATGTTTGCAAATTATCTTCATCAGGTTTGTTTGTGTTTTTGTTGTGGGAGGAGACTTTCTGCTGAGAATGAAATTAACAAAGAAATCACATGAAATCATCTTCCAGGTCTTCGCTGGCATCCTGGTTGGACGTGTAATCGTCTTTGGCGGCCATCAAGGAGCTGTAGCTGCGCAACTCCCTCTCCTGCTGGCGTCTCTGCCTCTCCTCCTTTTCCAGACGAGCCTGTTCTTGCTTCTTGGCTTTGGCTTCGTTCTGCGATTCCCTATCCCGATTTGCTCTTTCCTCTGCAGAAAATAGAGAGAGAAAAAGAGAGAATGAACCGAGTGAAACGATTATGAAAAGATTAAAAGGAAGGATTACCTTGAAGATTGGGATATTGCTCTACTTTGGTTTTGTTGAGGCGGTTGATGGTGGCATTGTCCCTTTTTTCAACCCGGATGGTACGCATCAAGCGGTCGTCGTGAAAGTCGACCTGCCCGGCCTCCATGCTCTTTGTCTTCTTCAGGTTGCTCCACGGAGTGTATATCACTGTGATGTTGTTCTGTTTGTTGCCTTTACATGGGCAAAGAAAGAGAAGAGAGAAAGAAGAGGACAAACGTTAGGAGGTAGGGAATGGCATGAAGTGGGACGGCGAACCTTGGATACTGTTGGCCTTTACAAGTTGGGCGCAGTCCTGGAGGACGCCAGGAGGAATGTCATCAATGGTTTGTCCTCTGGGCAACCGAATGTACACATGCGCAGAAGAAAGATTACGAACGTGGAACCTGCATACCCAACAGAAAAAAAAAGTCAGATGAAAGTTTTTGGGGACATATTCTACACTATGCAAACACTTCTTTGATGAGAAGTGCAACAACAGTACCAAATGTCTTCTGGAAAGCCATAACGTATCAGCTCTTCATTTTCATACTTGTCCTTGCCCATGAAGATGACGTACCTGGGATCTTGGAGAGCGGTTGTTTATTTGTTTCGTGTGGCGTAACGAAGGTGAGAAGCGAGAGTTGGTGACGTCAAGTCATTGGATTGTGAGAAGAGCGCGCTTACCTACTGAAGTAAAGAAAAACACCATTTTTTTTTTTCTTTTTGGCTGTGAAAGATGGGCCCACCGCTGCTCCCTTGCAAGTTTTGGGCTTTTTTTTCTTGTTCTTCGGTGTTGCTCTCTGCCTGAGGGGGCGAACATTTTCTCTTGGGGCGGCGGAGTACACGCCTTCGCTTGTAGCTCCAGCTGCGCGGGGGTGGAGGGGTGAGCAAGAGCACCCCGCCGGTACCTAACGAGGGGTGGCTGGTGGGCACCGTGGGCAGGAAAACGACAAACACACAGAACCCATGTATACCCACTTTGTATGTTAAAAAAAAAAATAACATAAAAACATAAATATAAAGAGTTCGTTTTGAACACATATGGCTTTAATTCCCTCCTCTCGTTTTTGGTGTAGAGGGAGCGGGCAATGGGAGCAAAGCAGCGGAAGCGGAAGCGGAAGAGGAGGAAGAGAAAGAGGTAATGGGCCGTGGCAATGAACCTTCGCTCCGAAAGTACAAGCCCTCTCTCAACAACTGCCCGATGAAGGGCACTCTTGCTCGGTTGCTCCCGTTCCCACCGCTCATCAGGGGCCCTCCCCCCATTTGTCTTGACAAAGCAGAGGCGGATGAGGACAATGATGAAGACGAGGATGGTGATGATGAAGAAGAAGGTAAGCGAGGGTCGTGTTGATTGTCGAGATCGATGATGGCATCGTTGAAAGCTCCTTTGACCAAGCGAGAGGCTGCTTCCGGTTGTCTCAGGACCTCGTTTTGGAGGGCCGAAAAGTTGAGAGCCAACCCGAGACGTAAAGGATGAGAGGGGGAGAGGCCCTCCTGAGCGAGCTCAGAGGCAAGGTTGTACACGTAGAAGGATTGCTCTGCGGCTTCTTTTCTGGCTTCCCACTGCCCTAATGTTGCTAAATGTCGGTAGTAGTCTCCTTTTCTATTTGTGGAGAGAGTATGAAAATGAGGAGGTGAGAAGGAGTGGAGATAAGAAATATGGAAGAGAGGAAGATACAATTTAAGCAAAAAGACTTGAGCCTCACAGGTGGAGGCTCGCGGAAGTACTCGGTCCAACAGCATCAAAACATCACGACAGATTTCCTTCATCTCCTCTTCCAAACGGTCCTTGTATATCTGTGCATATCTACAGAGTGTTTCGTTGCGCTGAAAGACCTCTTCGTTGAAGTCTTGCTTGAGCTGTAACGAAAGGATCTTTTTCCAAGCCTGTTGACTACCGCTGAAGATGCTCTTGTAGGCAACGGAGAGAAGGCCGCTCTCTTCGGCCGTCAACTCGAAGCCCATCTCTATGATTCGTTTGAGTGCCTCTGACATTTCTGATGGTTGCAAAAATAAAGAAGAACAATGAGACAAATAACAAAGAAGGAGGAAGCAAGAACGAAAAGCAAAGGGTACCGTTATAACGTTTAGCTTGATGAGCGCTTTTAGCATCAAAAACTAGCTGCCGACGCTCAATCCAAAGCTGCACGTTCTCGTCCGTGGTCAAACCATACCACTGTTTACAGACCAACCGCAACGTCCACCACCGTCCAAACACAGCTGTTGCAGAGACAGGAAATAGTATCCTCCTTCCTCCTCCTCTTCCCTCGCCAACAACACCACTTCCTCCTCCTATTCCTCTTATTCCTCTGCCACGTCCTTCCCTGGTTTCTCGTCCGCTGCCTCTTCCTTTTCTTCTTCCACTACCATTTCCTCCTTTTGATTCCTTTGTTTCTGCTGCTTCTCGTTCCTCTTCTTTTCTCTCTTTTTCTTTTCCTTTATCTTTTTTCGTGCTTGAAGGAGAGAGACCTCTGCCTCCTCCCACCCTTGTCGTAGTTGTTTCTCCATTTCGAAGGAACGAAGAAAAAGGAGCAGTTCGTTGAGCGTGATCAGCAAAGAAAAGGCTATCATAAGCCTCCCGCGAGTAAGAGGTAGGGTGCAGAAAGGGTCCATCCGCCACCGCCATCGCATACGTCAGGAACGTACAAGAGCACTTTTTGGAGCGGTTAACACTGTCCGTATTATCCTCCTCGTCCTCTTCCTCTTCTTCCTCCTCTCCATTCTCCTCTGTTTCCGCGTCATTTTCTTCGTCATCGTCATCGTCCTCCTCGTCTCTCTCTTCTTTGTCTTCCCTTCCTCCTTTTCTTCTTGTATTCTCTTCTTTTTTGATGAAAGCAGTGGAGGTGGCCGCAGAAGGGTTCAGAGCGTTTCTTCTCCGTCTTCTGTTATTTCGTTTTGTCCGTCTCTTTTTCTGTTGCTGCTGCTGCTGTAGCTCGCTCGATGCTGGGGTTGCTGTTGAGGTCTTCTCCTTCGACCGAACGCTGCTGCTGCTGTTGTCATAAAGGTCGAGAGCAGCAGGGCATGTGTGGTGATGATAGTGATGACGATAGGCAAAAGCATGAAAGGAGGAAGAATAGGCGGAGGAGGCCACATGCGAACGTAGCACGCTACATAGCTCGGGGATGACGAATTTGAGTATGTTGGCCTGGAGTTCGGTGGGCAGCTCCGTGATTTGGTGCATTCCCTTTCCTCCTTTCGCCGCTCTTCCTTCTTGCTTTGATTACAAAAATAAAACCACAAAAAATCTGTGCAACAAATAAAAAAGAGCTGATTGGAAGCTTTGTTTGTGGTTCTGCGTTTGCATCCACTACTGCCACGCCACGCACGTTCACGTTGCCGTGAATAAGAGGTGGAAGTAGGAGGGTGCGACGAAGGAATAAAAGAGAGTTGTTGTTGAATCGCTTCTTCTGCTTCGTTGTTGGGTGGTGGTGTTCCTTTTTTTCAAATCTTTGTCTGTTCCTTTATTTTTATTGTTCATACCGTTCCTTCGTAAACGGCGTCGTTGCAGAAATTGTGTCCAATTAATATCCCCCATGATTTCCTCCCTTTTCGCTGGACAATTGCAAACCTTCACAAAGTATCAGACGGTGAATGAACCCGATGGTAGGAAGTGGGAGTCGAACTGGCGCCTAGCTCAGTCGATCGTGTCGTCATGAAAATTTACAAAAAGAAAAAAGAAGGAAAGATAAGAGAGAGATGAGCAGTGGCGGCAGCGGCGAGCAATCTCAGAAGGGTCTCGGCGCGGAGGAGGCTGCCGCCCTTGTGGCCGACAAAGCATGCTTCAGGGAGGCTACCCTCCATTTGCGCCTCCATCTTCCACCCCGTTTCCTCGCGGACGTTAAAAAGGGAGTGGACTTGGAGCTCAACGAACATCTGATGAGGTAAAAATGTTACCGAAAAAAAAAAATAATCGTTGTTTTGCTTATGACTCATCGAATGAAACTTTGGTTTTTTTAAAAAATAATTAGGTATGTAGAAGATCTGAATGGCGTTGTGTTGGCCTACTGGAACGTCGGCATGGTGGAAGACCACGCTACCATTCTTTACGAGCGCCCTCACCTCCATTTTACCGTTAAGGCCGAGACGCTACTTTTTTCTCCTGAGATTGGAATGACCTTGGGTAAAGGACCTTCTCTCTCTCTCTCTCTCTCTCTCTCTCTCTTGTATTCGCTTAGAAGGTGCTAATCTCTTTCTCTCGTTATAAAAAAAAAATAAGTTGGAACCGTCAACAAAGTGGGCTCCGATCATTTTGGTTTATTGGTGTTGGGGATCTTCAACGCCTCCATTTCGGCCTCACACATCCCTGCAAGTTATGTCCGAGACTCCGAGGAAGAGGTGTGGCGCAACAAGGACGATCCGCAAAGCACAATCGCCGTGGGCCAACGGGTTCGCTTCCGGGTTCACAGGTACGGCCCATTTTGATTTCTTTCTTCTTTCTGCTTCTCTCTCATCCTTCTTTCTTCTGTCTTCTTTCATCTTTCTTCTTGCTATTCTCTTCTCTTCTTGTAAAATACCACTTCATTCTTTGCTTATGTTTCAAATAGACTAAACATTGCAGGCAACAACATGATGGCAATCGTGGGCTCGCTCATGGGAGAAAACTTGGGACCCACCCAGGGCTCCATCGACGAGCGCCTAATAGAGGCGTTGCTCAAGCAAAAAGCAAAGGAAGAAGAGGAGAAGGAAGAAGAAGCAGAGAAACAGAAAGAAAAAGAAGAATCGACAGAAAACGAGCAAGAAGCGTCGTCATCCTCAGAAGTTGCTGCTCAACCTCCTCCAGAAGGAAAGAAGAAAAAACGGAAACGAGAGGACAAAACAGAACCATCAACAACAGCAGCTAAAGATGGAGCGGACCTTAGTACGGTAGAAACGAAGCAAGAAGAAGCGAAGAGCAAAGGAAAGAAGAGCAAGAAGCAAAAGGACAAGAAAGGAGAGCCCGGACAGGAAAATGCTACCCCCGTCACCAAAAAGAAGCGAAGAACAAAAAGCTGAAGAGAGAGAGAGAGAGAGAGAGAGAGAGAGAGAACAAAAGAAAAGCCAGTTATACAAAGGCAGGTTCCTGTTTTTCTTTCTTTTCTTCCTGTCTTCCTTTCTTTCTGCTTCGATTTTCTTTTTAGTTTGTTGTGTTTCAAAGCCGAGCACTGTTGTTACCTCCACGACGCAACAAATCACGCAGGTACTCTGGCCTATACCTCGCCAACCAAGCCACCACGCCTCCACCCGCCACCAATGCGGCCACAGCAAGGAATCCCCCTCTCTTCAAGGTATGTACAAGCCCGTCCTGACGCTGCGCTCTCTGCACCACCTGCGCATAGGGGATGTTGGTGAAACTGACCATGGAGTACAGGGGGATCCATGAGGCAGGGAACAGCTTGGCCAGCAGCCAATCCACCCTCTTCCTCCAGAGAAAGCCAGAGTGAGCCACGTGACTCCTCATCTCCAAGTAATTGTACTGGGCGAGGTCGGCGATGGCATCGGCATCGGCCTTGCGAGCGGCGGTGAAGGCGGGGAGGACCTGGTCCAGGTCTTCATGGAATTGCTCCAGCAGCTGGTCCAGGACGAAGACGTCCTCAAAGCCGGCATTCATACCCTGCCCGTAGAACGGGACGATGGCATGGGCGGCATCGCCGATGAGCATGGCTCTGCTTCGATGCCAAGGCTCGCATCGGATGGTCACCAGGCTGCCGGTAGGATTGTTGAGAAACTCTTGCACGATGTGCTCGCGCCCTATCAGGGGAACGGCATCAGGGAAGCGCTCCTCGAAGAAGGCCAGGATGCGTTCCTCGTCGTCCCGCAGGAGCTCGAACTGAGAGAGCGGCATGAAGAGAGTGAGAGTAAAGCTGCCGTCAAGGTTGGGCAGGGCGATCATCATGAACTCCCCTCTGGGCCATATGTGGAGGCCACCGCTGTCCATGCGGTAGCCCCCACTCTGCGGGGAGGTGGGAGGGATGGAGAGCTCCTTGTAGCCGTGGGTGAGGTAGTTCTGACTAAAGTTGAAGCAGTCTGTGCGTTGCATGGCCTTTCGCACCACGCTGAAGGCTCCGTCCGCTCCAACGATCCAAGGCGTCGTGACCTGAATCTCTTCGGGTTCTCCTTGTTCTTCTTGTCTGTGTGGCCCGTCGCGTTGGAAGGTGCAGGTGTTGGTCTTGAGGTCCACGTTGGTGCACTTCCAACCAAAGTGGAACTGGACCTGGGGGCTCTTCTCTGCCTCTGTGATCATGGCCTCGTTCAACCCGCGACGAGAGATGGAGAGGAGATGCTGCGTGGGGTCCACGCCGTACTGAATAAACTCAGGGGCAGTGTCCTTCTTTTGTGAGTGGATGATGCGCCCGAACATGGGCACGCCCAGCTCCTCCCCCAGATGACCAAGCCCAAACCGTTGGAGGGCCGTTCTTCCCCGTGTGGAGAGGGCCAGGTTGATGGAACGTCCCTCCACCACGGGCTCCATGCGTGGGTCTGGCCTTCGCTCGAACACATCCACCTTGTAGCCACGCCTGGCAAGGCACACGGCCAGCAGGGAGCCCACCAACCCGCCCCCTGCTATCACCACCTCTTTCTTCTCTCTGCCTGCCTCCATGCTTGGTTCAGTATGGCTAACTTTTTCCGTAGTCCACACCACTACGTTTTTTGTAGCAACCATTTTTTTTTTGGTGTGGAAAAAAAAAAGATGGGAAAGGTGTGAGAGTCGAACGCAAGCCTTGCGGAAGCAAGGAATTTCTCACAGGAGGATAATTTCTGCTTTTTGGGTTTCACCGGAATCCTGATTGGCTTGCTCGCAATTCACCCATTTTGTTCGGTGACGACAATCACTTCGCGTGGCATTTGGTGGGGAGAAAAAAAAAAGTGAAGGCGTGCTATCTTTTCGTCATCAGCGTAACAACAAGCAAGGCATTCCTAGTTCATCTTTGCCGGCTGAAAGGAGTGCGTTTTTGTGTTGTTTTTATCCGAGTCTTCTCTCTCACTCTCCTGCTATTCTCTCTCTCTCTCTCTCTCTCTCTCTCTCTCTCTCTTCTCTCCCTGTCATTTATCCAGTCTCACCGCTTCAAACGAAAACCACGCCAAAATGCAGCGACTGGGCGTTTAAGTGTTTTCTCCAGCAGCTCATCCGCTTTGCGACCTTCCATCCATCCTCCTCTCTCACGTAAACGACAACGCAGCATACCTCAACACGTAGCGCACGTAAATGAGCAGCGACGAACGAAAGCAGCACCCTTACGCTCCAGTGGGCCTCACCCGGGCCATTGTCATGGGAGCCTCCCGCCTGAGCAGCCTCGACTCGCACGGTACCCCAAAGTGCCTCATCCATGTCGGCGAGCGACCGCTCATCCATCACGTCCTCCAGCAGCTCTACACGGTCGGAGTGGATAGGGTAGTGGTCACCCTGGGCTACAAGGGCAAGGAGATCAGGGAGTATCTCTTAGAGAACAACATCTTTGACGGTATGACTCTTGAATTTGTGGAGATCTCCGAGTCCGTGTGGGCTGCTCGTGGCCAAGCTGCTGCATTGTTGGAAGCCAAGTTAGTACAGTCTTCTCTCGTTATCCCTTTCTCTCGTTCTCTCTTTCCTCTCCTCTCCTCTCCGCTCCTCCCTTCTGTCCCTGTCTTTCTTTTTCTCATTCTCCTTGGTCTCTCCTTCTTCATTCTCTTCTCTTTGCTTCCCTTCTCTTCTCTTCTCTGCCGCTCTGTCTCTTCTGTTCTCTGCTTCTCCTCTCCTTCCCTTCTCTTCTCTTTCTCGCTTATTCCTCTCCGTCTGACTTTTTACTGCTATTTGTACAAGGCCTTTGATAGAAGGGGAACCTTTCATCCTTTCTACAGCTGACCACATCTTTGAACCAACGATCATGAAGAACATGGCCAAAGGAGACTTTGGAGGTGAGGAAGCTTGGGTCCTGGTGGAAGAGGACATGGAAGGCATGGTCGGCTTGCCTGGAGACGCTTTCCAGCTGTGCTATAAGAAAGAGGATAACCTTGTCACTGGCGTCAAACGTCACGCCAACGAAGGCGAGGTTGAAGCTTTGAATGCTGGTCTTTACGCAGTCAAGGTTCCTTTTCTGTCTTCATGCTGTTCTCCCTGTTGTGTCTCAGCACTGTTCCCTTGATCTCTACTTCTTCTCATTGCATTCGTTATCACAATATTGATGTTGTAGCCATCTTTCTGGACATATCTTGAAAAAGCGGCTGAGCAACGGCCGTTTTTCACTGTGTCTGAAGCCCTGGATCTCATGAAGGACCAAAGGCTCCTCAAAGCAGTCTCCACAGACGGCCACACCTGGTTCTCCATCGAGACCCCTGAGAGCCTCCAGTACGCCCTCGACAAACACACCAAGTTTGGCCAGAGTAGTTGGTTTCGTCGGCAGAGCGCCAACAACCAGGCCGGGCGCATCTCCATCACCAACACTACCCATGCTGTTAACATCACTCCCGCCGGTAAGTCCTCGCTCAAGAAGAGTCTGAACAATGGTGGCGACTGGGATGAGTTCAGCGTGGACAAGTGGAGGAGCGCTGTCTTCACCCAAGGCAGCTTCTTCAAGCAGCTCTATGTGGACAGCGATGCTTTCGCCAAACACGCCATCAACGACCTGCTCGGTGGCAAGGATAGCGTCACCTTGATTGAGGTTGGCAGTGGCACTGGCGAATTCATCACTCCTCTCGCCAACTACGTGCGTTACGCCATCGGTCTGGAGATCAACGCCAAGTTTGTGCAGTGGTGCAACCAACGGATACCGGAGGAGGACCGTTGCTCCACAATGTTCATTCAAGGAGATGCCCAAGAGCTCATCAGCATCTTGAAGGTGAGCGCGCCCACCGAGATATGGCAAACCAAGCGGTTGGTTTGCTGCGTTGGCAACACTCTGGGGATTTTCCCCGAGTTTGTCAGGGAAAAGGCCTTGCAGCAGATGGTGGAGCTGGCGGGAGAGGATGGCCTCGTGCTGATCATCTATTGGAACGCAGATGTGTTCCCAGAGGCTGTTAAATACTTTTATGGCAAGAATCCTCAGCTCTGTGGCCCATTCTCTGAGGAGCATGTAGACTATGATACTTCCACTTTGAGGACGCCCAGGCTTGTTATCCTTTTCCCTCCTTTTTGCATGTGGTTCTCGTCTACCTTCTTGCTAATGTCATTTGAAACAAAAGTGGGTATCAAACTCACTGGACAAGCTGCTCGGAGGCCAAGCAAGTATTGAAGCAATTTGGAATGGAAGAGATCCATGTGGAGGCCAAAGGAAAGGGCGTGTTGGTCCTTGGAAGGAAAAAGTAAGTTCACCTTATTCAATCCATCACGTACTTTGGTGGTGTGCGCTTCTGAGCATGTACGACGTCTCTTTCCCCTCATCATCCGCCGCGGCTGTCCACAAGGAGAGCAAAAACAAAACAGGCCTTGTTCTTTGTTTTCCCTCCCCAGAAAAATTAGCCAAATATTTCCTCGAAAATGACTTTTATTGTGCAGAGGACCCCTCTTTCCCGCCAAAAAAATCCCCACACTTACCCCAAGCGCCAAACAACAACCTAAAAAGGGAATGAATTTCATTCATTCTTGGCGAAAGAAAGAAACACAGAAAGAAGAACACAGGGCAGAGGAAAACCGTAGCGAACATCAGCGCCACGCGTGGAGTCGGCTTTGAAAATGTCTAGCAAGGATGATACAAATCAGCTTGCGCGGCGTGACTGTTTTTTGGAGGAACGGCAACAATGGCAGCGTGAGGAACTGCAGCAAATTAACGCACGGCAACGGCTGCTTGCAGAGCGAGTACTGCAACTCTGCGACGAGGAAGAGGCTCTCAAGCAACAATTAGAAACCCATAGCTCCGGCCGTGACGGGGTAGAAACGATGTTAGCACGTTTGAAAAGGGTGCGCCGCCTACGACACGATCTACGTGATGCTCAAAGGTCTGAGAGCATTAAGCTGGTGATTCTGCAACAAGACCAGGAGATTCTGCTACGCGAGAGAGAGTTACAAGCATTCAAGTGTTCGCGCTTCTTTCCAGGAGAAGATTATCGTTCGGAGCTAGAGAAAGCACAACAGGGAACAAACCAGGAAGGCTCATCCACAGAGAAAGAGAAAGAGAAAGAGAAAGAGAAAGAGAAAGAGAAAGAGAAAGAGAAAGAGAAAGAGAAAGAGAAAGAGAAAGAGAAAGAGAAAGTGAAAGAGAAAGAGAAAGACGAAACAGCAAAACTTTCCGTAGAAAGCGACGAGGAGGTAGACGAGCACGTAACAGACCAGGACCAAGACGGCGAGTGCGAAGCAGCCGAGGACGAAGAAAGCGAGTGCGCAGAAGACGAGGGACGAGGTTACTCGCACATTCGCCTGTTTTCTTTTTGACTTGCTAATACTGTTGATTCTTTTGCCACAGAAGGGCTAGCTCTACCTCCAGTGGTAGGGACTATAACCACCATCGATCTCGCGAAGGCAACGAAACAAGTGCAATGGGACGTTGAATTGCCTGCATTACCATCCAAAGGCAGTAAAGAACGAACTGACTTGGGAAAGAGATTTCAAGCAAAGATCAACAACATACGCAAACGCAAGGTTTGAGAAATATTGCGTTTATCACCTTTTCTCTACCATAACGAAGAGAATAGCGAGAATAGTATAGAAGAGGAGAGAGAGAGAGAGAGAGAGAGCCTTAACAAGAAGTACCAGAGGATAACTTTCTGACTATGTGTTTATTGCTTTAGAGTTTTACGGAGAGAGCGCTGTATGAGCCTATCGCACAGTTTGTAAATGACGTTTTGTACGGATTTGGAAAAGATAAACTTGGTGCAGCTGTGGTGGTAAATTCGACGAAGAAACGGCCGGACATTGTACTTTCTCCTTCCAAGAATATTCTCGAAGGTTGGCATTTTTTCTTTCTGCTGTTTGTGCCGTGTTGCCAGTTTTTTCTTTTTTCGTTTCTTTTATTTTTATTATTTTTTTTGTGTTTGTTATTCACAACATTTAAATCAATCGCAGAGATAACAAATAACACATGGACAGAGAAGTATTGGCCTGCGGTTATTTCAGTGATTGAGGTCAAAAAAGTTGTTGTTACAACAACTGCAACACCCTTAACCTTAAACAACGCTGGGCGAATTGCACTTGGCCAAGTTCTTGATCGGGCTAATTCTGTATTTCTCCATCAGTCTGTAACACACTTTTACGGTGTAGTCACTGATGGCCTGTGTTGGTGGCTAGTGCGAGTGACGAACGGCTATCAAAAGCAAGCAGTTAAGGTGGTGCGCTCACAAGAAACACGCAGCTTGCACGAATACGCGTACGTTTTGCTTCTTGCCCTTGTTCTTCAATAAATTGACAGCG
The DNA here is from genome assembly GCA_031835245.1 of Balamuthia mandrillaris. NCBI lineage: Eukaryota > Discosea > Longamoebia > Balamuthiidae > Balamuthia > Balamuthia mandrillaris. Next base: position 259,148 of record JAVKOQ010000013.1, on the reverse strand, counting down.
GCACCACAGGTTGAAACTTGCCACAAGCAGGGAGGTATTCAGAATGCTTCTCTTCTTGCACCAACAGTGTAAGTTGATGAAGGCCTCCGCCGAGGTTACAGATAAACAACGGTCTCCGCCAACCACTAATTTCCTGCTACACAACCGCCAAAGTATCGGGAAGACAGAGGAGGATGATGGCGACAACAGTTACGATTGGAGGTACAATGGGAATGGGAAGCACAACCCGTACCAACTTTTGGCTCCTTTGATTCAGTTCACAGACGGACCATCAGTTTACCTGGCCACCTTGCATGGAAGAGAAGATGTGCTTATTGCAAAGAGGCAAAACCGTGATAGCAATACGCGGAACCAAGTAGTCCAGGAGGCCAACGTTTTGAACAAGCTCAGAGATGCACTGAAGGAAACCAATTATTTACCCAAACTGGAAGGGTTCTGGGTCGAAAGTAACGTTTACACCCTATTAACCAGTCCCGTAGGCCAAGGCACGCTACAAGGTCTTCCATCTCCTTTCTGTCTTCCCATCTCTTTCTCTTCACCTCCTCACTTCAATGTAAGCTCACCATCTGTACCTCATGGACAAACAGAACTAGTCAGAAGAGGCTCACTTTCTCCACCACAACTTCATCTTTTGGCCACGAACATTAGCGAAGCCTTGGAACAACTACACTCATGCCATCTGGTGATGAGGGATCTCCACCCAGACAACATCATTTTCATTCTCCGCCAGAATCCTCCTTCATCCATCTCTTCGTCTTCTGCCATCAAAGAATTCAGACTTATAGACTTGGGTCTTGCTGACCGGCCTTCCTCCCGAAAGATGAATGGATGGGATGGCTCGTTCGGCGTAGCTTGGACGCTGAGTGTCAGGACGTTGCAACGTGGCTGTTTTGAGGAGCAGAGCGACTGGGTTAGTCTTCTTTACATTCTGTTGTTTGCAGCCTCTGGCAAAGAACTTCCATGGCACAACACCCCACGATTGGCACTAGAATCTGGTATTCTGCAGCGACAGCAAGTGAAACAGTACTATCATTCTCAGAGTGCCAGTACTGTGCATGTGAAGCACGTACTATCAGCTTTGGTATGTATGGACAGGGCTAGGCGTGTGTCAAGGGAGGAGATCCGCGGTATCATGAAAAATCTACTCCAAAACCTTGCAAGGGCCGCGCTCAAGAAAAAAACCACATCCAACTGACTTGTGCATATCTTTGGGGTACTCATATTTTGTATAGTTGCTGTTTGTTAAGAAAAGACTCTGAGAGGAAGAGAGGCGTTTGTTTCTTTATCTCTTGTTTGGGTTTTTCGTGTCCTGTTACTTGGCAGCCTTTTCCTCCTCTGTAAAGCAAATATCTAACACTTGCAACAAAAAGTCGGCATCACGCTTATTCAAGCACATGGGCGGCTTAATCCTGAACACATTGCCAAAAAGTCCTCCTTTGCCCAACAACAGGCCCATGTCTTTAGCTTTCTCAAAGATGTTGGCTGTCTCAGTGGCGGCAGGTTCCTTGGTGGATCTGTCCTTTACCAACTCCACACCCAACATCAAGCCCTTTCCACGAACTTCTCCGATGAGAGGGTGCTTGCCTTGCAGCTCCTTGAGGCCCTTCTTGAGGTAGTCCCCAATTGAGAGGGCATTCTCCTGGATACCCTCCTCCTGGATTACTTTGAGGACAGCTCTGCCCATGGCACAGGAGACGGGGTTACCGCCAAATGTGTTGAAGTGGATCCTTTGGGTGAGGCTCTTAGCAATCTCGGGAGTGGTAACCACTGCAGCCAATGGTGTGCCGTTGCCGATGCCTTTCGCCATTGTTACTGTGAAAGACGAGTTAGATGAAATAGTGGACGAAAGAGTCAGAAGAGACACCAACCAATATCGGGCATGACGCCATGACTTTGGAAGCCCCAGTAGTGAGTGCCGAGACGTCCAAAGCCGGTTTGGACCTCGTCAGCGATGGCAACACCCTTGTGGTCACGTACGTGCTTGTATACATGTTTGAGATAGCCGTCAGGAGGAACCACTGATCCACCAACTCCTTGAATAGGTTCACAGATGAAACCAGCAATTGTTCCTGTTTGTTGTTTGAGGTTTGTTGTTTTAGTAACGAACGAATGACCGTATGGTATTGGAAACGGAGGAGATAAGAGAGAGGGAGAGGGAGAGGGAGAGGGAGAGGGAGAGGGAGAGGGGGAGAGAGAGATAGAGAGAAAGAATGCAAGGCAGTACCGGAAGTGGCCGTTTGAATGAGGTCCTTGACGTCATCAGCATACTTCTTGCCAACTTCAGGCACATCCGAACCAAACGGGCCACGATAGGTATTCGGGTTCAGCGCATGATGGAAGCCAAAGCCTTGCGGCTGGTTGTACTTCCACGTGTGCAAGCCCGTGATGCCCATGGTGTTCATGCTCATGCCATGGTAGCAGTTCCTCAGGCAGATCATGTCAAAGTTGCCAGTGTGAGCCCTAGCAAGCAAGGTGGCCAAGTCATTGGCCTCCGACCCCGAGTTGGTGAAGTAGACCACTTTGAGATCGCCCGGCATTTTCTCAGCCAGCTCCTCCGCAAAGGCCGCCTGCTGAGGGTGATAGTAGATGGCCGTGGTGTGCTGCAGCTTGCGCAGCTGCTCCGCGCCGGCCTCCACTACCTTGGGGTGGCAGTGGCCCACGCTGACCGTGACGATACCGCCAATGGCGTCCAGATAGCGTTTGCCGGTGTGGTCCCAGAGGTATTGCATGCGGCCTTCCACCACCATGACGGGCTTGCGGTAGTAGTGGAAAAGGGCGGGGCTGAGGTAGGTCTTGCGCTGGCGGGTTACTTCCTCGAGGGAGGGTCCCGTGTAGCGCTCGGGAGTGTGGGTGGTGGGAGGCAGCTCGGGAAGGGCTTTCCCGGTGCTGTAGTTGGCGTGGCTGAACTCCCAAAGAAACCCGGAAAGAGCGGAGGGACGGAGAGGGAGAGAAAGAGAAAGAGAAACGACGAAAGAGAAAGAGAAAGGAAGAGGGAGAGGGAACGAAAAAACATATTAGCAAAAAAAAAGAGCAAAAAAAGAAAGAATGGCGAAAAACCTGTTCAGTCTACGAGCATGTTGGAATAAACTGGATGGCGAGGACACGCCGGCGACTCTGCCAACGACGGAAGGGGTAGCCGCACGCTTCAACATTGTCAAACTGCAGCCGAGCTCAGCAAGCCGTTTTTTTTTTCTTCCTTTAGCCGTTTAGGTGGGATCTTCGCGTCGTCTTGGTCTGTCTCCACCTTAAATATTACCTTTTTTAAACAATGATCTCAACCTCTGCACCAACCAAAAATCAAAGCTAAAAAACAAAATGATGTCTACAAAAAGTCCATATAAGGATACCTCCGTCGACAAGAATATGCCTCTCACGAAGATTTTTTTGTGCGCTCGTTGTTTGGGCCAACAAACAAAAGCACAACAAAAAAAAAAATGTTGAGCTCCTCCTCCAGGCGTGTGGTGTTGTCCTCCTCGTCGCTGTCTTCGCAAGCGGCGCGCGCTGTTCTTGGTCACGCTCGTGGCGTTGGCACTTTCAGCCATGTTCAGGTAAAAAAAAAACAAACTAATTCATCGACACGGATTTTTTATTTAATCGTTCATCGATTAACAAACTCTTTTTTTTTTTTATGCGGATGGGACTACAAAACAATTAAAAGATGGGACCAGAAGATCCCATTTTGGGTGTCACTGTGGCCTTCAACAAAGACCCCAGCCCCAACAAGATGAACCTCGGCGTTGGTGCCTACCGTGATGACAACAACAAGCCCTACATTCTCGACTCTGTCAAGCAGGTATGTGGTGTGAGCCACTACGCTTTCCCCCTTTCCTTCACTGCATTTTCCCCCTTTCCTGCTACTGCTCTCTCTCTCTCTCTCTCTCTCTCTCTCTCTCTCTTGCCTTCCTCGTGTTCTCTCCTTGCTTTTCTCTCTTCTCTCGTTTTCACTCTCAGAAAGTTCTCTCTTCCATCCTCTCGCTTTGACTCACTTCTTTTCTCGCTCTATGTTCTCATACATCTCTAAAAACACAAATCAAAGGCGGCTGCAAAGTATGTCAAAGAGGTGGGTGAAGGCAAGCAGAACCACGAGTACTTGGGCATCACTGGCGATCCAGCCTTCAACCAAGCTGCCATCAAGCTCGCCCTTGGTGAAAACTCTGGTGTCATTTCTGAGAAGCGGGTTTGTTCGCCTTGTGCTCGTGTTTATTGTTCTTGTTCTTTCTTCTTTTGTTCTTCTAAACCCAAAACAAAAACACTACAGTACACGACCTCTCAAGCTCTCTCTGGCACAGGAGCCCTCCGCGTGGCTGCTGACTTTCTGAACCGCTTCTACCCCGGCAATAAGCAGGTCTTTGTGCCCACGCCCACCTGGGCCAACCACATCCCGCTCTTCACCGACGCCGGCCTCGAGGTCAAGTACTACCGCTACTTTGACAAGAAGCGCAACGCCATCGACATGACCGGCCTGTTGGAGGACATCAACACCGCTCCACAGGGCTCCGTCATTGTACTTCATGCCTGCGCTCACAATCCCACAGGACAGGACCCCTCCTTGGAGCAGTGGAAGGAGATCTCGGAGGTGATCAAGAAGAGGGGCCACTATGCTCTCTTTGACAGCGCCTACCAGGGCTTCGCCAGCGGAAACCCAGAGAAGGATGCCGCCGCCATCCGATACTTTTTGGAGCAGGGACACGAGATTGCTCTTTGTCAGTCCTTTGCCAAGAACTTTGGCCTTTATGGTATGTTTGGTTTCTCTCTTGCCTTCTCTTCCTCCATTCTTTTTCTGTCCATTTCTTCTCGGTTTGTTTTTATTATTTCTTCTTTTCCAACTGAATCGACAATAACATATTCAACAAAACAGGACACAGAACTGGAGCCGTCTCGTTCATTACTGGCAGCCAAAAGGAGGCGGCCGCAGTGGAGAGCCAGCTGAAGATCCTGGTTCGCCCTATGTACTCCAACCCACCCAAGTTTGGCTCCTACATCGTCGGCACCATCCTCAACGACCCCACCCTTCGCAAACAATGGGAAGGCGAAGTCAAGGTTCTCTCTCTCTCTCTCTCTCTCTCTCTCTCGCGTTTTCTCTCTCTTTCTCTTGTTTCTTTTTCTCATCGATAAAGCAAACTTAAACTAGGGAATGGCAGATAGGATCATCACGATGAGGGAGGCGTTGGTGAAGGGACTGAAGGACGCCGGCTCGAAGAGGGACTGGTCCCACATCACCTCTCAGATCGGCATGTTCTGCTTCAGCGGCCTCTCCCCCGAGCAGGTGGACCAGTTGGCCCAGCAGCACCACGTCTACATGACCAGGAACGGGCGCATCAGCATGGCTGGCGTTACCTCCCACAACGTTGGCTATCTGGCCAAGGCCATGCATGCCGTCGCTCAGTAAAACCAATTCGCAAGAATAACATCTTTTCTTTTTTCTTTTCTTTTTCTTTTTTTCTTTTCTTTTTTTTCTTTTCTTTTTTCTTTTCTTTTTTTTTTGAATTATCATCGTGTCGTCATGATATTACCTACCAAGACGACACGAGTCCTTGAACATCGGAAAAAGAAAGACAAAACGGAGAAGAGAGAGAAGAGAGAATGATGTCGTATCACCACCCAGGCATGCCCTCAACAAACCTTTTTGCGGGACCGTTCCCCCATGCTGGTTTTGCAGCGATGGGTCCACCGTCTCGCCCTTTCCCACCTTCGCATTCGATGGCGATGGACGGACCTTCCATTCCTTCTCTCAATCCTTCTTCCTCTTCTTCTTCTTCTTCTGGTGCTGCTTCTGCTTCCTCTGGGAGTCCCTCCTCTTCTGTTTCATCCTCTTCCGTTGCTGAACAAAAAAAGAACGAGTTCTCTAAAGCACAATCCTTAGAACTCAAAGGCCACAAGAAAGAAGTATGTTACATTCTCTCTTCTCTCTCTCTCTCTCTCCTTTCTTCTCTGCTTCGCTTGCTGACAAATCAATCTTTTTTTTTTTTCAAAAAGGTTCACTCAGTGGCCTGGAATTGTACTGGCAGAAAGTTGGCGTCTGGCTCAGTGGATAACACAACTCGCGTTTGGAACATTAGTCACTCAGCGGTATGCATCCTCTCTTTCTGATTCCTCTCTCTCTCTCTCTCTCTCTCTCTCTCTCTCTCTCTCTCGTTCTCTTCTCCTCCTCCTTGCTAACATTCGTTTATTTATGCTTCTTCTGGAATAGACAAAAGATTTGGAACTGAAGGGACACACAAACAGCGTGCATCAACTCTGCTGGGACCCTACACACCAGGAACACCTCGCCACTGCCTCTGCCGACTGCACCGTCAAGATCTGGGACACGCGTTGTATGTTCTCCTGCTTTCTTCCTTGTTCTTCTTTCGAATTGCTTTCTTTCTTCTTCCTCTCCTCTTCTCCTGTCTCTCTTCTAACCACTCTTCTTATAACTATTCAAACAACAGCGGGAAAATGCAGCCACACAATAAAAACAAATGCAGGAAACATCAACATAACATGGTGTCCGGACGGCTCCACCATTGCTGTTGGCAACAAAGTGGACCTTCTTACCATCATTGACACAAGAAAGTACGACACCAAACGCACCATCAAGTTCCACTCGGAGATCAACGAGATGGCATGGAGCCAAGATGCCAAGTACTTCTTCCTAACGACAGGCCGAGGCGACGTGGACGTGCTGCATTGGCCCTCGTTGGAGCGCGTCTATTTGCTTCATGCTCATACCGCCAATTGCTATTGCATCAAGTTCAGCCCAAAGGGAGAGTACGTCATGTCTTTCTTCTTTTTGGTCTTTTTTGATCTTCCTTCGTTTCCCTTCTTTTGTCTCTTCTGCTTCTCTTATCTCTTCCTTTTAACTGAAACCATAACAAACAATATATAAAGTTATTTTGCGGTGGGAAGTGCGGATTCGTTGGTAACGGTGTGGGACTATGCGGAGTTAGCTTGTGTACGGACGATTGACCGCCTGTCCTGGCCTATTCGCTCCGTCAGCTTCAGCTACGACAGCAAATACATCGCATCTGCCTCCGAGGATCTCGTCATCGACGTCGTACGTTCACCTTCTCCCTCTTTTCTTGTTCCCTTGCTCCTTTGCTTCTCTTGCGAGAGAGAAAAGAGGCTAACTGTGACACAAAACAGTCGTCGGTGGATACAGGAGAGACAGTACACTCCATCCAAACAAGGGCAGCCATCAATTCGATCGCGTGGAACCCAAGAAAGAACTTGTTGGCGTTCGCCGAAACAGATCAAGACAAGCATCGTCCAGAAACTTTTGGTAACATCACTCTTTGGGGACCACAACTTGCTGAGAAACAATCTTCCTCTTCTTCTTCCTCTTCCGCTTCATCTTCTTCATCGCAATAACGAATAAGAGTGATGGAAGAAGAGAGAAAAACGTTTTTGTAAAAGAAAAAATAAAGAAGTGCGGGAAAAAAAAAGCAAGTTAGGATTTGATGACGACGGTGCCGCCCGCCTCCTTGAACTTGGCAACGATCTTCTCGGCCTCTTCTCTTGTTACTCCTTCCTTCAATTTGGATGGCAACTTCTCCACCTTCTCCTTTGACTATAGTTTTGAACACAAAGAAACGAGAACGAGTGAGTGAAAAAAAGGAAACAAGAAGAGAAAAGACAACAGCAGAAAGAGAGGAAGGGAAGAAGGGACAAACCTCCATAAGCTTCATGCCAGGAATAAGAGCACGCACTTCCTTCAAGACCTTGAACTTATCCGCCTCATTGACCGCAGTTAACTCCAACGTGACCACTGCATTGGCCGCAGCAGCCGCGTCCTTCTTCTCTGCCTCAGCAGCCGCGCCTCCAGCAGGAGCAGCACCACCAGGAGCAGGAGCACCGGCAGCAGGAGCGGCGTAGACCACAGACCCACCCTGAAGGGCGCTGTCAGGGATGCCCAGCCGCCTTTGCATCAGCTTTGTGAGCTCCAGGTTCTCCAGCTGGTTGAGGGCGAGGAGCTGGTCGACCAGCTTCACGATCTTTGGGGGGAAGGTGTATTGTTCCCAGTCCTTGACCACGTCCCATTGAGTGTCCACAAAGTTGTCCAGGCGAGAGTCCACCTCTTTGATGGACTCTTCTCCGCGAGCGTTTGTCGTGTACTGGAGTGTGTGAGGGAGATTGTTTAATATTCAAGGTTTTGAGAACAGAGGAAAAAGAGAGAAAGAGAGAGCGGAGGAGAAGCGAGGAACCATCATGGGAGAGGCAAGGTGGTGTGAAAGGCTGGAGGAAGCGAGGGCAGCCGCGCGGTTGTACGCTGAAAATCACAAAAGAGGGTGATCATCACGAAAAACGGAGAATCGTGAGTCACGGATTCTTCGTTCAAAAATGCAGTGGAAACAAGAAAAAACGGATAAGGGAAGGGGGGAGGCATACGTTTGCCGACGGAGGAGAAGCGGCAAAGAGAAAGACCGGTCCGAGAGCGCGAAAGCATTTTTTAAATCTCTTTTTTTCCATAGTTTGTCAGTGAGTTGAAGAAAGCATAACAGAAAATTGATGGGTCACAAATCATCTTTATTGCGCGGAGTGTTGTTCTTTTTGATCTGGTTTTTTTTTTGATTTTTATCCCTCATGCTCTTCCCTCTCAATCACATCACAACGTCGAATAACGCTGCTTTTTTAAAAAAAAAAAAAACGATACCTTTCGTGTGGCGCGACAACAAACGAAGCAGCAGCGGAGGGGGAAAAAAAAACAAAAAAAGGGCGTTGCTTGCAGCTCTTCTCCTTTCCTGCAAACTTTTTTTTTCTTCCTTTTATTTTTTTTTTTTGATTGATTCCAGGAGGACTTGAGTGTAGATATGAGCGCAGACAGGAGAATGGAAGGGAGAGAGGATAGGAGCCAGGACGTGAGATCGGATACGAGCGTAGATACGAGCGCAGACAGGAGCATGGAAAAGAGAAAGGACAGGAGCCAGGACGTGAGATTGGATACGAGCCAGGACGTGAGAGCGGATAGGAGCAAGGACAAGATCTTAGGGATAGGAGAGAAGACATGAGCAAAGTGAAAGAAAAGAAAAGACAAGAGAAAACGGTGATGCAAGCAGGCAAAGCAGCAGCAGCGGTTCCGTTCGACGCGGAGGACGAGGCCCCGCCTTTGTTGGAGGAGGTTCTGCCCGAGGAGGAGAAGCAAGCGGCAGAGAGCAGCCACGACGCCAAAAAAGTGCCCGTCACCATCATTACTGGCTTTTTGGGTGCAGGCAAGGTCTGGCAGCTTTTGTCGTTTTTGATGTTGCTGAACTTTTGTTTTGTGGAAAGCGCTCACCTCTCTCCGTCTTCTTATTTTCGACACTGCAGACCACCTTCTTGAAGTACGTCCTAACAGAGAAACACGGTAAACGCATCGCTGTCATCCAAAACGAATTTGGCATTGGTATGTGTGTGGCTTTTTTTTTTGTTCGTTTCGCACTACTCTTTCCTCTCTTGCTCTTCACTCACACCCTCTGAAACACTTGAACAGAAACGGGAGCGGATCGAGCCACCGTGTTTGGGGCGGACGGCACCCGGTCCACCGAATACTTTGAACTTCCCAACGGCTGCATCTGCTGTTCCGTCCGGTTGGTTCTCTCTTGTTTCTTCCCTCCTTCTTCTCTCTCATCCTTCTCGTTGTTCCCATTTTCTCTCTACATAGAGGAGATTTGGTGTTGACTTTGGAGAACCTGATGGAACGCAAACAACGCTTCGACTACATACTGATCGAGACATCAGGGCTTGCGGACCCTGGCCCCTTGGCCGCCACCTTCTGGATGGACGACGAGCTGGAGAGTCAGCTCTATTTGGACGGCATCGTCACCATTGTCGATGCCAAGCATTTTCTCCGTCACTTGGAAGATGAGAAGAAGAGTGAGAAGAACGAGAAGAAAGTGGTGAACGAGGCACAGCGGCAAGTTGCCTTTGCGGATCGGATCGTGTTGAACAAGAAGGACTTGTTGTTGAATGAAGGAGGAGAGGAGGCGGCAAAGAGGTTGATGGAAAGGATCAAGCAGCATAATGCCTATGCGAGGATGATCATGACGGAACGAGCTCGGGTGGACTTAAATGACATTCTCGACATTCGTGCCTTCGACTTGGATCGTGCTTTAGAAGTCGACCCATTGCTTGCTCCTCCTTCTTCATCCTCATCGCACAAGAAAGGAACAGAAGGAGGAGGAGAAGAAAGTTGTTGTGGCTGTTCTTCGAAGGAAGGAGAAGATGAGCACCAACATCATCACCACCATTTACATGATGATACTGTGAAAACAGTGAATGTAACAGTGGAAGGAGAAGCAGACTATGAGAAGGCGAGATTGTGGCTCGGCGATCTGCTTTGGGAGGAAGACGAGGATCACCGTCAACAACAAACCGAAAAAGAAGAAGAAAGAATACGACCAGAGATATTTCGAGTGAAAGGAGTGTTGGCCATCAAAGGCGATCGAAGAAAGTATGCCCTGCAAGCGGTTCATAGTTTGTTCGAGTTGTGGCCCTGTGAAGATATGTTTTGGAAAGAAGCAGAAAAGAGGTGCATTAAGATGGTGTTTATAGGAAGAAACCTCGATGCAGAAGAACTTGCTCGCTCCTTAAGAGAACACACTGTTGTTTGAGAAAGTAAGGAAGAAAAAGAAAAAAAAAAGACATAACAACAACAGAATCTTTTTTTAAAAAAGAAAAAGTTTAGAGAACGATTTCATCAGATTGACTTTCTCTGAGGTCTTTGTGAGGCATCACGATGCAGTTGCGAATGATGATTTCTGGTGCGACAGTCGATCCTCGTCCTATTTTTGTTTTGTTTTCGAGTGAATAAAAATACACCAGAAAGAACAAGCGGATGAGAGAGAGAGAACGAACCAACGATGCAAATGCCTTGACGTTTGCCATTGACGTGGGTATCAGGAGAGGGATTGTAGACTCCCTCCAAACGCGACCAATAACCAACGGTACAGTTGAAGCTGATAATGCTGTACAATATACACGCGTGGTCCTTTTGTATTGCATTGTTTGAGCTTTCGTGAACAGACAAGAGAAGAAAGGGAAAAAATAGCGAAGAAGAAAGAAAGGAGGATTGTACTTTGATGTGAGAGTTATCAAGAATGATGGAGTTCATAATGCGCACACCTTTACCAACAACAACTCCTTTCCCAATAGTTACGTTCGGCCCAATCTGTTACCAACGATCAGCAGAAAGAACTTTAGTTAAAAGGAGGATAGAAACGCAGAAATGAAACAAAGAAACAAAGAACGATATCGTACAAGTGCGGTTTCATCCACTTGAGCTTCAGGATGGATGATAACGTTGCCGCGAATAAAAGGTAGGCTTTGGTCTGCCAGCAATTCCTTGTTTTGCTTAGCATAAAGATTCAAGTACAGTTCATTGCAATACACAACCGATCTACACATTAATAATTATTCAAAAGAAAGAGTTAAATTGGGTTCGAAACAAAAGACAAGGAGAAGAACTAAGAAGAAGGGTACCCAGCATGTTTGACTTGTCTCCAGAAGCCAGGATTGCGGAATACCATCAGCTGCTTCTTCTCAGAAAGAGGAATCAATACATCCTGCTCCAAGCGTACCACATCTCCTTTCTTTCCACGATTCATTACCTCGTTACTTCCGAAAAGTTTTATCAGCACAAGAAGCAAGAAGAAAATATACAGCGAAGAAACAAAGACTTACATGGAAGTACGAAGAGGAACAGGGTTAAGCTTATCCTCTTTTTGCAAATTGGCAGTGACCTCGTCGATGAAATCCCAAACAGAGGGAGAGAAGCAATAGACGCCGCTGTTGATGAGGTCGCTGACAAAGGTGGCAGGCTTCTCTGCATAGTGGCGCAGCCGGTGCTTCTCATCCTCCACCAAACAGCCATAATGATGTGCGTCCTCTTTTTTCACCTGTAATGAAAAACAAAAATTAGAAAAAATGAAAGGAGAGAGAATATAAAGATAAAGAAAGTGAAATTGAAGAAGAAGAAGAACAAGAAGAACAAGAACAAGAACAAGAAGAAGAAGAAGAAGAAGAAGAAGAAGAAGAAGAACAAGAAGAACAAGAAGAAGAAGAAGAAGAAGAAGAAGAAGAAGAACAAGAAGAATAACAAGAAGATGATGAAGACGCACCTGCGAGGCCATAAGAGTGCCGATAGCTCCCAATTCAGCAGCCTTTTCTCTGTGGAAGGCCAACATGTCCTTCAACGGGAAGGAGCAAGCAATGTCGCAGTGCAGCACGAACACTGCATCAGGTTGACCGGTGAGGATCTCCTCTTTGAACTTGTGAAGACCCCCTGCTGTTCCCAACTCAGTTGTTTCTTGCAAATACCTTACGAAAGGCAAGAAAACGTTTGTTACATGCCAAAAAGCAAGAAGAAAAAAAAAGTGTTACCTGATCTTCACACCGAATTCAGCCTCAGTTCTTTGCATGAAACCCTCAAAGTCGGTTTGGTCACCAAAGCCAAGCAACATGATCTCTTGTATGCCTGGCACGCTGTGTCAATCAAATAGCATGAAAGTAAGTACAAAAAATACCACAAAAGTGATTGTCTTTTCTCTTTCGATTATTTTCTATCAGAAGGAAAAAAAAATAGAACAAAGATCTACGAACGAGCAGCAAGCATTGATGTGGTGGTAGATCATCTCCTTGCCAGCAATGGGGAACAAGGGCTTTGGAAAGTTGTCCAAAGAGAGAGGCCTGAAACGAGTGCCCTTGCTGGGTCCACCCACCAAAATAACAGCGTTCACCTTGCCGCCAGCACCTCCACCGTCCATTTTCGTGTGATGCGTTCTGCTACTTTTTTCTTTTTGTTTTCTTCGGTCGACAAAAATGTTTGAAATTTTTGTCGTACTTAAAATGTATTGAATTCTTTGGATGTTTAACATTTTAGAGGATGTTTCAAGTAATTGAGATTCTTAGGATAACTGAAATATTTTGCGTGCCAAACAAACCAAGAAAAAAAAAACGAAAGATGGACTCGACGAAAGCGAATGGACAGAGCCGAACGACGACGCTACGGGACCCAAGGGATTGGCTGCCCACCGAACTGGTGCTTCACATATTCGGTTTTCTGGACAGCGACAGTCTTCGAGCAGCCACAAGGGTCTCCCAGGCCTGGCGCCTTTTCCTGTGGCAACCGCTGTGCTCATCCTTGTGGGAGAGACAAAGATGCCTTCCCCCCTTTTTGCTGCCTCCCAATCTTGTTGGTGGTGTTTGCAGCAACAGAGAGAAGGTGGAGGAAGTGGAACCTCTTCTTTTGAGGAGAGTTGCCCTCTTGGAAGGACACACACGCATCGTGATGAGGATGTTGCAGTGGGGGGAGCTCTTGGTCACGTGCGGCGGCAGCAGAGGCCTGTTTTATGCTGAGAAGGAAGAGCAAAGGGGGATCCCGAGGGAAGACGCCGTTGTCCGTGTTTGGTCCAGAAGTGATCTCTCTGCAAACGTAGAAGACGAAGAAGAAGGTGAAGGACGCAATGAAGGACCCAAAGAAAGCAGGAGAAGAATAGGGAACATGACAACAGAACATAAGAAAACGAAGAAGAGGAAGGCGTTGAAGATAAAGCTGGAAGGCCTTTTGGAACACGAGAAGAGGGTGACGGCGTTGGCCGTTTGGAACAACCAGTTGTGGTGTGGCAGCAATGACTGTAGCATTCACCTCTGGAGTAAGATACGCAGCACCAAAAGGGAGGGAAAGAGCGGTTGGTCCTTCTCAAGGGCTCGCGTCATTGAAAGAGCCCACTCGGAGACTGTTCGCACGTTGTGCCGGTGGAACGTGGACAACGGTGACGAAGAAGATGCTGAAGAAGGTGGTGACGAAGAAGAGGACAAACAAAAGGAGAAAGAGGAGGAACACAACAAGATGAAAGAAAGGGCGAAGCTAAAAGAGATTATGGCCAGTGGTGCTGAAGACCAAAAAGTTCGTTTGTGGGATGAACGGGGCTCACCGGCAATGATAAGCAACAACGGAAGTGCTTTGGTGCATGGAGAAGGTGTGGGTTGCATGGTCGTTTGGAACGGAGACCTGTTTTGCGGTTGTCGTGATGGCGTCATCGCCCAATGGAGCGTTAATGTTGATGACGACAAGCAACAACAACCACGTTGTGTGGACAAGTGGCAAGCGCATAGTTATCTCTGTGTAGTGGTTTTGGTTTGGCGAAAGCTTCTGTGGAGCTGTGGAAGATCCGATGGTCTTCTCAAGTGTTGGGAAGCCGAAGATGAAAGAGAGGGAGGAGAGGAGAGAAAAAAGAAGCATTCTTGCATCTTATCGGTGGACATAAAGGAGAAAGGGGGCCAAACGGGAAGTACTGTGGCAGCATGTGTATGGCAGGACTTGTTGTGGTTGCTGACGCAGAACAGTTTAGGCGTTTGGGATGGTGATGGTCATTGCCTGGCTTGCTATCCTTCTCTTCACCTTGCTTTAACTACTGCCATCTGCACGACTAAGAAGGATGAAAAGAAGAAGAAAGAGGCAAAGGAGTTGGTATCGCAAAGTGATGAGGATGAGGTTTGTTCCTCTCTTGCTATTTGGGGAGATGATTGTCTAGCTATAGGGGGAAGTAATGCACGTATACTTGTCTTGCAACAAGAGAAGCAGGAGAGGAACAGCAACGAGAAGAAGGCGAAAGAGGACCCGAAGAAGGAAGAAAGAAGCAAGATGGCATCATCCACAAAGGACGATGGTAACGAGAATGACGATGAAAGCAAAAAGTGTGTCTGCCAGTAACTTTTTGTTTGTTGCGAAACATGTAACTATACCTCCATTATTTTGCACATCTACTTTACTTTGCCTTCGCAGAGAAGAGACCACTTGAAAAGGGCGTTCTCTGTCAACACTTCCACATTTCTGAGGTACTGTTGAATGACCGGAACCTTGTAAAAGCGGTAGGGCATCGCTTGACACCGTTGAATCTCTGCCACCACGGTGGCTAGCTTCCTTCGTTTGTCAAAGTTGATGAACCCCTCTTCTAAATAATCGGGATTGCCTTCCTCGATGAACACAAGATCCGTCAAAAACACCCCTGTTAGCATGATGGCAAGAGAGTAAGCGAAAAGAAGAAGCAAAGTACAGGAAAGAGAAGAACTGGGGATAGTGAAAGAAAAAAAGGTAAAAGGAACCTAGATAAGGAACGAGAGGGCACTCGAAAGATTGAAGAAGCTCTCGATATGCCTTATAATTGTTGTCAGACACAAAAGAAGCTCTAAGCCGCTCATAAATACGCATGTCTTTCTTCGGAACCAGCTGCATATTTTTGTTTTGTCAAACAAACTTAGCAAGCGACAACAATAGCGACAAAAAGGGATGAACAACCTTCCACGTTTCTTTTAACCGATGAATAGCGGCTGAACTTAAGCCTGCTGTTATTTCCAGTACCGCATTCAAGTTGTGTAATTTCTCACACCACTTTTGTTGGTGAAAAACAACAAAGACAAATGTTCAACAGAAAGAAACAACACACAAAGAAGAACGAGAGTGAGAAAGAGAAGAGAAATGAGAGAGCGAGAAGCAACTGACTTCAGCGATCCGAATGAACCGACGAATGATGCTTACACGGCGCTGCGTCTCGTCCGCGCATTTGACGATCTCCGTTTGTACCCAGCTCGTTATTCTGATGGATTGTAAATCACACAAGTGAGTAAACTCACAAATGAATGTTGGGGCGGATGGAGCAGGGTGCCGTGTTCCAGGGCTAAACCTTCACTAACCTGTTCGAGTTTTGTATCATTGCCTTTACATTCGGAGACAGTTGATCTGCAGTTTCTTTTTTTGACCAGCCTTGTCCTGTGCAGAAGAGAGTAAAAGAAGTGCAACACGGGAAGAACGAAGAATCAAAGGTAAAAGCAAAAATTGTGTTTGAGGATGGTGGAAGGCGATAGAGAGAAAGAGAGGATGAACAAAGACAGAAATAGCTTACCGAGAAGTTCTCGGGGTTGAATCGCACGAAAGATTTTGCTTTCAAGCAAGCTCAGCTGTCGAGCCAACTCCAACGGATGCAATCCCATCCATCCTCCTTCTCCCAAATTGACAACATCCTCTTCTTCTGGCCCACCACCGTAAAGACCACCGTTGTTGGTATTGTTCCTCTGCCTGTCCCAGGCTTTACTAATTACTTTAATCTCCTTGGAGAGCATTGGTTGGGGCCAACTTTCGTTATAGTACGTCAGTTCTGGTTTTAGCGTTACCATGTTCAGTGCTTCTTCGTCGATATTGTTTGTACTATGATTGCTTTTGTTGGGATTGGTGGCGTCTTTAATGGACGACATTCGCTGTTTTTTGCCTCGCATATTCCAAGTAACGGGCATCGAGGTGAGAGAAAAGCTCTTTTGAAGCCTGGTGGCGTTCCGTCGACCTCCTTTGTAGAGACTCTCGCTGGCATGAGTTCGAATGTGTTTAAACTTGCCGACCAACCGTGGAGAGAAAGGTCTCGTTATTGCTGTGGTTGAAGTACTATCTCCTCCTCCACTTGCTTCACTTGCTCCTAATGATACTCCAAAGATAAGTGAGTTGAAGTCGTGGTTGTTATTGTTGTTGTGGCCGTAGTTGAGGCTAAAAGAGCCCGAAGCTAGAAGGGTAGAAGAGTTCGTCGGTTGTTGCTGATTGCTGTGTTTGTGGGAGTATTGGTCCACCTTTCTGCGTACCAAAGATTGCAAACTGGCGAGCGAGTTGTTGATGCTGATGTCCTTGATGTCTTTGAGGTTTGTTTGTTGCTGTGGGTCAACAATATGATTCCCTAAGAAGCTGTTGACGAGTTCCAACAAAAGGTCTTCGTCCTCTCCAAAGTCTTCAAAGTATTCTTCGACCCACATATGAAGCACATGACAAATCCTATTTATTTTTTGTTAAATATTGTTAGAGAAAGAAGAGAGTGAAGTAAGGAGAGGATGATACCGGAGACGAATAGCTCGTGTCTTACTAACATCGCCATCGTTTTTCTCAGCTTCTTCAAACGTTAACACATTAGGTTAAGGCAAACAAAAAAACCTTATGCACTAAACAAGAAGCGGGGAGTTGAAAAGAACTTTTAAAAAATGAACAACTGAAAGAAAGGATATCTTTGTTTCAACAGTCGGACCAGGGTAGAGCTGCTGCAAAACGTCTGATGCGTCAACAGAAAGGTCGCATTGAACTCCAAATCTTTTGGTGGTATGCACAATCATCATGAAAGATAAGCGAGCAACAAACATAAACACTAAAACACTGAGCGAATAGATAGGAAAACCGTACCGGCGCTTTCATGCCTGGTTAGCCGCTCCACAAGCTTCGGCAATGTCGCTCCTTTCAAGTATCTTCCTTCGTCAACGCCCTCGTCGCTCACCGGCAGCGCTCCTCCTCCACCAGTGCCCTTTCGCAACGACCATATCTCGCCCTCTTTTTTTTCCTCCAGTTCGATATCTCTTCGCTGTACATTGTTGTTCTGGCTTTCGCGTCGCTGTACATCCAGTGCTTTGAGGTTGGTACTACTTTCAGAAGGCGTTAACTTTCTTTCTTTGTGTTGCAGTTCTTTTTCTTTCTCTCTGTTGTTGGTTAACGTTTGTAGCGACATAGTGTTCTTTCTAGTGTTGGGAGAAGAAGAAGAAGAAGAAGAAGAAGGAGAAGAAGAAGAAGAAGAAGAAGAAGAAGAAGAACAAGAACAAGAACAAGAACAAGAAGAAGAAGAAGAAGCACAAGAAGAAGAACAAGAAGAAGAAGAAGAAGAAGCACAAGAAAAAGAAGAAGAAGAAGAAGAAGGCGAAGCAGCGGTATTATCGGACATGAATGGCGGCAAAGCAGTTCCAAGCTCTTCCGCTCGCGAGAGAAGTCTCTGCCGTAGTCCGTTAGTCGTTGTTGGCTGTTCTTTGCGCAGGCGAGGCGGTAAATACTCAAAGAAGAATGGATCGTGTTTGCTGATCAAGTGGCTATTAAAGGCGGAGTCTCCCGACCGACTGAGAACAGAAGGAGCTTCGAAGGAAGAGGGAGAATGAAGATCAGGGATGTGAAGACAAAAACCTCTTTTTCGAACTTGCGGCGAATAGGAAGCCTCCGTTTCACTGTCTGCTTTCTTCCGTGTGACTACAAGCGGACTTGAATTCGTTAGTTGCTCAGTCGTTTTGGCAATGTTTGGTCGTTGTTGTAGTCTTTCGGGATCTCTGCTTTGCCGAAGCTCTATTCTCGTGGAGCGCAGGCTTCCTTCAGAGCCTTTTCTTGCGCTCTGCCACTCGGATGGTCGTCTTAGCAGTTCAGGGGTTGGCATTTTTGGGCCTTCTTCTGTTGCTTTCATCTCTTTCTTTGTTGCTAGCTGAGTGAACTAAAGAAAGAAGATGTGGAGGAAGATCGAGAACGAGAACGCGTACCTGGAGGTGAAAGTGCGCTCCTTTCCTTCTTTTGACTTTCTTCAGGTTGTTTACTTGAATCGTCGCGTCGCTTAGTATCCTATTTTGGTCGGTTTCTCCTATTATGAGTGAGATCTCACCAGAGAGAGAGAGAGAGAGAGAGAGAGAGAGAACAAAAAGAAAGAAGAGATATGAGACATGAGAATAGAATACAGTTAATTTTGAAACGGAAAGAAAAAAATAAAACAAACAGAACAGAGAAAACAAAACAAAAATAAACAGTTCATCAATCGCAACGAGTGTAAACTGCTTCGCTGAGAACTGGATGGATGGTTGTGATAAGAACAGCTCCGTTGAAGTGGCAGAAAACGGAGTCGTGCGTTTGTCCGCGAACTTTGCACCGCACTTCCACCGTGTGGCTTCCTGAATCTAACTCCATTGCTGCTATGGCCATCACAGGCGTCTGTGTATATGTTGATTTGTTTGGTTAATGAGAGAAGGAACGCAACATGGAAGCAAAAGCAAAGTACAAAGATAAGGAGAAAAGGAAACGAGAAGAAAGGAAATGAAGGAACGACGAGCGAAAGGTAAGAAGGCAGAACGGAACAAGGATACGAAAGATGGACAGAAATGACAAAAAGGCGAAAGAAAGGAAAGAAAGAAAGGAATGACAAGGAAAGACGAAAAGTAAACAATACATACCCAGGAGTTGCCATGCATGATGGCAGTGCCATGACCATACTCTGGCCTATACTGCGAAAACAACTCCCCATTGACAAAGATGCCAACGTCTAGACAAGGATTGCCGTTCGATGCAGGGTTGACAGTGACAGCGGTGCCATGTGACATGGCAGTAATGTGGCCTCTGTGAGCCAGGCACAGGTTGCGCGTGATGAGAGTGGTCCATGTTGGACAGTCAATGCGTTGAATCCATGCTATTGTTGCGAAAAGAGGAAGGCGTTAGTCAACGGGAACATTAAATTGAAACAAAAAAAAACAAAGGAGATACAAACTCGGGTTCTTATCGACAAAGACGCGACTTGCGAAACTGTCTCGAATGGAAGTGACATTGCTTTCCATTGTTTGAATCTTCCGTTCAAGATGATTAAGTTTGTCATGAAGAGCCTGTAAAAGACCTATTTTGGTTTCAGTGAGTATGTTAACAAAACGTGACTGCGATGTTCCGTTCCCATCTCCTGTAGGGGAGAGAATGAAGAGAAAAGAACTTACCAACTGGCACTAAAACTTGTTGGTCTTTCTCTGTTTCTTTCTCTTTCGTTTTCTCTTCCTCCTTTACTTTTTCGTTCGCTGGTTCTGTTCCTTCCTTTGGTTGTTCATACTCTTCTTCTTCCTGTTTCTCTTTCTCCTTTCCTCCATCGCTTTTCTTTTCTGTCTCCATTATTTTTTGAATGCAGCTGTTCTGTTTTTCTCTTCTTTCCGCATCTCCTTCTTTGTCTGTTGCTTCTTGTTCTGATTGCCTCACTTTCTCCCTTTCTTCTGGTGGCAAGTTTGGCCGTTGCTTCCACTCGTAACTCGTTCTTGGGTCTTTAGAAGGAGCAGGAGACGACGAAGAAGGGAATGGAGCAGGAGAAACCGACAATGAAGGAGGAGCAGAAGGAGAAGGAGCAACAGGAATGGGCTCTTTTCTGGCTGAATAACCCTCAAAAATGTAACCTTTGTCTACTCTGCCTTTGAGAAGTCGTATGGAACAGTTCTCTGGATTCCGTTCATTTTCTAACCACTAAAATAATAGGAGTAAGAGTAAGAGTAAGAGAGAGAGAGAGAGAGAGAGGGAGGGAGGGAGGGAGAGAGGAGAATAACCTCTGGTGTGCGACCTAACCACATCATAGCAAAAGCTCTCAACGTCATGCCATGAGAAACGATAACAACATCCTGCAAGCAAAAAAATGTTTATACGTAAGCGAGTGAGACCGGGAGAGAGACGTACTTCGATGCCATAATTGCATTGATCTTGAAAAAGGGATTGTATCATGGCGTTCACCCGAACAGCAACATCAAACCTGCTCTCACCTAATGGCATTCTTGCCCAAAACCTCCCGCCATAGTTGATTGCTACAAAAAAGAATAGAGAACAAAGATACATTGAGTATAAAGCTGAATCACACGTTCTGTATGTGCAGCAACAGTTACCTTTTACAAAGTGCTCGTGTTCTTTTGGGTATATCTGGGCAATATCTTCCGCATTGATGCCCTCAAACAGGCCAAACTGTTGCTCGCCCAGAACAATGCATTCTTCCACATCGAACCACACTTCTGTTGATGAGACAAAGGAGAAGAAATGAGTGGTGAGTTAAGAGGTTCCATTTGTTCATCCTTCTCCCTTTGCTCTTTTCATTCTCTACCAGATGCATTGCAAATGTGTTTGGCAGTATCGCGAGTTCGCTTGTAAGGGCTAACCCACAGCTTCTTGTGGCCATTTCCTGAATGGGGTCTCACCTTTTGTTTGTTGGTTTATCTCACATCAGAAAACGAAATGATAGAACAAAACGATAGGAAGAGGAAGAGAAGACGAAGAGAAGAGACGAAAGAATGGAAAAGCGAGAGGCACAATACCTCGTAAAACTTTTTGAGAAAGGAACCAACTTCTTGGGCTTGAGCTTTGCCTCTCTCCGAGAGAGGAATGGTGTGGTCCGACATCTTTGTGAGTATCAACGGGTCCACGTTTGCCAACGACTCTCCGTGTCGAACTTAAGTTGTTGTTTCGATGGTTGAAACAACAAAGTGAGGAAGAAACAAATGGGAAGGAAAGAAACGTTCAAAAAGAACAGAAAGAAAGAGGAAAGGAAGAGGTTTACCAAGAAGAATGCGGAACTTGGAGCTATCCGGTTCCTTCTTCTTCGCCAACAGCGGAGGGTCCGGCTTTCTATGAGGCGGCAGGTTCGCCTCCTCATTCTCCCCACCAGCGCTGCTGTGGCTATTGTTGCTGTTGTTGTTGCTGTTGCCGCCGCCGCAACCGTTTTTCTTGTTCCGGTTCCTGTTTTTGCCCCCTCCTCTACGCTTGGAGCAGCAGGGAGAGGGGGACCACTCGGGGCTGGCGCGAGCGCCAAAGCTGGAGCGAATCTTGGAGCGGCTGAGGAGGGCCTCCTCCAGGCTCCAGTCCTTGGCAATCTCCAGCTGATGCAGCTTCTCCTCCTCGCTCTGGCTCGGGTTCTGGTCCTCGCTGCTGGGTGGGGCGTGGCCGGCTTTACGCAGGGAGGGAAAGGAGGGCGGGCACGTCTTTCTCTTCTGCTTCTGCTGCTCGTCGTCAACCTCCTGTCCCTCTGCTTCCCCTTCTTCCTGGGTTTGCTGCGTGGTTTCCTCTTCCCCTCCCTCTTTGGCCTCCATGCTCTCTTTGGTTTCGGTGGCGGTTGGTTTGTCGCTCTCCATGTGGTGAATAATGTGGAGGGGGAAAAAAGAACAGGAGCAGTGTCCTCTCTCTCTCTCTCTCGTCACTTTTCAAACCACCAGCCCGATGGAGGGGGGGTTGATACCTGAAACAAACCTATCCTCTGTCGTTGTCGTTCAAATAAATCAACGGCTCGCCCTTCATTACGAAAGGGGATTGGAAAAGCCATGGGAGAGGAGAGGAGATAGGACGAGAGCCCGGTTGAGAGAGAGGAGAGGAGCCAGGACGAGAGCCCGGTTAAGCGAGAGGACTGGAGATAGGACGAGAGACAGGAGATGTACAGAGGGAGAAGGCCAGAGCGAGGCAGCAGCGCATGCCGGAGAGAAAAGAGAAGGGGTGAGTTCGGGTCTCAAAGACAAAGAAGAGAAAGAGACTGGCAACGGCTGGAAGACGAAAAAGAATTGCTTTTCTTGGAAGCGTTATTTATCTACAGGAATCAGAGAGATAGGAGGTCTTGCAACGCAAGAAGAAGGTTGCCAGAGTGCTTATTCAGCAGGCTGAGAAGCTTGGCTTGGTCGTTGAAGCCCATGCTCGCCAGCTTGGTAAGCTGCTCCTGGTACGGCCCGTTATACACATTCTCTGGGTCGTCGTTCTGCTTCTCCTGTTCTTCCGTCTTGATCTCTTCCCCAGGTTGCTGCTGAGGTTGAACATCCGTTCGGTTCGGATCCTCATTAATGGTGGCAGGCTTCTTCAACGCTGACTGTTCTGTTTGCTCCTTCTCTTCATCTTTCTCACTGGAAGGTTCATCCCAAACGTCGTTGACCACCTTTTTTTCGTTCTCTTCTTCTTCTTCTTCTCGTTCTTCATCTTTCTCCTTCTGTTGTTGCAGCTGTTCCAGCAGTTTTCCCTTGGTAAGTCCTAAAACTGTAAAGCCCTCGTCCTCCACCTCCTCGTCCTCCGGTTTCAACGCCACGATGATGTCGGCCCAGAGGCGCTGCCCAAAGCGAACGCCAGAGGGAGTGGCGAAGCGCCAGTTAGAGATGTATCTACCGGGAGCGGTAGGGGCCACCATGTCCACTGCCACATCCACCTCCTCTCCTGGAAGCAGACCTGAGCCAGGGAGGATGACTCCCTCCTCGGTGGTTTGGCCTAATTGATCCCCAGAGATGGGCACGAGACGGGTGGCATCCGGCCATGCCGTCTCCCCGCTGTTGCGCACCCGCCAGATCTTGACAAAGGCTTGTCCCGGATAGAACTTGCTCTGTCCTTCTACCGTCACGTCACAGACAAAGCGGGCGTTGAACTTGTTGCGCTCCTTGGCCGTTTGTTGGAAGCGGTTCCACATGTACTTGGCATGCAGTAGGTTGGACTGCAGATTCTGAAAGGGAGAACCTTGTTGTTGGGATTTGTTGTTGTTTTGTTCTTGTTGTTGTGCAGCACTTTCGCTGGAGGCTCGAGATCTGCCGGATGCAGCCTCCGTTTTGCTCGCCGGGTTTTGCTGTTGCTGCTGCGATGGTTGCTGGGGTTGTGGTTGTCTCCAACTGTCACTGCCGGCAGCGGCACCCCCGCCCCTTCTCCTTTCCCTGCGCGAGCTCAGGACGGGTCCGGAATGTCGGCGAAGGAGACCAGCATTGGCGTTGTGGCGTCTTTGTTCAGTAGAGGCAGAGGGATAAGGGCAAGGCAGCATGGCATAGAGAGGAGAGGTGCGTGGCAGGCCGTTCCCACCCGTCGAAGGCTGCAGCGTGAGCGAAGCAGGAGGGCGGAGTCCTTTTGTGTACGAAGAAGAAAGAGAAGGAACAGGAGCGGTGGCTGGTGGAGTGGGCTGCCCCACGCTCGAAGAAGACAACGGAGGAAAGGCCAACGACGAAGCAGGAAGCGTGGCACTCTGTGTGACCGACCATGCGCTTTGAGGCTGCGGCTGTGGCTGAGGTTGAGGTGACGTCTGAGAAGCGGTAGAAGCGGCAGGAAGAGAGGCAGTGGTGGTTGGGGTGGCAGCAGATGACGAGGAGGAAGCAGGAGAAGGGGTGGGTTGAGGAAAGATGGTGAGGCGCAGGATGGCCTTGGGAGGGAGCAAGGCGAGGGCGTCGGCCAGCTCGCCGTCGGAGGAGATGGAGACGAGGTCGCCCTCGTCGTCGGTATACTTGACGAGGAAGGGGGTGGAGGGTCCCAGCAGCCCTTCGCCTTCGCTGCCACCGTAGATGCCCCTGATCTTGTCCCTCAGCTCCTCAAAGGAGATGCTGTCGTTGATAGAGAGGCGACGAATGTCCTCCCCGTTGATGACCTTGACTACCACCATTTTTTTTACGTTAAAAAAAATGCAATGGCTTGATAGCAAATGTCCTTCTTGTGTGGTCCAATCAAAAAAAAAAAAAAAAATAGGTTGAAACAAAGCAGATGCAATATCAAAAAAACCAGACCTATATCAGATAGGAGTTTTTGTTTAAAAAAAAATAGAGGGGGGAAATCAAGTAAGAAGAACAGCAGAGTTACAAAAAAAAAAAAATTAATCAAGAAACAGTTAAAAAAAAAAGGAAGCTTCTCCAAAGTTCCTTTTTGTTTCAAATCTTCCCCCTAAAAACAACAACACAAACAAAATCCGACCAAAGAGCTTCAATTGGTGGCTTTATTGGTTGTTTTTTTTTTTTTTGTAAAGTAGGGAAGTGTTACTACTACTCGCTGTTCTCTTTGGGGGTTTTGGTGGTTGTGTTGTGCCTTTGCGCGAAAGAATGCTAAAAAAAATGTGCAACAAGAACAAAATAGAACGTAGCAGGAAACGCGGCAGCGGCCAAGAGTTTTCCGTTTTTCCGCAGGGGAACATTTTCGCTGCAATCATTTCGACAACCCTGGCTCATCGGCCGAAATTTCCATAACGCATTAAAAAAGCCCCGCACCAATCAGGAACGTTTCGGAAAACTCTACTGTTCTTTCTTTGGAAATTTTTAATCTGGGGAATTGTAGAAATGGAAAAGGCCGACGATCCGAAAATTTGTCGACATGGCTTTTGTCTCGCCAAAGAGGTTTTTTTTCTTCTCCTTCTTTTCGCACGCGCTATTCTCCTCTGTAGATGACCACGTTGTTTTCCGTTTCGTGCAACCTGATTTCGTGCAGCAACCCTTTTGCGAAACAGACAGCACCAGCAAGAGTAAGAAACGCGAAAGGAAGAAAGACAAACAAAAGATCGAAAAGGTAACGAAAAACGACGGCGACGAACGAAAGAACGAAACGAGAAGGAAAGGAAGGAAAAAGTGATGGAAGAGAAGAGGAAGAGCAGTAATATAGGCAAAGTTAAGAGAGCTGCTTACCTTTGGGCAGAACTGCCTCCAATTGGTTCCAACAAAATACAGCCACGTTTTCAGTGGTACTGACACGAGAGGCAAAGAATTCAACATCCAGATCTAAGTTCTGTACCATTGCCGAGGACCAGGTAGGGAGAAAAGGGAGTTGCAGAGGGATATTAAGAGAGAGAGAGAGAACATCAAAAGAGTGACGAAACAAAAAGGAAATGCACCTTATGATCCAGTTGAGAGAGAACAGCCTCGTTGATAGCGTTTTTGAGGTCGCTCAGGTTCATCACCATGCCGGTCACACTGTCAATCTTAAGAGTACATAAGAAAAAAAAACAAAATTTTATTTTATTTTGTGCTCACCAACGAACCTCTCCTCTGACGAGCACCTCCAAAGTGTAGTTGTGTCCGTGTCCATGAGGATTGTTACACTTGCCATAAATCCTTGTGTTTTCTTCGGCTGTGAGCGCAGGGCTGTGCAGCCGATGAGAGGCAGAAAAGGTTTCTCTCCGACTTAACAGACAGATCGGCGGTCGTCGTCGACCCTGTGATCCGGAGGGAGAGGAGGAGGAGGAGGAGGAGGAGGAAGAGGAAGAGCAGGCACCGTCCATCACAACGTGCCCATTCAACCTGCTTTTCTTTTCTTTTCTTTTCTTTTCTTTTTAAGATTGCCCCCTCAAACAATTTTCCCGCCAGAATGCAAAGCATACAAAGCATTTTAAAAACTAATTGCTATTTATTGTAATTTATTGCTATTTATTGCTATTTATTGGTATTTATTGTTTTTTTTCTCCGTTTTTCTTTGTATGCTGTTTTTTTTAAAGAAAAAACTTGAGCAAGGATGCAGATGGGAGGATCGTGTATGGGTGTTTCTGATCCAATCATCATCCTTCAGAGAGGGAGTAAGCATGAGAGCCGTGCTTTGGCGTGAACGAGAAGTTGGATGGCACACGGCCTAATAGCAACTCGCTTATCTTTATCCAATCTGTTTGTAGGTTTGGTTGAGAGTGTTTTTTGTTACCACAGGAAAAAAAAATCACTCTGTTAAAAAAGAGAAACAGTTTTTCACATACCGCTGACGTTTGGACTGCTCATCAATGTCTCCAAGTCGTTTCGCCCATAATACGCAGGTGGTCTGTTGTGGTTTTGAGTTCATTGTCAGATGACAGTAAAGAGGGTCGTTTCTCCTTCTTTTTTGTTGTTGCTTTTCTTTTTGTGTTTGTGTTGATAAGTTAAGAGTAAATCATACCTGTCCTTGAGCCGGGGCGGAAGCTTCTCTAACAATCCTACGGGCACATAACGAAACAGAAAACTGTTTTTGTTTATTAAAATCAGTAACGGAGAGAAACAAAGACCAACGAGAAGAGATATTAGCAAACCTGAGCCATTGAAGCAAAAAGTCTCTGGTACGTTCCACACCCTACAGGAAATACAAAATTGGTTGTGAGAGAGACGCAACAGAAGAAATAACACACACAAAATAATAAAGACTATGCACCAACGAAATAAAACAAATTAAAACAAATTAAAACCTTGGTATCACTGCCCCAATGAAGAAGACCATAGTTGGTAAAGTCTCGCAACATTTCAAAGCGCTCAGAGGAGGAGATGTCCCAGTCGCGTCTCTCTTTGAGCTCCGTGAAGATCCACGGCTTAATGAGGGCACCTCTGGCTACCATTATGGATGATACTCCACTCTTTGCTTTCTGTTCTTCAGCCTTGGGTTTTTTCGAAGGTTTTTTTTAAAGTTAGAAGAGAGAAGAGAAGAGAAGAGAAGAGAAGAGAAGAGAAGAGAAGAGAAGAGAAGAGAAGAGAAGAAGAAGAGAAGAAGAAGAAGAAGAGAAGAAGAGAAGAGAAGAGAAGAGAAGAGAAGAGAAAGAGAAGAGAAGAGAAGAGAAGAGAAGAGAAGAGAAGAGAAGAGAAGAGAAGAGAACGATGAAGAGAAGAGAAGAGAAGAGAAGAGAAGAGAAGAGAACGATGAAGAGAAGAGAAGAGAGGAGAGGAGAGGAGAGAGAGAGAGAGAACAAGCAAGAGCGAGCCCGAGAGGAGAAAGAGACCTCTTGCCAGGAATAAATATCGCCGTTGCCAATGACAGGGACATTCACTGTCTGTACGCAGCGTTGAATGTATCCCCAATCGGCTTCTCGAGAGTATCTTTGAAGCCTCGACCGCCCATGCAACTTCACATTATAAAGAGTGAAACGCAAAGTAAGCGAAAGTCACCCTCTAATAACAAAGAAACGTACAGTAATGGCATCAGCTCCCCAATCCGCAAAGAGAGGCATGAGCTTATGTGCATTGGGAGCCTTTTCGCTTTTGCCAATCCGAATTTTGATAGTAACGGGACAAGAGACAACGCTGCTCATTCCTCGCAAGACGCCACGAATCCGGTTTTTTCGCTCAAGCATGGCAGAACCCATTCCTTTGTTAACAATGAGGTCGATGGGGCATCCAGCGTTAATGTCGATAAAGTCTAACTCCATTTCGTTTGCCAAAACCTCCGCGCAACGAGTCATTTCATGCGGATGTGCTCCTGCTATCTTTATTTTGTTTGTTTTTGGGGTTTTGGGGTTATTTAAATGAGAAGAAGAAGAAAGAAGAAAGAAGAAAGACGAAAGAAGAGAGAAGAGAGAAGAAAGAAGAGAGAAGAGAAGAAAAAAGAAGAAGGCGAAGAAACAGAAGCGGCAAGGCAGACGTACTTGGGCACCGAAGACATCTTCACACGGATGGCGCTTGATGAGAGCCCATTCGCTGATATGGCCTTGCAGGAGATTGGTGGCCAATGCCATCTCTCCGCACGTAATGTCTACTCCAAAGCGTTTACAAATCCTGCGGAAAGGCAGATTGCCCACTGTTGTCAAAGGAGCAAGATAGAGTTGGTCCTTGAAATTTACCTGTTTGTTGTTTGGTATTTCAGTTTGATTTTAAATGTGAGAACTACAAAAAAAGAGTAGGAAAAGAAAGAGAAACCTTTTTCTTTTCTTCTTTTCGCAATGGAACTTCTGTGTCCCAAGAAGAAGGCTTGTCCAGAACAGAGGGTTTGAGCTGGCTTGGTGATGACCCCGTTTGCTCATTTTCTTTTCCATCTTTCGTTTCCAGTTCCATAAGTTCTTTGTGTTCAGTACCCTTGTCGTTTTCCTTTTCCTTTTCCTTTTCCTTTTCGTTCTCTGTTTCTTTTGTGTGATCCTTTTCTGTTTTGTTTGCTTCTTCCTGTTCCTGTTCCTCTTCTTCGCCGTCGGGAATCGTGTTCAATGCTTTCAACGCTTGGAGGGCAGCAGTTGCTCGAGGAAGGGGATAACGTCGTGACCGAAGTTGCACCTGCACTTCTTTCTTTAAGTTGTTAGTAGAGAGCGAATCCGTGGGAGAGGCCATCCTCTAAACGTGTTTTAGTTTTGGTTCATTTAGTAAAGCTTTTCAAGTTTTGAGTAAGAGAGAGAGAGAGAGAGAGAGAGAGAGAGAGAGAACCTCTTCGTCTGTAAAATTGGCATTATCTTTGAGGTGAGCGGAGGCAAAACGACACGCTAGACCGTATGGGCACTATTTCAAGCAAAGAGTAAGCACGAGAATGAAAGCATAAAGACCGATGGTTGAGAGTAGAGAATAAAGGAGAGGAGAACGAAAGAATGAGAGCGGAGGGAGGCAAAGAGAATTGGTACGTGGCCAGTCGTCGCGAAGATGTAGCAGTAGTCTCCAATGTCTGGCTCTTTTTGCTTCAAGAACAGCTCAGGGTCATGCGAATACGGACAACTGTATAATGGAAAGGAAGAAACATTCAAAAAAAAAGAACAATAAGAGAAAGAAAATCATGAGAGGGAGAGGAGAGAGGAAGAGAGAGAGAGAGAGAGAGAGAGAGAGAGAGAGAGAGAGAGGGAGAGAATCAAAAACCTTTTTCGGGGACATTTTTCTTGGCCAGTGGCAATGCTGAAACATAACTAAGCAGCACGAACAGCAAAAAAAAAATGAGCAAGTGAGAAAAGGGAAAAGAGAACAGGGGAGGAGAGGAAGCGCTCCGTACTTTAGCTTCTTTTTCCAACTTTCTTCGCTTTCGCATTTGCTTTCTCGACAATTGTTTTATCTTTCGATTTTTTTTTTCAAATATTAGTACCACCACGCCTTCCCAACAAAAACAAAAAACAAAACAAACCTCTTCCTTGGGCACAGCAGAAAACTCGCCGGCGGCTTCGGCCTGCGTTCTTTTGCGCTGGTGGTGGGCCTTGCCGATGGCGCAGAGGTATTCCTTCTTGACGGGGGCGTCCCCGCTTTGCTCCCTTCGCAGGAGGGCCTCCTCCCTCTCCTCCTCCGTGGGAAGCTCCACGCAGGAGAGCTCCACCGCGCTGGGAGGCACCAGCCGCTCCGTGGCGCCCCCTTCGCCCCTCTGGCTTTCTTCCATTTCCTTTCTTTCTTGTTTCTTTTCTTTTTTTTTGGTGAAGTTTCCCGGTTCGACTCCTATCAACAACAATGTTGTTTTTTTTTCTTGTTTAAATATGTCTCCCGGTTCGACTCTAACGGATAACCATTCTTTTTTTTTCAAAAAATTGGACTTGGATATACTTAGGACAGGATGTGGTCTTCATGAAGGTTTGTCCAAATGGTTGAATGAACTTAAAGGTACATTACGGTAGACATAATTTGATTTCTAACCATTCCCCGTGATAAAAGAAGAAATAAAAATAAAGGAGGAAGAAAGAAAGAAAACAAAAGATGAAGACGGGAGGCGGCTCTTACATGAAGAAGATCACCGTCCGCCAGCAACGGCGGAATGACCGGCCCGCCCAGTTGCTCCCAGTGAGCTACCCATCCTCTCCCATGCTGGACCGACTGAACCAGCAGATCCTTTCATCTCCTTCCGCAGCGGTCGAGCCTTTGACCTGGTTGAAAGCCGCTCTAACCGCCGAAAACTTGAAGGATCAGTTGTTGGCTTTGCGTCGTGCTGGTACCACTCTTCTTCTTTTTTGTGTGTGCGAGTGTTCCAATCTAAAACGTTTCGAAACCAAAAAAAAAAAAAAAGGATCGCTGCTCGGAAAAGTTAATCCGATGCAAGAAAAGAACAGAGAAGAAGAAGCGGCGGCAGCAGCAGAAGGAGAGAAAGCAAGTTACAGGGTAGCGTTGGAGACACTGACGGACATGTTCTTTGACACGACGGTCGAGACGGAGCCGCTCCTCGCTCAACTGGTCCTCACCTTCAAAGCCATCCCCAAAGAAAGAAAGCGAGCCACCCAACAACAGGCCGGCAACGAAGCAGAAGGCGAGGGAGACCAAAGAGAAGACACTCTCTACCCCGTTCTTCTTTCCATCTTCTCCCAAAGGCTCGTGGCTTTTCTTTCTCAGCTTTCTGTTGCGCCATCGGGACAACAACCCTCAGAAGAAGCCAAAGCCAAGCGGTTCTCGCGTCTCCTCTTCACTCTCTACAACGCCCTCGAGGCACAACCGTTGTTGGTGGACTCTCTTTCTTCTAACGACAGCGCCAGTTGTTTTCTTCATCTGAGACAGCTTCTGAGCTTCCTCTCTGGGGAGATACTCGCTCGCTGCGCTCCACAGTTGCAAAGAAAGGAGGCCACCTCCCCTCTCGTCATTCGTGAGTGCGAGCTAGCCCTCAAGACCATCATCATGACATTGCATCGCTTCGCACCGCAACTGCGTCTTCGCTTCCGTCATTCGTTTTTCTTTATCGATCCGAAGAAGCGACAACCAGAAGAAGTGAAAGAAGAAAGCAAGAAAGGAGAAGATGAATATTTGATTGCGTTGATAAGAGAGATAAGCCACAATTTGCTTGCTGTGATGAAAGGAAGGAACAGTGATAGGGACTTGGTGGGACCAGCCGCCTTTTGTCTTTGTTCTCTCGTTCAGCAAGTTGCTGACGCTGTGTTGCTCCCTCAGCCTCCCACAACAGAAGAAGGAGAACAGCAAAAAAGTGCTGAAGAAGAAGAACGACACGAAAGGTCCTCGCAGAACATGAAGAACAAGACGAAAGAGGGCGAAGTGCGAGATGGCGAAGCAGAGCAAGAAGAGCAAGACGAAGATCTTATCAGAGCTACTACCACTTCTTCCTCTTCCATCAATCGTTACGAGGAAGAGGACTTGCATCGCTATCAAACGGAGCTGTACTGGCACTTTTTCTTACTGCATGATGGACAGCCTCCTCTCCTCCTCGCTCTAGACGATGCTGAACGGCCTCAAACGACTTCTTCCTCCTCTCTCCAACCATCCATGGATTGGTTCTGGATGAACAAGCTGTTGCCCCAGGAAGAAAATTTAAGGGAGGTCTTTCTTAGCTTACCGCTTATCTCGAAGCTGGCGGTCTATCGTGGCCTCATAATTAACCTTCCTTTGCAAGTCCTGACGACGCCCTTTCATTCTCCTCTTCCTTCTTCCCAACAAGATCGCAAAACTTTGTTGTGGGACTTTCTGTTCCCTGTCATCATTGAGCTATGCAACCGTTCTGCTGCTGGCAAAGCCATCCGTGGATTCGCCTTTCAGATCTTGGATGCAACTGTGCGCACCATTAAGACCGTCCTGACAACTGCGTTTGCTTCTTCATCATCTTCGTTATCGGAAATAGTTCATCAAGAAACGATCTTTGGTGCGACGGTTGAGGACTTTTTTTCTTCGTTTGCAGCTAGCATTCTGAACATGTTGTTTACGAACTGGGCGGACCCAAACGAGTCCATCGTCACTCAAGTCACCAAGATTTTTGATTGCTTTCTAGAGGTCTATGACTTGTTTGCTCCCGGCTTCCGTGCGGAGGGTTCCACCAGCGCTCACAAATATTTCATGTTGGAGCTTGCCGACCGGTTGTTGCGAGCTGAAAGCCATAGAAAGGTCTGATTTTCCATACTTGTTCGTTCTTGTTTTCTTAAGCTTCTTCTTCTTGTCCTTGTCCATTTTATCTTCTTTTTCTTTGTGCTTCTTATGGTTCTGGTCCTCCTCCTACTCCCTCGTTCTCCATGGTTGTACCGCTTATATATTTCTCTGCTTTTAAAGGCCAAGTACACAGCGTTGCAGCTGTTGATAAACCGCATGGGAGCATCTCGTATCGTCAAAGAAATAAGCAGCGATTTCCTTCAACAGCTTTTGCCTGCTCTTGCGTTTGCCTCTTCCTCCCTCCCTCCCTTTCCTATCTCTTTTCTCTCTCTT
Source organism: Balamuthia mandrillaris (assembly GCA_031835245.1). Lineage (NCBI taxonomy): Eukaryota > Discosea > Longamoebia > Balamuthiidae > Balamuthia > Balamuthia mandrillaris. The sequence continues at coordinate 227,135 of JAVKOQ010000013.1, read as the reverse complement.
TCTCTCTCTCTCTCTCTCTCTCCGTGTGTATTAACCAAAGAAAAACACACATACACACACAAACCACAGGGAGTCTTCGGCTCGCAGCGCAGCAGCCAGAGTCATCGACTCTTTTCTCATTTCTCTCAAACAAGAAGCAGAGAAAGACGAAGCCAACAACAACGCATCAAGTAAGGTATCAGTGGAGGCAGCGCACAATAAATGCAGAACAGTCTGGCTATTGCCTGTAGTGACTGCTCTCTGCACCGAAGAAAAAGCGTTACGACACGGAATGATGGTGTATGCACTTCCCTCCATTCTCCAACTCTTTCCTGGAGACCTTCATCACATCCTGTCCGCCATTGTTCTCTCTGAAGGGAAAGAAAAGAAGACTGACGAAAAAGAAGAACACAACGGATTGACGGCACCAAAGCTGCGAGCCCTCATCTCTGTGTTAAATACAGCGAGAAAGATGGACTTGTTGGATTCACATGCTCTCGAAACAATGGTGCTAGATTCTTCTGCTGCTACTTCTCTTTCTGTAGCTTCGTTATTGCGAATAGCGTTGGTGGATGAAGACCAAGAGCTGCGCGGAGATGCTCTGGACATGCTCTGTAATGGTCGAAGGAGCACAGAACTTCCGACCCGCTTCGAAATGGCTCTTGTGAAGTACTTCCTCTGGCACAATATCAAAAGCTCTTCTGCCTCCCTTCGCCAGAGCCTCACTCCAAAAGTGGGAAAGTTTCTCACTCGACTTAGAGATGTGGAGAGAGCAGAACGGAAGAAAAAGGTCGAGGAACGCAAGAAACATAGAAAACAAGGAACCGCTTCTCCACACGAACCAAGTCAAGATTCGGGGTTGGTTTTATCCTCTTATAGTTTTATCTCTTTGTTTGACTCGCATCCTTTAAACACAGCCTTCAATCGGATGTAAAAGAATTCTTCGAATGGCTTTGCGTTTTCTTGACAGGAGCGATGTATCCCGGTGCTCCATTCCAACGCAAGATGACAGCGCTCAGTCTCTACCAAGAACTCACCAATGTGTGCTGCCTGGTTCCCAAAAAGAGCACTGAACTAATCAAGCTCCCTTCTTCCTCTTCTGCACCATCCGAAGTTACTAACAAGGGCAACAAACCGGAGCTTGTAAACATCTTCTCTGAAGGCACATCTTCCGTTCTCGTCGCTTCTCTGTGGGATGACATCGACAACATGAGACAATTGGCGTACAGCACTGTGGCTAAGTTCCCTGCTCCTCTTCCTGGGTTTGAAAACCCCTCTCAGTTTTGTGGATTATTGCGAAGAGGTATTGCCATGACGTGTAGTCCAAGGGTACCTTTTTGTTTTTTCTTGCTCTGTGTTCTGTGTTGATTCTTCTTGTTCTCTGTAACGAGTTAATATTCGTCGCCTATTTATGTTTTATTTTGAAAGGCCAGAGAAACAGATACGGGAGCTAATGTGTTAAGGCTGGTACTTAGTAAGTATGTTCGGCAATTGGGTTGGTACGTTAACCTCTGCGATGCCAGTGGTGCAATCGCCATGTCTTGCAGTACCGATGCTTCTCTATTCGCCGCCACCGAACCAAGTACACTTTCTCTTTACTCTTTCTCCCCTTCCTCTTTGCCTAATATTGACTGTCACTACAGCAGCAACACCAGCTCAACACTTTTTCCAGCAGATGTTGTTGCTATTAGATTCTCACATAGCAGTAGCCTCCCGAAATCTATTAGAAGCCTCTCAATTAGCACCCATGCATGGTCCTCTTCTTGCTATTCGGTACTTCTCTCTCTCTCTCTCTCTCTCTCTCTCTCTCTCTCCTTATGGTTACTGCTAACCCAAAAATTTACATCACCCACAGTTATATGATGCAAGATATCAACTTTAAAGAAATGTTACCTTCCTCTGAAATCACTCTCACTCGAGTGCCATCCTCCACATCTGGTGGCGGCCGAAGAAAGAAAGACGCCAGCCCTCCTCTCAGCAACACAGACATATGCCTCTGGCGCTCCATTCTTGAGGGATTGTTGCAGCGTTTGAAGCGAGTATCCGAGCTCGTCTTAGAAGTAGTTTCCATGACGAGCCCTGAAGGGTTGACTTCTTTGGAGGATTTACCTGAGAACTACTTTGAGACGGAAGGCGAAAGCGAGGGCAACACTACAATGATTGGAGCCGGTTCACCAGATTTTGTGGGTCCCAAGGGTCAGTTCCTGTCGGTTTGCTCGTGGTTGTCCATCAAGGAGGTGGCGTTGCTGTTAGGATCTGTTGGCAGCATCGTTCCTCTCCCTACTCCTGCTCAAGCCGAGGTTTGACTTTTGTGTTGTGTGCGATATTTTTAATGCTTGTTTAACACATGCAACACAAATGAACGCAGCCTTTTATCAAAGAAGAGATGGTGGGCTTTGCAGGCGACCTCTTTTTAGACATATTGCTGCAGTGCAGGCATCGTGGTGCGTTGGAAAAATCGTACATGGGACTGCAGGTACTTACGGAGAACCTACTCTCCTGCGATAACCCTCGTCTTCATGACTTGCCGCATCGGTGGATCGATGTACGTTACTTCTTTCTTGCATTTTTCTTAGTCCAAGTGACTTATTGATTTGCAATAAACAAACGAACACACAATGAAACATCAGCGACTATTGGCGACAGTGACCAGCACAGAGTTTAAATCTACTACGAGACGCAGCGCAGGCCTCCCCTACTCATTCTCTGCCATTCTTAGAGCTGAGTCCATTGTGTTGGAACAACGCAGAGGAGGCAGCAAAGTATTGGTAGGCAAAGTAGTGCAAGAATTGCTTGCTCTAGTGGGCTCAAAACAAGAACAAGGATCAGCAGAGCAGGAAGGACCCAAGAAAGTGGTAGTGGATGATTCAATGAAAGTTCATGCTCTGAACGTTTTGCGAATGCTATTACGTGACTCTGCCCTTCGCTTCGAGGTGATGCCCTACCTCATGGATGCTCTTGTTCTCTGCATAGAAGGCTATACCTCTCCCAATTGGGGCATTCGAAACTCCTCCACCATGACCTTTAGCGTTTTGGTGGAGAGGATCGTGGCGCCAAAGCTGGTCAGAGATGAGCATTCAAGGAAGAACACCGCCACTTTTGCCCAGTTCTTCGCAAAGCATCCAAAGCTCTATCCTTATCTTTTGCAAAAGTTGCAGGCAGAGATGTCGTTACAACCACAAACCAAAAAGGTATTGTTATGCTTCTCTCTCTCTCTCTCTCTCTCTTATCTCTTTTTCTCTTCTAATTTGATCCATTTTTTGGTTGGATTACAGCAGGAACAAAGCGCACAACTCTATTCTAGTCTCTACCCAGTTCTCGTTTTGCTGTCCAAGCTGACGCCATCACAGAAGAAGAGAAAAACAATCGTGGAAGAAAAGAACAAAGAGAAGGACCTGAAAACAACTGATGGCTCGGCAACATTTGTGGACACCAACCACCCAGTGAAGGCAGCTGCTTCTCCCTCAGCTTTCATACCGGTGGTTCTTCGATGTGCCTCAGAACCCAACTTCAAGGTCAGACAGATGGCGGCAAGGGCCTTAGTTCCTTTGCTTTCGCTGGAGGATGTTCCCGTCTACTTAAAGTTGTTGGTGGATTCTGTTCCTGATGCCTCTGGTGCGTTTCCTTTCTCCTCTTTCTTTTTATTGATTTTTTCTCCTTGTCCCGCATTAACAATATGTTATATAAAGGGCAAAGAAGGATTAGACATAACAGCGTTCACGGAACACTCCTTCAAATTCATCAGTTGGTAGTCTCTCATTTGTTGCGAGAGAACGCTCTTGAGCCCGAGGCACAGCAGCAGCTCATAAATGGTTGGTTACTCTTTTTGTAATCTCTCTCGCTCTCTCTCTCGCTCTCTCTCTCTCGCTCTCTCGCTCTCTTGCTCTCTCTTCTCTGACACTCTGGCTCTTTTGTGTTATAGAATCGTTAGCGAGTTTAGTAGCAGGTCTGAAGGATAAGTTGTGGTTGCTATCAGCAGAGGTAGAGTGCGTACCCGTCAAAACAGCTTTGCTGGACGTGTTATGCGCCATTCTGCCTTTGACCCACCACCAAGACAAGACTCTGTTTGGTTCAAGCCTTGCTTCAGTTGTCCGCGAGTTGCTCTTCCCCAAAGTGACAACAGCTAACGCGGATGACCCTCAACAACAGCAACTAAACCATCTTCTCGTAATGTCCTCTCTCCTGCGCTCCTCAGCAGCTGGGTTGTGCCTACACGCGTTGTTATCGCCAGTGGAAAAGTCTATCTGGAAAGAACAAGTGGGCGATATGGTGCCTGTCCTGGTAAGCTTGTTACGGGATTCCAGCTACGAAGTGCGTTTGACGGCCCTTAAGTTCCTGCGACGAGATTTACTGCACTGCCCACAACTTTCTCAGTATGAATCCCTCTCTCCCTTACAAACTTTTCTCTCTAACTCTCCGTCTCTTGAAGATTTGACTTGGCCCCGGTTCAACAAGAACTCTTGGCCTCCTTTATCAAAGGAGACAGTTATCCCGTCTGCACAAAGAACGTACTTCGTTTGTTGCGTGAACTGCCACTGGAATTCCCGGTGGCTGCCCTTTTGGCCACAGACAGAGCAGGACTCTTGACTGCCGTCACAACATCTTTAGATGTGGCGCTGGTGGAAGACAGCAAAGAAGTCTTCTCAAACCTCCCTCTGTTGTGGCGCCGACTCTATTTCAACATGGTTGGCACCACACACAATGCGAGCATCAAAGAGGAGGTTATTACATTCATGGGCTTTTATTTGCGACACGTATGTGACCTCTTCTTTTTCTCGCTACTCTCTCATTCAGAATCTTTCTTACTAATGCAAATACGTATCTCTTCCTGCAATTATGTTGGTCATAGTGCATGAGCGTCTGCTTTGGACAAAAAAAAGGTATCAGTGAGACTGAACTACAAACAATGCTTAAACAATGGATGGCCCTTCTTCATATCAACAGCACAGCAGACATGGTACTCTCTCTCTCTCTCTCTCTCTCTCTCTCTCTCCCCTCTGTATCTCTCTCGCTCTTTCACATGTTTTTGATTACTTATCATGCAAAAATGAAGCCCTTCACCATGCGAAAGGCGGTTGTTATTTCTATCCGCGAGTCATCCATTTGCCCGCCAAAGTCCCTCGCCACACCAAATGTACTTGACGATTCAGTAATGGAGGCATGGGGAGCACTTGTTCGCCTTCTTCAGGACGACGAGGAGGAAGTTCGACAAGAAGCTGCTGCTCTCGTCACCAAAGCCTCTCGTTCTCTCTCGTCCCTATCGCCATCAATGCTGCAAGGCCAAGGACAAGGTTTATGTGTGACCGATGGCCATGCGTTGCTCTTAGCATTTGACTATTTGGCAGAACGATTTCTGGACTCGCCTCCTTATCTTAACTTCCTTCTTCGGTTGCTTCTACCAGCGAACTCTTCTCCCACTCCGATGGAGGGTGACTCTGACATAAAGAACGACAGTCATCCTTCTTCCTTTGATACCCTTTTGTTGGAATCGCAGCTGCTCAGCGCAGATCTTCGCAGCAACAGCAACGCAGCAACAGGAAGTGGCAGCACTATCTCCAGTAGCCTCAGTCTTCACGCTACCGCTGCTGCCAACAAATTGTTTGAGAAAGAAGCCGATAATTGGTATGAAGAAGAACTGGTGCAAGTTCAAGCAGCAGCCAAGTCTCTTGAAAGAGCACTTGTTGGTGGCATAACACGACAAGAAGAAGACGGCGAAGAGACACGAAAGTGGAGAGTTTGGTTCGTGGAAGAAGGAGGCTCTATTTGTTTGCGAGCAGCAGAGGACATCTTGATGGCCATCGTTGAGCTGGAAGAAAAAGGAGGAACGGAGGGACGATGGGCTGTCTACGAGAAACGAGTGTTTGTGGGGCTGCTTCGTCTGTTCTACCTTTTGAGAATCATGCTGCTTGTTTCGAATGGCAGTTCCTTCGCCACTTTGATAGGTAAGCTGCTTCTTTCTTTTTCCTTTTGCTCTCTCTGTCTTCTCCGCTAAATGCTTTGCTAACCCCAAAAAAAAGATGGGTGGCAAAAAGTGTTGACAACAGCGCAAAGAGTGCAGAGCATGCATCCGATGGTGGCGCGTGCATTGGAAGCTGTGCAAGAGCACCCTGCAGAGGAGTTCCTTGGCTTACCATTCAAGAAAATCTCTCATCTGTTCTTGCTCCCTGAGTAACTTTTAAAAACAAGGTGATAGCCTTCCATTCGCTTTGCTTTTTTTTGTTTCTTCTTTCATACAACAGTAGAGGAAGAGGAGGCGGAGAAAAAAGAAAGAGGAGCAGAAAAGACTTGGCCTACGAGATGCCATATACTCCGCTCCTCAGCGACGTGCTCCCCCGAGATCAGCAGCTCCATTCCTTCCTCGTCTTCGTCAGAGAAGAAGGCAGGCCCTTCATCATAGTCTGGTCCTGGAAAGCCAAACACGGCCGTTAGCAAGTACACTTGCGCCAGGTTGAATGCTATTTCCAATGGCAACACCCGAACTGTCTCCGGTAGCAATCCCTGTTTGTGTTGATGTCAGCAACTGAGAGAGAGAGAGAGAGAGAGAGAGAGCAAGAAGAGATAAAATACCTTGTAAAAACCAGAGAAGCCTTCCTCTCGGAAAATGGAGACAGCGCAATGGAAGCCGTTGCGATAGACGGCATCCTCCAAGCCGGAGCCCTGCATGGCCATCCTTGCAAAGATCAGCTGGAAAGGGAAGCTGACGGCCTGGCAAGCGACGTACGCACAAGAAGTATCCACCACCACCTTCAACGACTGTACAAGCATGTCTGTCATCAACGCCTTGTTTCTCCTTGCCAAGAGCGAGTTGCCTCTCGCCTCCTCATCTTCCTCCTCTTCCTCCGCTTCGTTTTCCAGCATAGAAAGAAATGCAGAAGTGGTGGTGGAAGGAAAGAATCGTGCTTGCAGCGAGTCCACAAGTCTGGAGGGCTCCAACCATGACACAAACGAGGCCGTGAAGAAGACGGAACAGTCCCGCAACACGTCCTCCCACAGCTGATCGGTGAAGAAACGAGGGAAACCGCCCTTCTCCTTCCACATGTCACGCAGACACTCCCCCATGCCGCTGTACTTGTAGTTGGCGTTGTTGCTGCCATTGTTGTTGTTGCTCGAGAGCTGGGGTTGAGCGCTCAGTCGGATGGCCGCTCGGTGAAGTGGCAGGAAAAGCAGGTTGGAGAAGAAGCTGGTGCAGAGCAACGAGGCCGCATTGCGTTTCATGATAAAAGGCTCCGAGTGAGAATGAGAGTGAGAGTGGGAAGAAGAAGAAGCGGCGGCGTCGCCCTCGGTGTGCCGTTGGTGTTGTTGTTCGTGGAATTGTCGATCCTCCTCATCGGCACCAAACAGATGGGCAAAGGTGGTTCCCAGCAACATGTGGCTCACCGCCCACAAGCCTTCGCTCAGCAGAGCGTGAGTTGGGTGAAAGGGTCCAAATCCGTCTTTTTTTTTTTAACAAAAAATGAGAGAGAGAGAGAGAGAGAGAGAGTGCAAAATCACTTCAGGGTTAGACTCGTTGGAAAAAAAAAAGAGAAGAGAACGAACCAGGCGTTGCGGCGGTGGAGGTGTATGTGGAGCGAAGGTTTGTGAAGGAGTAGGCCCCACCAGGAATGGGCCTCGAACTGACCATCCAACGCGCACGTATGACAGAGAGAGAGGGAAACACCATGTAGAGCGCCACGTTGGAGGCCAAATCAGCGCCGGTGCTCAGCAGAAACTCGGACCAGGGCTCCAAAAGCTCTTCGTCCTCCTCCTCCTCCTCCTCGTTGCTCCCGTTGAGATCCCAATATTCTCCTTCCTCCCCTTGTTCCTCATCTTCGTAAGCGTCCCCTGCCCCTTCCCCAGCCGAGAGGTCCTGCACCACCACCGGCATCCTTCCTTCTCTCTCGTTTCTTTTCTTTTCTTTTTTTTTTCCGGAGTTAATGTCGGCAATAAATCACCAGGAATAGCATTTCGTGTCGTCATTAGGGAATGAGTACCACAAGGCAGAGGGCATTATTCACGTCGTCCTGAATGTCCTCCCGCTTTTTTCGGCATGGAGTTTCTCTGGTGGATCTGAGATGGCTGCTGCTGGCGGTGGTTGACCCAGAGGACAAGGACCAGGAAGCATGCAGTCGATGGGGATGAAGTGGGCCAGGGAGCATGGATGTCCGTGGGATGAGCAGGTGTGCGCAGCTGATGTTGGACACGTGTGGTGCTATCATCCCTCTTTTCAGGGAAGACAAACAAAAAAAAGAAAAAGATGGCTTACGCAGTTCTTGTGGTGGCTCTCTTTGGTGGTTCTACCGGTGCACCTCTGCCGTTAGAACTCTCTTGGAGTTTCCTGCGCCTCGTTCTTGCATCTCCCAAGTTTTCAGTTTTTTGTATTTTGCTTTCTTTTTTTTTTTTTTTTGTTGTTTGGTGTTGAATGGAAAAGGAGGTGGTGTCGTCGTCGCATCCACTGTTTCTGTTCAACTTGGAGCCAGAGGACCTGTTTTCCAACTCCTTGCGGCGCAGCAATGGGATGAAGTGCTTTTTGCAGGCCTACCAGGCGTTGGGTGTTCCCTATCAAATATTAGTGCTCAGCGAAAGGCCGTTAGGTTCGGTTTCTGTCTTCTTGCTTCGTGCTCTCTCTCTCTCTCTCTCTCTCTCTCTCAACGGTCCTTCGTTTTCAAGACGAGGGGCGCAAGGATACAGTGGGCAACCAGCTGAAGCGGTTCACCACAAAGCCGGACCTGGACGCCGCTTTCCAGGTGGTCTCTCAGGTGTACCAGAACGGCCGTGTGGACCCCTCTGCTCCGTTATCCGGCGAAACTTATGGTTCCTTTTCTTGTTCTTGTTCTTCTTGTTCTTGTTCTTCTTCTTCTTCTTCTTCTTCTTCTTCTTGTTCTTCTTCTTCTTCTTCTTCTTGTTCTTCTTCTTCTTCTTCTTCTTGTTCTTCTTCTTCTTCTTCTCGTTGGTGCTGGGCCGGGGCGTCATCTGCTGCTGCGGCACGACCCACTCGGGAGGGCCGTGCGGCGTGCCCGCCAACCTCGCCCAGTTCCTCTGCGAGGTGGGCCGCGTGCTGAAGCCTCAAAGCGGCAAGCGGCGCTGCCAGGCGTTGCTGCACGGGGACGGCCCCGGCGGGGACTACCACCTGTGGAAGGAGGCGGCGCGGGGCCTCCCGCCGAACGTCCACGCCACCGCCCTCTTCTACAACCAGACCATGCGCGGGTTGCGCATCTGCAAGACCGCATCTGCCGCCGGAGAAGGAGCGGCTGCCGTCGATGCTGCTTCTTCTTCTTCTTCTTCTTCTTCTTCTTCCGGTTGAGCTCTCTTGTGGCCTGGCCTTGGCTAACGTTATCCCTACGTTTTCTTCTTGTTCTTTTATTTACTTATTTTTTAAAAAAAAAATAAAAATAAAAACAACAAACCACGAGAGAGAGAGAGAGAGAGAGATGCAAAACACGACCAGAGGCAGAGTGCTTGCTCTCTATCGGGACTTGCTTCGCCATGCAGAGGTACGATCTCTCGTGTGTGTGCGTGTTGCTTCTCTCCAGAATCTGATGGAAATCTCTCCTCTCTCTCTCTCTCTCTCTCTACAAAGGGGCTGCCGAACCTCAAACAAAGAGAGGAGGCGCTGCGGCAGACGCGAGACGCTTTCCGGGCCAACAAGGCCCTCACAGAGGAGACGGAGGTCCACCAGGCGCTGCGGCAGGGGCAGCGGCGGCTGGCCTTCCTTCGCATGACCTCCCCCTCCCCCTGGAGCTCCCGGAAGCTCCGCAGCGAGGAGGCCATCTCCGGCACCTACGTCTACAAGGAGGGGGAGGGGCTGGTGCGAGGGAGGGCCTCCCCCAGCGGCACCAAGCACCACTGGGACCTGCACACGCTGGACCCCGAGGACCTGGCCCGCCACCAGCACCTGCTCGAGCGGCAGCACTTTCTTCGCCCTCCCCCTCCACACGTCTTTGAAAAGGACCTCTGAGGAGGGAGGGGGGAAAAAAGAAAAGAAAAGAAAAACCCTTCTCCTTCCTTCTGCATCATCCCCCTCATCCCCCTCATCCCTCATCTCTCTCTCGCCTCCCTCTTTCCATCTTTTTGGAACCGAAAAATAAACGAAAAAAAAAATATATATTTTTTTCAGAACCCAAAAAAAAAAAAAAAAAAAAAAAAAAAAGAAAAGAGAGCTGTAACGATGATGGATGCCCTCTCCGCCTCTACCTCCACAGCCTCGACCTCCACCGCCTCGCCGAGGCCGCCACACGAAACGCTGAGGCAGCTCAGCAAGGAGCTGGGCAAACCCATGCACAGCGCAGAGCTGGCGCGAGCGCTGGACGCCAGGGACCCCCTCTCCGCCTTCAAGCAACGCTTCCTGCACCCACGGGCCGACCCGCAGGACGCCTCCTCCCCGCCCGCCATCTACTTTTGCGGCAACTCGTTGGGGCTGCAGCCCACCACCACGGCGGCCTACGTGCAGCAGGAGCTGGACGAGTGGGCCAAACGGGGGGTGGAGGGACACTTCATCAACGCCTCCACCCTGGGAGAGGTGGAGGAGGAGGAAGAGCGAAATGGGCTGAAGGGGGAGGAGGAGGAGGAGAAGAGGAGGACCGCTCGTCACCACCCCTGGCTCACTACAGACGAGAACGTGCACGGGCTCAGCGCTAGGCTGGTCGGGGCGAAGCCCCTGGAGGTGGCCGTCATGAACGGGCTCACCGTCAACCTGCACCTCATGATGGTGGCGTTCTACCGTCCCACGGCCACCCGGCACAAGATCCTGATAGAGGCCAAGTCCTTTCCCAGCGACTGGTACGCCGTGGAGTCTCAGCTGCGGTTCCATGGCTACGACCCTGCCAGCAGCTTGCTGCAGCTGGCGCCCAAGCCGGGAGAGAGCTTCCTCCGCACGGAGGACATACTGGCCCTCATCGAGAGCCAAGGCGACGGCATCGCGCTCGTCATGCTCTCCGGCGTTCAGTACTACACCGGCCAGCTGTTCGAGATCGAGAAAATCACTCGTGCTGCTCATGCTAAAGGTTCGTTTTTCTCACCCTCTATTCTAGTGAAGAGGAAACGAGGAGGCGGAGAAGAGAAACCACAAAGCCTAACGCCTCACAATCCAACAGGTTGCGTGGTGGGTTTCGACCTGGCGCATGCCGTCGGGAACGTGCGCCTGCAGCTGCACGACTGGGGCGTGGACTGGGCGTGCTGGTGCTCCTACAAGTACCTCAACTCGGGGCCCGGAGGCATCGCTGGTTGCTTTGTCCACGAGAGACATGCGCACAACAAGGAGCTGCCACGCTTTGCTGGCTGGTGGGGCCATTCCATATCCACTCGCTTCGACATGAACCAGCCCTTCGACCCTGAGCCTGGCGCCTTTGGCTTTCGGCTCAGCAACCCTCCCGTTCTGGCTTGCGCCACCTTGCTGGCCAGCTTGAAGATCTTCGAGGAGGCAGGCGGCATGGAGCCGCTTGTTCAAAAGTCGCAGCTGCTGACCGCCTACTTAGAGATGCTGTTGGAGGAGGAGCCGCTGCTGAAGGATCATGTGGAGATCCTCACTCCTCGGGAGGTCCACCAGCGCGGCTGCCAACTCTCCGTTCGGTTTCACTGGCAGGAAGAGGAGGAGAAGGACGGAAAGAGGAAGGGAGACCAAGTTCCTGTTGTAACGCGCGTGTTTGATAGGTTGACGAAGAAAGGCGTTATCTGCGATGTGCGAAAGCCCGACGTGATGAGGATTGCCCCTGTCCCGCTCTACAATTCATTTGAAGAGGTGCGGAGCTTTGTATCGCTGTTGCGTGAAGCCGTCCAGGAATGTTTGTCCTCTGGGCTCTAGTTCATAAACCGCCTTTTTCTTTTAAACTTGGGAAACATCTAAAGTGTCTTTCAGCTAGAGTGGGAGAGAGAGACCAACGAGGTGAATGCAAAGTGTGCAAGAAGACCTTGACGAGCAGAAAAAGGGGGCGGACAATTGGTTGAAGAGCCAAACAAAGAGCAGAGGGGGGAAAAGATTGTATTCATTACAATATTTCTCCCTCTTCCAATTCTTCTTCCTCTTCTTCCTCTTCTTCCCGCATCGGAAGATGCTTCTCAAATTCTTCTTCTTCATCTATTGCTTCGTTTGCTGCCTCTTCATCGTCGTCTGCTTTCTTCATCGTCTTCTTGTCTGCGCCTTCCTCTCCTTCTTCTTCTTCTTCTTCTGCTTCTTCGTCCTCCTCCGAATCATGATATGATTTGTACAACTCTCGTTCTTCATCATGTGACGAAATGCTCGAAGAAGCTTCTTCAAGAGCCGACAAGACTTTGCCAATAATCATCAATACGTGTGTAGCTACATCTTCATCCTGTTTTTTTTTTTATTATTATACCACATGTTTCCGCTTCAGGAGAGAGAGAGAGAGAGAGAGAGAGAACGAGAAATGAGTTACATACCTCATACAACCAAGATGTTACAAGATTTACATTCTCGCGAATGGTAACAGAGAGAGAACGGATTTTTATACAACGAAGGTCTCTACTCACGACTGGTTCCATCCATCTTTTTGAAGCAAAAAAACAGCTGAGTCCTGCCATATGATGAAAGAGAGGGCGGGAGCGAGAGAGGGAGGAATCAAAAGGGAGGGAGCGAGGGATGAATGTTACTTTGAAAATGCTGAATATAATTCATCTAAAAGGGAGGTTTTATCCAAGGCATCAGGGATGCGAGTGGTCGAGGTGAACTTTAGTTTATGTTCAGTCAATCCTAATTCTTGAATTGCTTCTGAAGGATCCAATATCTTTATGCTTTGTCCCTTTGTTGCTGAACGTTAGACAGGAAAAAGTGAATAAGGGAGAGAGGGAGAGCTCACTTGATTAGCGTCCATCAATAAGACGCCATTTATGGGAATACGAGAAGGAGGTCGTGTCCGTTTGACTGCTCTTCCTGTTAGGTTTCATAAGAAAAGAAAATAAGGAACAAGAAGTAAATAAAGGAACAGAGCAGGACAGAAAAATTACCTTCACCAAAAGATTGTTCGGCTACATTCTCGCCATTTGAGTAGAAGTTGGATTTCAGTTGCCGTTTGAGCAAATTACGAGAAAGGTCCACAGGAATAGATGGTTGAGTGTGAATGGTAACAGTGGTGCCATTGGGTGGATCAAAACAAGGTATTCCAAACTCGCGTATCACTCTTTGCTTTAACGATTGCCTAGTAAAAACGAGAAAGAGACGAACGAAAATGAAAGAAAAGAGATTAGAATATGGAGCGGGACAAATGAAACGGTATGATAGAGTATACATTTTGCCTTTCTCTCCATGGACTAAGATAACGTTTCTTGGCTCGGCTTGCTTGATGAGTTGCATAATGCCTTTGGCATCGGCATGGGCGCTAAAAGACAAGTTCTTGATCTTGCACTTGACTTCCAAAGTGGTGTTCTTGTCTATTTCAATTTTGCGAGGTGCCTGCGAACCTGCGGTAAGCTTGTTGCCTACGGTGCCTACTACACAGTAACTGCTCCGCATCACCAGTGGGAAAAGAAGCGATAAGAAGAACAAGAAGGGAAAGAAAGGAGAAGGAGGATGAAGAAGAAAAAGCACAGCACATGAAAAAGAACTAACCCAGGAAGGATGACCATGTTTCGCTCGTCTCCTGCCCATTTTTTGAATACTTCGAGGGAAGTGCCCGCGTGAAGCATTCCAGGTGTAGCAAAAAGCACCATTGGTCCTGGGTCATCCGCCATTCCACGCTCAAATGGATGAATATGTTTGAAATCAAACATATTTCTGGTTATGTTGTGAAATGAGAAAAGTCAATTACTTGGGGAAGAAACAAATAAGAAAATAGAAGTCATTAAGAAGAAATGCACAAAACCTATGCACAAAAGTCTTTTTGATCTTCTGGTTGGTCCAATTGATGAACAACCGATAGTAATTGGTCGCTTTTTCAGTGAGTCCAGCTGAAAAGTAAATAGGCACCGACAAGTTGCGTCGTTCCCAGTACGTGTCCAACAAAATGCAAAGCTCTTGGGCACGGCCCAAAGCAAACACTGGAATGAGCACTTTGCCTCCGTTCTCAACGCAGCCATGTACTCTTTTGAGAAAGTCCCGTTCTCGCCAACGCTTTGAGTCTCGTACTGTTGTAGCATAGCTTCATTCAAACAAAAGTTAGTTTAAGAGAGATATATAGAGAAGAGAAAAGAAGAGAACAACGAAGAGAAGAGAAGAGAAGAGAAAAAACAAACGTGGATTCAGTGATGAGAACGTCGGGTCGAACTTTAGCAATCCAAGCGCCGCCAAGATGCCTGTCTGGAGTCATATTGTAATCTCCTGTGTAAACGACGCTCTGTTCACCAACTTTGACATGAAACATAGCTGCTCCGAGTACCTACAGAGTGAAGTTAGTTACTTTTTCTTGTTCTTTTGCTTCACCTTATTGTAGAGCAATTCGTCCTCTTGCATTTTATTTTGTCCACAACAATTTGGGGAGAGAGAGAGGGAGAGAGAGAGAGAGAGAGAGAGAGAGAGAGAGAGAGAGGGAGAGAGAGAGAGAGAGAGAACGCACGTGGCCAGCGTAGTATGCTGTTATTTCCAATTCATCGTCCACATGAACTGTTTGGTGCACGTTTACTCCTACCACTAATTTGTTTTATGAGCGTCTCGAGCAAGAGCAAGAGCAAGAGCAAGAAGAACAAGAACAGACAAACCTTTCTTCATGCAATCCTTGATCATGGCACTGGTAAAAAAGTTCTTGTCGCCCTTTCTTTCCACTGCGATCTTACGATAGTCCTCCAAAAGAATTGGACAGATAGCCTTAGTTGGATGCTTCAAGTCGCGTCAGAAGATAAATAGCTCAGAAGAGATACTAAAGAGAGGAAAGGAGAGAGCATAGCGCGAGAGAAGAAGAGAGGAAAGAAGAGAGGATGGTGGAGGTAGTACAGTCATGTAGACAGGACCATGGTAGCCGCACATCTCCGTGAAAAACGGAAGAGCTCCGCAGTGATCCAAGTGACTGTGATGAAGATACGGAGTAAGTTAAAAAAAAATCATCAAACGAGGAAACAGCGCAAAAAAAAAAAAAAGGGTAGCAAGAGGTTTCATACAAATGAGTGATAATGATGCAGTCCAAGGCGCTGGTGAAGTTCCCTGTTTTGGAGATGTATGAAAAGTCCGGAAACCTGCGAGCATCGTGGTATCCCATGTGCATGCCGCAGTCGAACATCACGTTCTTGCCGCCCAAACTTACGAGGATGCAACTTCGGCCCACATCTTGTCCCGCTCCTTGTTTTTTAATATTTTTATTTATTTTTTTGGTTGTTGCAGTGAGTAAAAAATGTTGCAAAGAAGAAGAAGAAGAAGAAGAAGAAGAAGAAGAAAAGTAGTGACTCGAGAAAAGCAAAGATCACCTAGAGGAACGATTTTGATGTCCATCTTGCCGCTACTCTGTTTTTGCTTTTCTTTCTTTTGTGTAATTCACGTCGACGTGGCAGTGGGGGAGGCGAGCACTCATTGCGTTGGTATTCTGGTCACTTTCTCCACCGCGCACGCGACGACATGAAGGAGATGTACTCTCACGGTTGTCCTATCTCCTGTCCAGTGAAAGTTATCCGTGACGACATGAATGATGCAGAAAGCAAAAAAAAAAAAAAAAAACAGCAACCGAAGAGGTGGCAACACAACACCCAAAAAGCAACACCCTCTCTCCTCCTTCTTTTCGGTCGGTCTCTTTGGGCTTTTTGATTAAACTTGGGTAGTGGTGGCACCGCGTTTTTGTTTTTGTTTTTGTTTTTGTTTTTGTTTTTGTTTTTGTTTTTTTTTTTTTTGTGTTTGCACACACCTCTCCCTATATGTCCTCGTTCGTGGTTTTGTTCAATGGGCGACGGGCCACCGTCAAAACCACGCCCGCCATGACCCTGGGGCAGGTCCTTCAACGCGCCTGCGAGACCTTCAAGCTCCAGCCCTCTCAATACCAGCTGAGGTTGTTTCTTTTTCGGCTCACTACTTTTTTTCATGCATGCATGAGAAAACAACAGTGCTCTGATTTTTCTTTTCTTTCTTTCTTTTTTTTTTCTGTTTCAGCTTTCGTAACAAGCCGCTTGATCTGTCGTTGAGCGTTCGTCTGTCTGGCATACCTTCTCGCGCCACGCTGGACCTTGAAAAGCAGAAAGGCGCTGCCAACAGAGGAAGTTGCGATCTCCTCTCTCTCAGCTCTAAGTTTTTTTTTTGCTGACCTGTTCTATGGAAACAGATGTACAGGTTCGCGTTGCTTTGCAGCTTCCTTCAGGCGGGCGTTTGCAGGAGAGCTTTCCCGCATCAACGAACTATTGGGAGATTTTGCGCCATTTTGAGAGCAAGCAACCCGATCAGCTGAACCTCACTCGGGTAACGGGTGCTTCCTCCGACGATGTGGGCTCAAAGAGGAAGAAAACGCCAACCACAGAGAGTTTTTACATGCAGCCCGTCGTCAATGTTTTATCTACCGAGGTTCGCTTCTTTCTTTCTCGCTCTCTCCCTCCCTCTCGCTCCCTCTCGCTCCCTCCCTCTCTCCCTCTCTCTCTTTCTCTCTCTCTCTCTCTCTCTCTCTCTCTGCTATTCCGGCTTCTGTCGTTCTCTTTTTCGCTCTTTCTTTTTTTTGTCTCATGTTCTCTTTTTGTAATCCTTTCTTCTTTGTTAAAACAATATTTTACTAACGTATCACCAATAATTCAGATAAACACAAACAAAGACTTGATGACACACAGCTTGCTAAGCACTGGAATTTCGGATAGCGTGTTGATTCGACTGCTCTTCCGCCCAACCAACCGCACCCTAGAAGAGGTGCAACACGAAAACGAGGTAGTTTTACAAGCACTGAACGAACAGGAAGCTGCCAGAAAGGCGAAGGAAGAAGAAGAAAGAAAAAGAAAAGCAGAGGAAGAAGAAAAGAAGAAGATTCTTGCTTCTTCTGACTCCGCCTCTTTGCCAACAGAGTCTACAGCCGCTCAAGTGAATATGGGAACGGAAAAAGAAAAAGAGAAAGAGAAAAAGAAAGAGAAAGAAGTGGAAGTAGCGGAAACACGAACAGAAATGGAGATGGAGACAAGAGACGTTGTAAAGGAAGAAAAAGAGAAGAGGACAAAAGCAAAAGGCAAAGCTAAAATGAACACAGAAGAACATGCTCAACAGCGTCAACAGCAAGAGACCACAACACCCGAACCCACTACAATGGGAGAAGAAATGGATGTGGAGGTGTTACAAGCGTTTCAGCAAGGAGCTGACATAAGACAAAAGGAAAGAGAAGTGGCAGATTTGATACGAAAGAAAAAAGAACTGGAACAGAAAAGGGAAGAGGAAGCATGGAAGAAAAACATTCCCGAACGAAATACCAAAGTCTTTGCTCCTTCTGATCGACCATTCTCACTTAAGGATTGTATGTACAACCCAATCATCTAATTTCTTTTTCTCTGATTTCTTTTCTCATTCCATCTCTTTTCTCTGTCAATAACAAAACAACGATACATTAGTCGAAGTTCCGGATCATTTCTTTGAGGTACTTCCATCTGACTTTGCAGCCAGTGATCGAGCTCGTCGGCAGAAAGAGGAAACTGCAGGAATGCTCAAAACACGAGAGCAACGTGAAAAGGAAAGACTCCAACACGTCAATAAGTTCTCCAAGGTAGATATTACTCTTTCTAGTTGAATATTAATGTTTAACAAGTGTTATCTCTTCTCTTAATTTCAACAACGTGAAACACCCAGACTCTTGTTCGCATCCGTTTTCCCAATCGATTAGAGCTGCAAGCCACCTTTCATCCAAACGAGTCGACAACAGCTGTTATGGAATTTGTTCAGGAACAGCTTGCTCATCCTGATCTACCCTTTTATTTATGTACGTCCTCTCTCTCTTCTCTGGTTCAACGTCTTATTTAACAACATTCCTTCTTCTTCAGTCACAACACCGCCGAGACAAAAAGTCGACCTTAAGCAATCTCTGAAAGCGCAACTTTTTGTGCCTGCTGCTGTCCTTCATTTTGCTTGGGATAGTCGTATGTCTCTTCTCCTCTCCTCTCTCCTCTGCTCACAAAACAAAAAAACAAAATGGAATAAACAGCAACGGGACCAGAGGACTACCTGAAACCAGAGTTAATGGCAAATATCTGTGAAAATCTTTCTTCGTATTCGTCGTCGTCGTCTTCATCCTCTTCATCAGCTTCATCATCTTCGTCTACATCTTCAACTGGAAGAAGTACAACCAGCAGAACGGCATCCTCTTCATCTTCTTCTGGAGAAGGCTCGTCGTCGTCAAAACCAAAAAACACAGAACAACAAACCCAAAAGCTTCGTTCTTGGCTCAAATTGGGCAAAAAGTGAAACAAATAATACAATACACGTTACCGACAAAAAATGAAATCACGAAAGTACACAACAAGTTCGTGTCTTGGATGGGGATGAGTATTGCTCCTGCTGCTGCCTGTTCTCTTCCATTTGCTCATCCTGGTTGTCACGATCCAGCAATGGAGAAGTCTCTTTCAATCTCTGTGTGGCTACCTCCAACGTTTCTCTGTCATAGTAGCCTTCTTTTGCTTCTGTATCTTCTTTTTCTTCATCTTCCGTTTCTGTCTCCGTCTCCGTTTGTGTTTCCGTGTCTGTCGTTTCTGTTTCTGTGTCTGTCGTTTCTGTTTCCGTGTCACTTTCGCTTTCGGTCTCCGTTTCAGTGTTGCT
This sequence comes from Balamuthia mandrillaris, assembly GCA_031835245.1. Classification (NCBI taxonomy): domain Eukaryota; phylum Discosea; order Longamoebia; family Balamuthiidae; genus Balamuthia; species Balamuthia mandrillaris. Next base: position 208,540 of record JAVKOQ010000013.1, on the reverse strand, counting down.
GCCAGAGGATCGTGACCTCTCCTCCTCTTCTCCTCCTACAGAAAAGGTTTCTCTGGCGGAGGCCCTCGCTCGCGCGCGGACGGGGCCGGGAGAGCGAGAGAACGTGTTGGAGAACTCCTTGAGCCTCTCTCTCCGTTGTTTGAGGGCCGACTCCTCCTCCCCTACTTTGCGCCGTCTCCTCTCTTCCTCTCTTTCTTGGAGCTTCTCTTTGCGCCGCTTTCTTTTGCTTTTGAGCGCTTTGGGCACTTTGGTGATGCGAGTGATGCTGTTCCTTCTTTTCTTTCTCGTGGCCGCTTTGTCGCTCCCTTCCTCTGCCTCTTCTTCTTCTCGTTGTTGTTGTTTGGCTGCTTTCTTCAACTTCCTGAGCTCTTCTCTCTCCTGCCGCCGCTTCTCTCGTCGCTTCCGTCTCGCCTCCTTTTTGTCTGACTTTTCGTGCTTCTTCTTCTTCTTCTTGCTGCTGCTCTCTTTCGAACGTGCCTCTTTTTCTTTTTCTCCTTCCTCTTCTTCCTTTCGTTCCCGGCTGCTTCCATCAAAGCTAACGCTGACCCTCCTCCTTCCTCGTTGGTCCATCTTCTCTCTTTGCCCTTTTTTTTTTCTTCGGTAACGCTATGACATCAGCATTTACCATTTCTTGTTCAATTGCATTGGTATTAGGAAATCGCAGACGTCACATGGAGGAGGGAATGCCTCCCAACGAAAAATGTTGGTTTTTATGTACTGTACTGTGGATGAGTTCATGTGGTGGTCCAAGTTGAAAACAAGAACACCTCTTCTTCGCCTCCTTCTATAGGTTCATTGTTCAGCACTTTTTTTTTTGGCTCATCCGACCGTCCAGCTTTCAGGGAAACCCACCACGTCCATCCCGATGCTGGCATCGATGATGGGCATCCCCCTTCTTTTTCTTTTTCCTCTTCCTTCCCCCCCCGATGTCGTCATCCTCATCTCTTTTTTTTTTCGTTGGTGTCTCGTCTTCCCTCCCGATAGTTTTGCTATTTTATGTTTCCTAGTGTTCTCTTAAAAGGAAGGAGTGGGGGGGGAGGGCGTGTGGTCAGCCCCACCAATGAGGGCGGAGGACCTAAAAAGAAAACTTGGTTTTTAACCAACCAACACCCCAAAATAAAAAAAAACATAATCCATTCCATCACCTTTGTTTTTTATTTATTTTCCCTTGTTTGGTTGCTCCATCACCTCTCCCCTCTTCTTCCCCCTTTGGATGGTCTTTGGAGCTCCGCATTTAAAATAAGCTTTGTTTTTTTTTGAAAGGGCATCATCCAAAATAAGCGAAACCGGCTTCCATCCTCACGTTGACCACCACGAACATACGCGACGCTCCGGTGCAGTACCGTTTGTTTGGTTGTTTTTGTTTGTTTGTTTGTTTGTTTGTTTGTTTGGAACACCCCCACACAAAACAACGTAGCGGGGCTAGGCCCTCCGCTTGATAGTCTTCTTCCAAAGTGTGTGTGTGTGTGCTTTTGTGTGTGCATGTGAGTGCTGTCTTCACTCTCACTCTCTCTCTCTCTCTCCGCCTGGGCATGGACGAACCAAAACGGAACCTAATATTTTTTTTTATTGTAAAACAAAACAGGAGAAACCTTTGACAAGCAACAAACCTCCCCCCCTCCATCCGTACACAAGCCCAAAAGTAGAGCGGCAGTTCCGGAGTGATCGACGCGACGGTCCCCCCCCCCCCCACATCTCCACCCACCCCAGCAAAAAAGGTTGGTACCACCCACCGCTATCATTAGGAGAAAAGATGATGAAGCCTTTCATTTATTTATTAACATAAAACCGTTTTTTTTTTCTCTCCTTCCTCTGTCGTTGCTTTTTCTTTTCGGTCCATTTATTTATTTCATCCCCAATTAGGCTAAGGTCACCGTCACCCAACTACCACCGCCAAGGGTGTGCGTTTGAGGAGTTGGAGCCATCCGCAGCAAGCACCACCACCACCTCCCCCGACGACGGCGACTCCACCACCGCCGCCTTCACTGGACGCTCGCTCGCTCACCCTCACTCCGGACCCAAAACCTGAGACCTCACTCAGTGCGTCCCATTAATTTTTTTTTATTTTGTTTTTTGGGGGTTGTTGGCATTGGGCGGAGTATCCCGAACAAACGGTTCGTTTCCAATGGGGTCTTTCTTTCTTTCCTTTCTTTTTTATCTTTTATGCCATGCCATGAAAGCTCTTTCTTTGTTTCTCCATTTTATTTTATTTTATTTTTTGGAGCATTTCTGTCTAACAGACTTTGGGAACAGGTCTAGAAAACAGTTAGTAGTGTGTGTGGACGCATGAGGACAACTGCGACTGTCTTCATTCCGCTCTAAACTTCACGCACACGATAAATAAAACCAACTCCGGAGTTTACACGGCGAACACAACAAGCATATCCGTCGATGGAGACCGAACAAGGAGGAGGCGACCAGGCGGCGTTTGGCGACGGAACGGAACAAACCAAAGCGCCCAAGGAAAATGGCGAGGAGCACCCACTTAAGGATATCAATGTGGTGGTAGTATCGACAGTAACGGGAAGAAAACGGAGAAACGGCTTCACGCACGCAGTTGAGAATGGAACAAACCACTCGTATCATTCTCCGGAGGATGAAAAAAGAGAAGAGGACAAAGAAAGAGAGGATGACATGGGAGAGGAGACCGCACTGTCACGAGACCAAGCAGGAGAGGAGGAGGGAGAGGAGGGAGAGGAGGGAGAGAACGAGGACCACACCGATAGCCAAAGCGATTGGATGTTTTTGGAAAACATGACAGTGTTGGACCTTCGAGTACAGTGCAGAAAGTACAAAGTGTCGCCATCCGGAAGGAAGCCGGAGTTGGTGGAACGTTTGAAAGAAGCACTGCAGCAACGCCAACGACGACGGCAACAACAGAGGAAAACTGGCAACAGCGCTTTGCTGGACAGCGAAGATGAGGAGGTGGAAGAAGGAGCGGAGGAGCAAGAAAAAGCGATAAAGGACGAAGAGGAAGATGAAGATGAAGACGAAGATGGGGAGGAGACGACATCACAATCATCGAACAGAATGATTATTCAATTCAAAGATAACGTCAAGGACGAGGAGATTAATTCGAGCCACAACCATTTTAACAGCAACTCCGCATCTCAACACCACCCAAATTACCACGAGCAAGAATCTTCTACTTCTCGGTTGTGGACTTCTCGCAGAGCGCTCCGTGACTCGTCTGATGGAGAAAATCCTGATGGGCTTGCCGCAGAAGAGGAAGAAGGGGGAGAGAAAGGAAGGAGAACAAGAAAGAGAACTAGAAGAGTAATAGTTGGCACCTATGCGGAAAACGATGCTGACGACGAAGTAGAACTTGATCTGAAGAGTAAAAGGGCAGACCAAGATCTCGTTACAGAAAAATTACTGAATAACGAAGATGACACCACCAGTCGAAAAGGCAGAAAAAGAGCCAACCGTCCTTCGTCCAACAACAACAACAATAACAGCGATGACAGCGCCTACACCGGAGAGAGGCCCACCAAACGACGGGTCCCTTCTTCGTCTAATAACAAGAGCAATGGCGGTGGCAATCCTATTCCCAAGAAACGTCTCTCGTGCGCGCTATGTGGATGCAGAGCGGCTTTGAAGATATGCTCCAAGACCATGTGCATCGATTGTTGTCCTCGTAAGGGACAACCTTGCGAAGCTCATCGTAAGAAACTGCAAATCAAGAAAGACTCTGCTTCTTCTGCTTCCACTCCTTCCGCTTCTGCAACACCCACAATTGTTCTTCCGTCTTCCACTTCCTCTGCTACCTCCTCGTCTATATTTTCCAGTCTGTTGATGACCTCTCCTGAAGAACCGACGATAACAAAGAGGAAAATCACTCGAAGGAAATCAACTTCATCTCTTCATTCGGATATGGCTTTTCTTCCGTCATCGTCTTCCGCTTCCAAAAGGAATGAGCAACCAGACGATGACATGCAATCTTTTTACGCGTTTCAGATACCGATGCATCGGAATAGCAATCGCACCATCATTCAGCCTCGGTTTAGTGATAATGAAGATACTGAAGAAGACGATGATGAGCATGAAGACGAGGATGGTGAGGGCCTAGCGAGTAGCGATAGTGATGAGCTAAGTGGCATAAGCTACAGCGATTCTGACAGCGATGACCAAGAATCGAGTGACAACGATGAAGACAACTACAGTACTTCAGGCAATGATGGAGAGGATGAACAAGACTATGATGGACAAAGAGATGGAAAACATGATGAAGATCGAAGGAAGAAGAAAACCGATGCAGAGAACAAGGAAGAAGAGGAATCAGTTGGAGCAGAAGGACTCATGTTTCTGTCCAACTCTCACAGGAAGATGTTACAACAACGACGACAGCAGAAGAAAAGAAAGACTAAGAAGACAAAGCAAAGACATACACAACAACAAAAGCAAGAAAAGTTGACGACTTCACTTTCTCGGCAACAAAACGGCTCTTCCGGATCGGAAGAAAGATCGAAGTTGTGGAATCATCTCTCGCACAAAAAGAGAGGAGATGCTGTTACGAACGTGGCAAAGAAAGAAGAAAAAGCTGAGCCAAGAGAAAGCCTACAACAGCTGCCACAACAACGAGAGAAAGAGTTTTCGGATCTACAGCACAAAGTTGGAGAGCAGGAGAGAAAGATAGAATTGTTGGACAAAGAGATGAAGGCGTTACGGTCGTCTCTTGCGGAAGCATTGCAGAAACAGCAACAACAGATTCTCTTTCACCATTTGCAAGTTGCAGAGTATTTCAATCAACAACAGCAGCAACAACAGCAACAAGTGCAACAGAAGCAGCAGCAACAGCAGCAGCAACAATCCTCAAAACCCACCAGAGTGAAACGAACCAAAGCTTCTCCATCCTCTTCTGTTTCTACGTCTTCTTCGTTATCTTCTTCGACATCATCGTCATCGCCCCCTTCCTCCTCTTCTCCTTCCACTCCAAATCTGTCGACATCGAACGCCCCTTCTACCTCTTCCCCACCAATACTTTCCTCTACTGCTTCTCTGCAACAACAGTACCACATGCACCAACTTCAACAGCAACAACTGCAGCTCTATCAACAACCACCAAAACAACAACAGCAACAACAAAACACCTCATCTCCAAATCGCGATAGCTCTTCTTCTAGTTCTGCTGTATCTTCGTCCTCTCTTCCTATGTTCCTTTTTCCTTCCGGTCAATTGCCAACAGCACCATTAACACAGAATCAACAACAATTTGTATCTCCTGGTTCGCCTATGTTTGGTCTGCCTCGTTTCTTTAGTGTTTCTGCCATACCTTCTTCCTCGGCTTTCACCTCGTCTTCCCCCGCTACTTCTCTTTCCTCCACGCAACAACAACAACAGCAGCAACAAAGATCAAGAAACGGACAACAATCCAACAACTCATCTCCATCGCTTCAAACACATTCCTCCTTCCCAACGTTTTTAAATGCTTCACCATCATCATCTTCCACATCATCGTTGCTGCAGTTAGCACCATCTTTACCAACTTTGTTGCCACAGTCTCATTTGCCGAGTTTGGCTACTCCTGCCAGTCTTGCTCCTTTCTTCCCCTGAAACTCCTCCATAAGTTTTGTTTTGTGTGTTTCAGTTTTGTTTTTGTTTTAATTTCAGTTTTGACTTTTTGTTTTTGCTTTGTTGATATCCGTATCACTTCATTACATTCATGTTTTTTTTTTTTCAATACTTTCTTTCTTCCTTTGTTGTTTCATGCTTTTTTGTCTTCTTCTTTCTTTCTTTCACCTCTTTTCTACCTTTCTTGTTCGTTGCTTCCTCTCATGGTGTCTTGATTACTACTGGTTGGAAGCTCCTTCCTGCGAAGAAGCGGATGAAGACGGGTGTCTGTTGCTTTTGGCTGGTTGCAGGTAGCGCAGGAACCAATGCCTTGCCGCTTGGCATACCTCCTCCAGCTTGCCTGGCTCTTCGAAGAGGTGCGTTGCTTTCGGAATGATCACCAACTGCTTTTCTGTTGTTGTTTGTGGTGTTGGTGGTGTCGTTAGTTTCTTCATTGCGCGTTCTCACTCTCTTTCACTCTCTTTCATTCTCTCTCATTCTCTTTCATTCTCTCTCTCTCATTCTCTCTCTCTCTCTCTCTCATTCTCTCTCTCTCATTCTCTCTCTCATTCTCTCTCCCTCTCATCCTTTCTCTTTTGCTGACTTCTCGTTTTAACCTTTACAGTTGACCATCTTATCGTAGGCTCGTTGATTCATTCCGATAACGGGATGGTCGTAGCCACCAACCAACAAAAGGGTCGCGGCAGTCACCTTGGAGAGCGCCTCATCGGAGGCCAGATCCGGTCGTCCTCCCCTCGACACGACCGCTGATACATGCTCTTGCTTCTTGGCCGCTGCCTCGAGTGCTGCCCCTCCTCCTTTTTATTGTGTTGCGGTTGTTTTTTGTTTTCGTTTTAGTTGTTGTTGGTGTTTTGAGAGAAGAGAGAAGAACGGAAGCAAACCGGTGCTTGCCCCAAAGTATCCGATGTGGAGCTCCTTCGTGGCCTCCTGCTGCTTCAACCATTGGGTGACGAGGGAGAGCCGCTCCGCCAGGAACGGGATGTTGAAGCGGTACTCCCTCGTGCGGTCGTCCACCGACTCCTCCGCGGGGGTCAGCAGGTCAAAGAGAAAAGTGGCCAGGCCGCCTTCCTCCAAGAAGCGAGCCACTTGTCTGTTGCGTGGACTACAACAAAAAGTAAAACAACCACAGAAGAAAGAAAGAAAGAAAGAAAGATAAACGAAGGGAGGGGAACCTAAGGCGGCTGCTTCCGCTGCCGTGGGCAAAGACGACGACGCTGGTGGCCCCCTGAGGTATCCTGAGGTCCCCGGCGATGCGCCCGCTCCTCCCCACGTCGATGGTAACCGCTTGGGTGTACTCCAGTTCTTCTCCTCCTCTTCCTTCTTGCAACATGATTTCTTTATTTTTTTTTTTGCTTAAACAAAGACTAACAACAACCAACTGAATCCCTTTTTGTGGAGACAAACAAACAGGGAAGGGAGGGAGGGAGGGAATGCTGTGAGCTCACGTGGGGGACAGGCATTGGCCAGGCTCCACCAAACCAGAAGATGGCGGAGGAGGTGCGAAGGAGAAGACTTTTTGGGAGAGAGAGAGAGAAAACCCGAATTTCTCTGATCGTTGCCCGTCGATTTTCGCTCGCTTTGATTCAGCTGTTTCTTCCGATTTCACAATCAAAAAAAAAAACATAGTGGCGGCCGAACGGAGAGAGAGAGACACACAAGTCTCTAACGTTTAGTTTGAAGAGAACAGTTTAAAAAAAAACAGCAAGGTTCGTGTTCCTCTCTCTCTCTCTCTCTCTCTCTTGTTAAAAAAAAAAAGTAGAGAGACATAACGTGGCGCAAACATAACAAGATAGAAGGGTTTTTATTTTTTAATATCAGAATCGAAAGAAAGCAACATGTGGGGTGCATTTGAGAACAGACAAGACGCAGGCCGTAAACTAGCCGATGTTCTATACGACAAATACCATGGCCAAAACGTACCCTCCTCTCCTTCTTCTCCATCTCTCCACGTTTTCTGTTCCCATTTTTTTAATCGCTTTGACAATTTATCGACAACTATCCATGTTTTTCGCCAACTCGCTAATTATTGTTATGTTTCACAATAATTTAATAATTTAACGAATTTATAATATTTTCACGAATATTTACAATCATCCAAACTTTTTTAAATTATTTTGGATACTATTATAGGTGGTGGTGCTGAGCTTGCCTCGCGGCGGCGTCCCCATCGGTCACATCGTGGCCCAGAGGCTGGGCGCGCCTCACGACATTGTCGTCCCTCGAAAGATCGGCTGCCCCGGCCACGAGGAGTTCGCCATCGGCGCGCTGACCGAGGAGGGCGACGTCGTCCTCAACGAGGACGTCATCCGCTCGCTGGCTCTCGAGAGGAGCGCCATCCAGGCCACCATCGAGAGGGAGAAGAAGGAGGCGCAGAGGAGGTTGCAGGCCTATCGCGGGGACAAACCCAAGCCGAACCTGAGCGGAAAGACCGTCATACTCATTGATGATGGCGTCGCCACCGGATCCACTGCCAGAGCGGCATTACGCACTATCAAGGTCTCTTTTCATTCATTCTTTCTTGTCGTTACTTTCTTCTTTCTTTCTTCTTTCTGCTTTCTTCGTTTTTCTTTTCTATTCTACTAACATCCATACCTCTCTCTCTCTCTCTCTCTCTCTCTCTCTCTCTGTCTCTTCATTAAACAACCAAACAGAGCCATAATCCACAGAAAGTGGTGTTGGCAACTCCCTGCATGCCAGCCGACACCAAGCGAGACATGGAGGAGCAGAAGATATGCGACGATGTGGTGTCTCTGATCGCTCCTCACAACTTCCGTTCGGTGGGACAATGGTACAAGTTCTTTGACCAAACGTCCGACGAGGAGGTCATTCGACTCTTGCAACAGTCTCCAGCTCCTTTGAAGACTAAATGAGAGAGAGGCCTCTCAACGCCTTGTTCTCCTTCCGATGCTATTCTCGTTCCTTTGATAATAAATAATTGTTCAGAAGTAGAGGAGTGTAAACAAAAGTGGTTGTTATGTTGGTTCAGTCATCGTAGTCGCCGTATTCCGTACAGTAGTCCTCCTCGTCGTCCTCCTCTTCGTCCTCTTCCTCAGCGTCCATCAAATGCGCGATCAGTTTCAGCCTGTTGTGTTCATTTAAGCATTTGAGAGAGAGAGAGAGAGAGAGAGAGAGAGAGAGAGAGCGCGAGAAAAGAGGCAACAAGAAGAAAGAAGAGAAGCAAGCGAGGAAGAAGAAGAAGAAGAAGAAGAAGAAGAAGAAGGAGAAGAAGAAGAACAGGAGAGAGAGAGAGAGAGAGAGAGAGAGAGAGCAGTTACCCGCAATTACGGCAAACGTCCGACCGAGCATTCTCTGCGGTATATTCCAAACAGGCCTGCGGCTCTTCCTCTTCGTCCCCTTGTTCCTCTCCCTCGGAGGGAGAAGGCACAGCTTTCGGTTGCTCTCCCGTTGGAAGGCCCAGTCGTTTCCGTAACAAGCTGTCAAACGTGTTCTCTCCGGTTGCTAAAGAGGAGGAAGGAGCAGGAGCAGGAGCAGGAGCAGCACCAGGAGATGGAGAAGGGGGAGAAGGAGCAGGAGCAGCAGAATGACGAGATGAAGACGGTGGGGGAGGAGAAGCATGTTGCGACAAAGAAGAAGAACGAGAAGGACGCGGAGGTGGCGAGGTTCTGCGTCCGCAAGAGGAGCCCCTTCCGCGACCACCTCCCCCTCCCCTATGGGACAATCGCTTGGCGAGGGGATGTCCTCGATCCTCGTGTTCGTCTCCTGAAGAGTGCTCTGTTTCTGGTTCTTGTTCTGCTCCACTCATCCTCCTCCCTAGTCGTCTCTTTTTATTATTTTTATTTATTTATTTGTTATTTTTTTTCCTAAAATTTATTTATTTTCAATTTTTTTTATTTCACGAAAAACAAATAAAATATTATTTTAATTTATCAGGAAAAAAAAACAGAAAAAAAATGAGAACAGTTTCCGTTTTGTTTTTGTTTTTGTTGCACAAAAGAGAAGCCTGGTCACCATTCACTTGCCAACTCTATGTTCTGTTTTTCATTATTTAGTAAATGAGCATTGCTTTTCATTCAAAAAAAAAAAGATAACAGAGAGCAGAGGAAGAAAAGCGAGAGAGAGAGAGAGAGAGAGAGAGAGAGAGAACAAACAAACCTTCCAAAGGAAGAATAATGTCGTCCTCATCGTCAAACATGACCTCATGCACCTTATCCTTGAACAGGTACTGCACAAACAGCTGCTTGTGCGAACCGGGACAAGGGTCGTAAAAGCCCAACAAGCTGCTCTTCTTGCAGTCGTGAAGCAGGCAGATTTGAGAGTCCTCCACTAAATATTGAACAGGTGTCGTCACGTCGATCACTTTTTTCGTTTGTGTTGAAGTTGTGGACTTCTCTTTCGCTTCTTCAGTTTCTTCTTCTTCATCATCATCATCAGAGAAGAGATCTTCTTCTTCCTCTTCTTCCTCTTCTTCTTCTTCTTCATTGTCATCGAGTCCTCCCCCAGAAGAAAACCATGATCGAAACTTTGGAGTTGCAGTCGTTCTCTTCTCTTCCTTCTCTTTCATCTTTCTCTTCTTCTTCTCCTCCTCATCTGAGAAACAGCCATACTTGGCCTCCAGAATGACCAGACCACCTTTGCTCCTCTCCTTGTTTTGCTTGCTCCGAACAGTTGCTCTCATCAGCTCTACGTCCATCTCTGCCTGTTTTCTTCGCTCCTCCACCGATTTGGCCCTCGCCATCTTTCTCTGCGCTCTCTTCTCTCGCTTTTCTCTTTGTCTCTTTGGGTTGAGCCAATATTTGCCAGCAAGTGCCATCGCCACTGGCGGCAACATTGTGATCGTTCCTCTCAATAATAACGAAACCACCATTTGAATGGCCGAAGAAGTCGCTTCGAAATTTTGTTGCTGTTGAAGTTCTAACGCGGAAGTGGAAGAAAGAACATCCACTTCGTTGGATGAAGGTGAGGATGCAAGGAGAAGAAGATCGGATACGAGCTGTTGAAAGAAAGGCAGGAGAGGGAAAGAGAGAACTTGAGGAAAGACAAGCTTTTGATCGTAGTGTTGATACCAAAAGTCTAGACGTGTACCGCCACTAATGGAGATGGAGGAAGTAAGGCCAAACTTTGAGTTGGAGGAGAGAGAGCGACGATAGGAGAGATGGAACGATGGAAGAAAGGCGCCAAATAAGGATAAAGATAATGCTGAAACAGAAGAAACAGAGGAAGAAAGTGGAGGTAAAGCGGAGAAAGAAGAAGAAGAGAAGAGCTTGAAAGATCCTCCCAGTTCGATCTTTTCGAGGGAGGAGAGGCGTGTAGAGTAGTTGAGTTGAAAGGAGGGAAGTGGAAACGGAAAGTCGCTTGTAAAGTCGATATCTGAAAACTGTTGTGTTTTTGTAGGGTGAACACAAGGTAAATATGGTCTCTTGGTCTATTACAAAAAACAGAGGAAAGAACAAACCTTAAGACCAGCAGTGAGCGTTCCGTCAGGGAGCAGCTCGTTGGTCTCATAGAGAGCCTTGATCTGGTTTTGGTTGCCCATTGATAGGGTGACAGAACCACGCGACCCCTCTGATAAGGCTTCCACGTAACCCAAGGACAACGAACCTCCTTGGGTGTCTACATAGCCACTTACGCTTCCGTGACTGTTGCGTTGTGTCAGAAAAGGGGATAAAAACGAGGTGTACATCGTCAAAGAAAAGAAAGGCGCGAAGAGGAAAAGAGAAACCGATGAAAGAGGAAGAGTTAATACCTGGAAGGAGAAAGACGAGCTTGATATTCGGAACGAAGGTTGATGACGTTCAGCCCCAAGCCTAGTTGGGTGTAAAGCTGGCTGGATTTATCAACCCCAAAGTAACGGCGCACCCCCACCAAGAATTGGCCATCTCCTGATGACTTTGCCATATGCGTCATTGTAAGCATAGTTCCTAACACTAAACCATAGTTCTCTCCTATTTGCTCCTATTTATTAAATTACTATTATCGTTAGATCGTGTTGCAGATAAGAGAGAGAAAGAGAGAAAGAGAGAAAGAGAGAAAGAGAGAAAGAGAGAAAGAGAGAAAGAGAGAGAGAGAACGGCAAAGAGAAGAGAGAAGCGAGAAGAAGAAGAAACACCTCATAGCTTTGAGAGAGGGCCAAATGTCCAATGAGAGGAGCGGGCACCAACAGGCCAGAGCGAGGATGGTAGATAAAGGCCCACGCCGGCACCATGACGGTCTGCCCATGCATCTTGAACCTCTGTCTGAGCGCTTGTTTCGTCTTTTGTCTATCCATCTTGGACAAAAGCTCTTCCAACTATTTTTTTTTTCAAAGAGAGAGAGAGAGAGAGAGAGAGAGAAGAAGAAGAACAAGAAGGAGAACAAGAAGAAGAACAAGAAGAAAATCAGAATAAATGAAAGAATAACAAAAAAAAATCAGTGAGAGAAAGACAGAAAACCTCTTCAGGCGTCTTCAAGTGATCCGCCAGCGTCCTGCAAGCGTTGGCTCCGTACTTGTCGTAGACAGCCCTCTTCTGGTCATCCATCAGCGTCTCATAGGCTTCCGTGATTTTGGTGAAGCGCTCAGCGGCAGCTCCGGAGGAGGAGGAAGCAGTAGCGGAGGAGGAGGCATGTCGGTCGGGGTGAAAAGTGGCGGCCAATTTCTTGTAGGCCTTTTTGACGGTGGCTTGGTCGCTGTCGCGAGGAATGCCGAGGAGGGCGTAGTAGTCGGTCTCCTCCTCCACAGCGGCAGGCGTGGCAGCTCCCTCTCCCTCTGCTGCGCTCATTTCTTTTCTTTTCTCTAAGCAAAAATAAAAATTTTTTTCTTGGTATAGTCGGGACGACACGGTAATTGCATCTCAATGACGACATGAAAAAACCTTGTGATTTATTGCCGACGTTTGGCTATTCGTGTCGTCCCTGTATGTGATAGGTTCTAGTCGACATCTTCATGTCGACAAATAAACAATTTATGGTATTTTTCCATTTTTGTTGACCGACGGAAAAGAAAAAATTGAAAAGTGGGAGGATAAAAAGAGGAGCGACTACTCTTTTTTCGTATCATCCTCCTCGTGCGGTGTGGTGAGGGCGAGGTAGTGGCCCCGCCCGGTGGTTCTAGACGGAACGGCTCTCTCTCTCTCTCTCTCTCTCTCTTCGAGCGTGCGGCACTGCTGCCCAAGTTGATATTCCGTCGAGTTTTTTTGTTCGTTTTTTTTTTCTTTGATTTTTGGGTGTACTCATTTATTTGAAGGAACTCATCGAATCATTCGGTCGTGTGTGTGTTTGTGTTTGTTTGTTTTTTTTTTTAAAAAAAAAAAGAAACACCCTTCCTTTGGGGGAAGGAGAGCACACAAAATAAATGGAAGTAGTAGCCGCCACAACTACCACTGCTGCAGTTTATCACACCGAGGACAGCAAGGTAAAGGAGGCGGAGGCGGAGGAAGAGCTAGAAGAAGTAGAACGGCGTGTTCTGCTTCTGGACAACAACGGCGAGGAGGAGGAGGAGGAGGAGGAAGAAGAAGAGAATGAAGAAACGCAACCACAAAAACAACAAGTAGCAGAGAAAGAACCCGAAGAAGAACAAGAAGAAGAACAGGCCGCTTACAGCATCAACAATGCAGAAGATGCCAAAAACAACAACAAGAAACAAAACAATGGCGGCGGAGGAGGCTTCTTTGCTCCTTTGTGGAACGCTCTGTTTGCACCGGCTCCAGCCTCTTCGTCGTCGCGCGAAGCTTCTGCTTCCACTTCGCGCGAACCGTCCGGCACGGACCTCGCTTCAAACGCTTCCTCGTCGAAACGCATTGCAGACGTGACTGCTCATTGGCCTTCTTCTGTTCCGCTTTCAGCTTCCCCACCTTCTGCTTCTTCTTTACCCTCTGCAACTACAACACAAAGACGAGAGCAGAGCGGTGGAGCACCTCCTCGTCGGAAGCAGAGACGTTCTAAAGCTGCTCGTCGTCGTAGAAACGGTTTGCTTCACCCCTTTCTTCATTCTTCTGTTGCTGGCCTCTCTTCTGTCATTCTCTCATTCCTCCTTCCTCTCTTCTCTCTTCTCCCATTTCTTTAATCATACTAAAAATGAAACTAAACAGCATTTAGAGCGCCTGAGTTACGTTCAAAGACAATGGAATGGTTGGAAGACGGAAGTACGTCATGGCTCTCCGCCCTTCAACTCTCTTTATGGGATAATGTATTTGGTCCTCGTATAGAGCAGGTTTTTTTGTGTTTTTTTTTTCATACATCTTCTTTCTTATCCTTCCTCCTTTCTTTCTTCGTTTCTCTCTTTCTCTCTTTCTTCTTCCCATTTGCTAACGCCGGAAACAAACCAACAAATGAATAAATAGATATGGTTTGGAACAGAAGTGGTGGATGAGGATTTACAAATGCAAGCAGCAAAGGAAACTCTCAGCGGTAATACCTTTTTTCTTCTTTTTCCTTCTTCTCCTTTCTTACTTGCTTCATAATAAGGTGAGCTGAGCGAAGACGGTACATTAGACGCCGAATCCGACATTCACTGCAAGTTTCACACGTTTCCGGTGAGCGGACATGTGGGCATGGCTCTCATCTTCACTGCTCCATTGTGTTACAAGGAAAAGAAACGAAGAACAAGAGTAAGAAAAGCCCGAACATCTATGCAACTATCTCTTTCGCTTGCTTCACAAAGCAACAGTAACAACAGCAATCAACAACAACCTCAGCAACAACAAAACAACACCAATCAACACAACTCTCATCTTTATCATACGAAAGGAGGAGTAAGCCCGTTGAAACGAACGCAACGAAGAGCGAGTGCAAGTATTTCCTCGTCTTCGCTGTTGCCGTCACTTTCACAAATGACAAGAGGTGAAAATGTTTCTAACGATGTGGAAGATAAGAAAATGAAACAAGATGCTTCATCTTCGCCATTTCCATCCTCCTCCGATGATCATGGTAAAAGACCTGAACAATCTGGAGGAGGCGAGTTGGAGGAAGAACTAGTTTCTTCGAATGAACGTGAGAATAACAAAAAAGCAGACAACATCGACGAAGGAGTAAGCAAAGCAAAAGAAGAAGGCGAAATAAAGCAAACGGAGAGAGAGGCTTTGGCTGCCTCCTTCTATTGGTATAACATCGAAGAAGAAAATGGCGATTATGAAGACAGCGGTGATAGTGATGATAGTGACGAGGAAAGCGACAATGATGATGAAAGTGATTACAGCAACAACAACAGTGACAACAACAAACGAGTGAACAGTTTGGATGGCCTCCTTTCTGGAGATGATGCTATTGTTGGCGAAGGAGGAACAGGAACAGACGAGAGTGGAGGTCGCTTTTTTAGGAGAAGAAGAGAAAGAAGAGCACGAGAAAGAGCAGAGCGTAAACGACGTTATAAGAACTTAAGCAGGTTCTCATTTTGTATTTTGTTGCGAAGGGAACATATGCCACGGTTCTTAGAGCTTTATCCACTTGTGCATGATAATGCAATGAGATTGCTTCATATGCTACGAGTTCTTTTGGTGCGCTTCACCCTATTCTCTCTCTGCTCGCTGCTCTCTGCTCTCTCTCTCTCTCTCTCTCTCTCACATACGCACGCTCTCTTCTTTATTTGACTTGTTCTCTTCTTTCAACAAATAGATGAATAAGACAGTAAAAGCCAGTTTAAGCATCTTTTCTGGCATGTTATTGCCTCGCTTCTCGTCTCGGATGGAGGCCATGTATTATTCTATTCTTCCCTACCCTGTTCAAACAACTCTTTTCACCATCAAATCTTTGCCTTTCCCCTTTGATTTTCTCGTCAAGTACGTTTAACTTCTCTCTTCATTAGTTCTTTTTTTTGTTGACATCCTTTCGTTAAAAACTAACACAAACACACAGAGCTGTTACGTCTCATTTTCAAACACATGGTTGCACGGTGGTTGTAGGCGAGGATGAAGCCCTTGTGAACGCCGTACGTCTTTCGTTGTTCTGCATAAAAGTAATGATTGCTGATTATTTTTATTTTGTATTTGTTGCACATAGTTTGTAAATACTTTATCACTGTTTCAAAGTCAGGATGACCGAAAACGGTCTTCCCTCATTACTGTGCGTTGATCTCTTTCCTGCTTTTTTATTTTAAAAAAAAAATGAGCAGCCTTTGGCGTTGACTTCCTCTTTCTTTCACTCGCTGAATAATAGAACCATGGTTATGTGCCTGGTCTTCTTTTGCAAGGTGTTCGTGGGGTAAAGTTCTCTCGTCTCTCTCTCGCTCTCTCTCTCTCTCTCTCTCCCTCTCGTTTACACATCTTATATATCCCCTTTCTCCTCTTTTTTCCCCACTTCCTTTTACCTTTCAACTGTTGGAATTCTAATATATACCCACAAAACAACAAATAAAGACCTCGATATCCGAGAACAAGCTTATCCAGTCCTTGCTGCCGACCACTGTCGTCAACCTCGCCACCAAGTCCATCACCCAAACAAAGATTTACCACGAATACGTTCACATGAGACAACGGTTCATGGAAAGGGAGCTTCGCACTTTGTTGAGCTTGGACGCGCCAACGACAACAATGACGATGATGATGATGGGAGACGCCCCACTTCCTTCTTCACACTCTACCTCTCCTTACTCTTCAGCTCCAGCTACTTTATCTTCTTCTCCATTTTCTACTGTCGTTCCTTCTACCTCTCCTTCACAGCAACAACTTCCACAAGTGCGGCCTTTTGTGCTCGACCAAGATCAGCTCTTGAGTAAACTCGCATCGTCTTCTGTTCCTGACGTTCAGACCCCGCCTTCCTCTTCGTCTACCGCTTCTCCTCTCTTACTTTTCTCTGCTGCACAAGACCAACATTCTTCTTCCTCACCTCCTTCTTCCTCTTCTCCTGCTTCACAGTTATCCTCCTCTACCGCCTCTCCTTTACCCAACAACATCAACAACAATAGCAAATATTCAGCTTCCCCTCGCCCCGCGATGCAGGAGACGCAATACTCAGCTCGAGTACCATCACAACAGGCCGCGGCAACTTCTGTCAAACAACAACCAACTAATGGAGGCTTACTCAAACCCGTTCATGAAAATTCTCCTTACGTTGAGGACTTGTTGAAATTGGTTCTTCTTCCTCTCTTTTTGGCTCTCATTCTCTTGCCTGCTCTTTCTCTCTCTCATCTAGATGTCTTTCTCACAATGACGGATAAACAGGTATTAAAGCTGCCAGTAGGACTGAGAGAGGCAGTAGCCGCCCAGTCCATGCGTCTCTTAGTTCGCAAGGCCGTCCTCCTCATCAAATACGCTGAGTCCGAAGTGTATGTTTATCTCTACTTCTGCTCTCTTCACTTGCCCCACCATTTTCTCATTTCTGTTTTTGTTAGGGCTAGGGCACACACCGAGGTTTTGGGAAGCGAAGTATTGCGGCACATACGGTATGCAGTTGGCGTTGGCAACGATGCAGACTTTTTGGTGGTGTTGGGCCTTGCCGAGCGGCTTTGTCCCGGAGTCTACATCTGCCTTGGTGGCGATCCCACCCTTATGGCAGAACGTCTTGTGGAACTCTTTGAAAGCTTTTCTCTCTGATCTGCTCTCTTCTCTACCCACCAAAACCAGGACCACGAAACCTTTCTCTTGCGGGTTTTTTTAAAAAAACAATGAGATGAAGAATGTGTTTTCAGTTATCCGCATTCTCCTTTAACACCTCGAGGAATCCTGGGGAATCCCTTTCAACCATTTCAACACTTTCTCCCGCCTTCTGCTTGTTGCGCTTTTCTTACAAGTTTGCTTGTCCCACGGGCACCCGTTCGCTATGGCCCACTGCAGCACTTCCAACCGCCCTTCCTTGGCAGCCCACTTGCTAGTCTCCTCGTTCCAAGGGCATCCGTTTGCTCTTGCCCACTGCAGCACCTTCAATTGGCCTTTCCTGGCCGCAAACTTGCTAGTCTCCTCGTTCCAAGGACATCCATTCGCTCTAGCCCACTGCAGCACTTCCAAATGGCCGGATTCAGCGGCGTAGGAGCAGGTCTCCTCGTCCCAAGGACAGCCATTCTCTCTGGCCCATTTCAATACCCTCAAATCGCCGTGCAATGCGGCACACTTGCAAGTGCTCTCATCCCAAGGACATCCGTTTGCTCTTGCCCATCGCAACACCTCCAAGTGGCCATGCTGAGCAGCATGGGCACAAATCCACTCGCCCCAATGACATCCGTTTTCTCTGGCCCATTGCAAGACTGCTAAATGCCCATTAGATGCAGCGTAGGCGCAGGTCCATTGGGTCCAAGAGCATCCATTTGCTCTCGCCCACTGTAATATCTCAAGATTGCCGCCACGGGCAGCTAAGGAGCAGGTGAGATGGTTCCAAGGGCAGCCATTCTCTCTTGCCCATTTTAACAGCACAAAGTGGCCGTTCCTTGCCGCTTTGGCGCAGGTCCACTCGTCCCAAGGACAGCCATTCTCTCTTGCCCATTTCAACATCTCTAAATGCCCACGTTTCGCAGCTCCAACGCAGGTCCACTTGTCCCAAGGGCATCCATTTGCTCGCGCCCATCGCAGCACCTCCATATTCCCCTTGCCGGCAGCTATCTTACAGATTTCTGTGTTCCATGGGCAGTCCTGTTGAAAACGTGCCCATTGCAAGGTGGCCAGAGAGGAACAGGCCCACCTCACGGACAGCTTCTGCCGGAGGTGCACAGGGCTGCAAGCGTACCACCTGCGGCATGTCCTGGCTGCTGGCCCGACGTCATTCTTAGGAAGCTTGTCCAATATCACGCACAGCACTTCCTCCGGCAAAAGTTCTTCCACCCAGCAGTGAGTAGGCTCGCTAGTTGGCACTGTGGCGGAAGGAAGCGATTCTTCTATCTCGTGTTCCTTTGTTGTCTTTTCCCTCGCTCCCTGCTTCTGTTTCTTTGTAAGTAGTTTAGAGGTATTGTCTTTGGAATCTGTAGTTCCTTCTTCTTCTCCTTCTTCTTCATGATGTGGCCGCTTCGAGTTTATGCGCTGTCCGTGGGAAGGCGCGACTTCAGAAGCAGAGCAAGCCTTGAATGTTTTCTGCCATCCCTTTCTTTGTCGGTTTCCCATAGATCTAAAATAGATAGTCACAGATAACCAATCAAAAATCAAAAGTTGTTTTATCATTTTTTTTTTCATTGTTGCAGTACTTGTGCAGTAACGGAGCCCATTCCAACCAAGCAAAGAAAAGAAAAGAAAGAAACGACAAGAAAGAAAGAAAAGAAACGACAAGAAAGAAAGAAAAGAAACGACAAAAAAAAAAAACTAACGAAAGAAACGACAAGAAAGATAGGAGAGAGAAAAAAACAAAAACAACCGTTGTTAGTTGACATTCGTTACAGCTGCCTCCTTTGACTTCTCTCTCTCCACCTGCCCCGCGAAATACTCTATTGTTTGCTTCAGTCCTTCCTCGATGCCAACCCGCGGCTCCCACCCAAGCGCCTCCTTAGCGGCCGTGATGTCCGGCTTCCTCCTCGTCGGGTCATCCACCGGAAGCTCTTTGTAGCAGACCTTCACGGAGGGATTCACCACTTGGATAACTCTCTCGGCCAACTCCTTCACCGTGAACTCCAGAGGATTACCAATGTTGAACGGTCCCACGTGCTTGGGGCTGTTCATCAGCCTGTAGAGACCGTCCATAGTGTCGGTGACATAGGCAAAGCTGCGCGTCTGGCTGCCGTCGCCGTAAACCGTAAGGTCGTTGCCCTTGAGGGCTTGCACGATAAAGTTGGAGACGACGCGGCCGTCGTCAGCGCGCATGTTGGGGCCGTACGTGTTGAAGATGCGTACCACGCAGATGTTGACGTTGTGTTGTCTTTGGTAGTCGAAGAATAGGGTCTCACTGATACGTTTACCTTCATCGTAACTGTTGCAAAAAAAAGTGGAGGTAAGAGATGGCTGAGAGGGAGAGAGAGAGAGCAGAGAGAGAGAGAGCAGAGAGAGAAGAGAGATACCAGGCACGAGGTCCTGTGCAGTTGACATTTCCTCTGTAGCTCTCTACTTGTGGGTGGTTCTCTGGTGTAGGATCTCCATATACCTCCGAGGTGGAAGCTGGAAGAAAAGAAAAAGAACACAACAAAGAGAAATTAATGGCAGAAACAAACGAGAGAAAAAAGAAAGAAAAAATGAAATGGAAATGGAAAAAAAAAAGAAGTGAAAAAAAGAAAGGAAAGAAGCAAAGAAGAGGAAGGCGGCGTGTTTGGAAAAAAAAAGCAAAAAGAAAAAGGAGTACCGAGCAAAATCCTAGCTCCGTCACGTTTGGCGAGCTCCAAAAGGTTCAACGAGCCAAGGAAGCAAGTCCTCGCCGTTTGAATGGAGTCCAGTTGGTAGTGAGGCGGGGAAGCTGGTTGTTACAGTTAAAACAACGACAAACAAAATCAAATAGTTTAAGTTCTTCCACCAAAAGAGAGAGAGAGAGAGAGAAGAATGAGAGCACAAAAGAAAGAGACAGCAGAATGGAGAGCGAGAGAGAGAGAGAGAGAGAGAGAGCACGAAGAAAAAAACAAACCAGGACAGGCGAGATGATAGATCTGGTCAAACTTGTAATCGGAGGGAAGGTAAGGCTTCTCCACATCGTGCTCCACGATGGTGAAATTGTCTTTGGAGAGGAGCTCCTCCAGGTTTTCCCGTCGGCCAGTGAAAAAGTTGTCCAGGCAGACGACGTTGTTACCCTCCTTCACCAACCTTGCGCATAGGTGAGAGCCGATGAAGCCTGCTCCGCCAGTCACCAAGATCGTTTTCTTTTGTTGTTGTTCCATCCCGCTTGAGCTTTTTTTTTTTCGAAAAGAAACGGGAAGAGATTAATATTTTATTAGGTTGGTTTTTTTGGGGGGAGGGATGCAGCTGAAGATCTGTTTTACTACCAACCAAAGTAACTGTTGTTGACAAAGAGGGGGGGGAAGAAGGAAGAACCACCACTTGTTTCTTTCTCTCCTTTTTGCTTTCTTTTTTTCTTTCAGTCCTCCAAAAATGTCAAATGGAATGAGAGCAATTTATCAATGAAAAAAAAAAAAAAGGATAAACTTGAATGGTCGGCAAAAAAAACTCCATGAGGGGTTTTGGGAATGGAGGAAACTCCGTATTTTTTTTCAAAGGGTTTTTGATTTTCGATTGGGTTTTTGGAGGGAGGCACTGACGTCATTCCGGTACGCAGCGGCACGATCCCCCATCCTCCCCCCCATTTTGGTTTCTTGGTTTTTCGCTCTCTGTTAAAAATTTACTTTTTCTACCAGCTTCTGCAAAAAGGCCTCGTTGCGTGCCGCTCCCCTGTGTGTGTTTCGCTCGAAAAGATTCCTCAACTGTGATCACAATGCTCGTCCCAAAGAAGAGCCGAATTGCTGTCTACTCTTACCTCTTCAAGGGTAAAGTTTTGATCTGCCTCCCTTTTTTTTCAATTGTTACATCCTCTGGCTTGTTGGTGATTCTTGCGGAAAGAGAATCAGATCACGAGTGGTTGGATTGATTTCGATGTTTGGTGGTCTGATGTTATTCCTTCCTTTCTTTCTCAGAGGGAGTTTTGGTGGCCAAGAAAGACCACACCATGACCAAGCACCCTGATGTCGATGTTCCCAACTTGTGGGTGTGCAAGTTGATGCAATCCATGGTTTCCCGCGGTTACTGCCGCGAGCAGTTCGCCTGGAGGTGCTATTACTGGTTCCTCACAAACGAGGGAATCCAGTACTTGCGCGACTTTTTGCACTTGCCCGCTGAGATTGTTCCCGCCACCCTGAAGAAGCCCAGAACTCAGCCTCGCGCTGCTCTCCCTGCTCGCAGACCCGCTCCTGGTGGTGAGAGACGTGCTTTTGGTGCCGATGAGAAGAAGGTCGGCCCTGGCCGTGATTTCCAACCCAGCTTTGTACGTCACCTTCACCTTCTCCTTTCACCAAAGACTTGACGAGGCAACTTACATGCAATCAAACAGGGTGCCCGCCCTGGCGGTTTTGGCCGTGGACGACCTGCTGGTGCTGCTCCTGGAGGAAGGGACTCTTACAGAAGGGAGGGTGGCCGCCCAAGCTTTGGACGTGGTGGTCCCGCTCGCGAGTAAAACCACAGTTGTCAAAGGAACAGAACCAAAACAGACGAACACATGTGAAAAGCACGAAGGTGCTCGCCCGCGCTTTGTTTCTTTTGGAGTGCACAGGGGATGAAACGATAATAAACAAAGCCAATCAAGCTGCATCTCTCTCTCTCTCTTTCTCTCCTTTTCCTCCGTTTGTCCGCTTCGTCAAGACCTTCAACACGCCCCTCTTCGTTAAAAGCAAGTTCCACTGTAAAAAGGAGGAACGTGTCTCTTCGTGCATCGCTTTTTTATTTTTTTTTTGTGTCTTTTGCCTCCACATCACTCAGAGGAAGGAGGATGAAGCAACCTGTCGGTGTACTTGTTCACCATCTCCTCCATCCTTTCAGTGGTACGAGAGTAATTCTGCAACACGTTCTCCAGTTCCTGCCTCCTCTCCTTGAACTCAGACATGAAGCTCTCCTTCTCCTCCATCAACAAGTAGACCTCGGAATTCTTTCGGTTGAGTTCCTCAGAGAGCAGTTCATACTGTCTGGCCCGCTCCTCATTCTGTGCCTTGAGCTCCAGCAGCTTCTTCTCCATCATGGCCCTCACATCGGCCTTCACTACGTCCATCTGATTCTCCACACCCTTGACATTCTCCACCAGGCTGGTGCTACTCTGAGCGGTCTGGTCCAGGTCTTTCTTGAGCAGCTCCTGCCCTTCAAGTAGCTTGGTCATCTGCAGGACCAAGGCCTCAAGCTTGCTGGTGTTGCTGCCGTTGGCAAACTCCTCGTACATTTCCTGAAGAGTGTCCTTCAACTTCTGGGCCTTCTCCCTGGCGTCCTCGGCCTTGCTCTCCATGTCCTTCATGCGCTGGAGGAGGGCCTGGTTCTCTGCCTCCAAGTCATGTAGCTTGTCCCGCAGGGCGCCTGTGGCAGGGCCATCCGCCGCCTTGGGCTCTGGGAACCGCCTCGCCTGGAGGGAACGTGGCACCAGCTGAAGGACAAGCATCTCAAAGTCGAGTCCTTTGAGGGGGAAGTAGCCCAACTGCTTGGCTTGGGGCTGACCCATCACCTCTCCCACTCTTGGCTCTATTTCCTGCCAGGCGTCTTCACTGACCACCACCTGCCCACCACAAGGGATGGAAGCCACACGAGCAGCTCTGTTCACGATGGGCCCAAAATAATCCATGCGGCCTGTGACCGGGTCCTCCTCGCAGCTGGGCTCTCCCACATGGATGCCCATTCGCACGCGCAGACCTCGCCACAACAATTTGCCTGCCTCCTCTTCTCCCTCCGGGATTCGTTCTTCACGAGAGTCCTCATGCTCCAGCAAGGCCTCTGGCCACTCCACCTCGAGCAGCTTCTCCTGGGCGTCTATGCACCAGTTGGCGGCATCGATGCAGTTGGTGAAGGTGACCATGAAGGCATCTCCCTCCGTCTTGACCTCGTAGCCGTTGTGCTCCCTCAGCAGCTTCCTCATGAGGGCGTTGTGCTGGCCGATGGCCTTCGCCATAGCCTCCGGGTTCTTCTCCCACTGGGTGGTAGAGCCTTGCACATCGGTGAATACAAAGGCCACCCTTCCTGTGGGAGCTGCCTCCTGAGAAGCAGGGCCGGTCAAGGCAGCAGCCAGCTCGGCTTGGAGCTTCATGGTGATCAAATCCGATGCCAGCTTTACGTTCATCTGCTTGGCCTTGGTAAGGTCCTCCTGCAGGGCCTTGTACTGCTCCACAATGTGCTCGGTTTCTTGCAGGGCCCTGTCCAGGCGTTTGCCCAGATCGGCTCTGGCCTTGTACTTAGCCTTCCATTTTTCCATCTTGGCGATGGCGGCTTGCAGCTCCTCTTCTCTTGTTCGAAGCTGGTTCTGGAGGTCTTCGGTTCGGGCATTGGCCTTAGCCACGACTTCTAAGCTTTGGTTCACGCAGCCTTCGAGGTCGTACACGTTTGTCTCTGCGTAGAATCGTTCTCCTTTCTTTTTCTTTTTCTTCTCCTTACTTTGTTCTCCTGTTCCCTCTTCCGCGTTTGCTTTTTCTGTCTCAGAGGCTTCCTCACCTTCGTCCTTCTGTTTCCCTTTCTCTTCTGCGGCTTGTGAGCTCAGCACAGCTTTGATCTTTTCTTTGATGCTGTCGAGGTATTTTCTCAGCTCGGTTAGTTCTCTGGCCTCTTCCCTGGGACCCACTTTGGGGAAGTAGGAAAGGTAGAGCAACATCGTTTTCTCGTCTGGGTTTGTCGTGTTGGCCAGCTCTTCGGCACCCATGAGGATAGGCACGTGGAACTCCTCTTTTGCTACCTCGAAGGCTTCTTTGATGTTTTCCAATGCACCTCGCTGTTAAATAAACACACACACGCACAATGCAAACGAAGAATAAGTAAGTAACGCATAAACAAAAGACCAAAAAAAAAAGAAGGCACAAGAAAGATACCTGCAGAACCACATCCATGTCGATGGAACCTGGAGCCACTGCAACACAGAGAGCGCACAAGGCCTTGCCGTCCTGCCAACTGCTAGCCGCGTAAGAGAGAAATGGAAGAGAGAGAGAGAGAGAGAGAGTGAAGCATGGGTAGAACATGGAGAAACGAACCTCTTGCCAAAGTCAGAAACAGAAAGACCGAATTGGGCTACAGTCTCTTTACACCATTTCAAGAGGGCGGAACGGTCCATGGTGGATTGATACTTGAGTATCAAGCTCCAAATAAGACCCATGATAAGAGGTAAATTACAATCCACAATGTCCTGGCCTCCAATGCCCACCAGTTTGATGTCCTCTTGTTTGATGCATTCCAGGGCGGTATTTACATTGCCAACCTTTTGCAGCCTTTTTGTTACGGTAACCAAAGAAACAGATCAGCACGCCTTCCGTTTCGGCTTTTGTTAAACAAAAAGAACAAAGAAAGAGGGAACGGTAACAAATGAAATCGAAAAATAATAATAAAAAGAAAATGAAGAAGAACCAAAGCCTCAGAAGAAACGCCGACAAAGAGCGAAGCGAAACCGAAACAAGAAAATAGAAAAAGAAAGCGAGTTTTTTTTTTAAAAAAATAACCTGTTTGTGGCTGGCTCGGTGTATTTGACTTTCTTTCCAGAGAGGACCTCCATGAGCTGGCAGAGTTTCACGCCATCCTCAAATACGGTAGCCAAGTTGTCCACCTGGCAAGGAGTGCCCGTTCGTGCGAACTGAAGCTCCAGCCATTTTCTAAAGGCCTGCAAACACAAAAAAAAAAAAAAAAAAAACGATTTTAAAAAAAAAACAGAAAAAGCGGCAGTCGGCAGTGCTGCTCGTTGTTTAAGAAACATCGCCGGTCATGTCTCCTCGGTGTTCTCTTAAAAAATATATATATAGGTACCTCTTGTTGAGTTTCAAAGTTCTCTGGCATTGAAAGACAAAAAAAAAAGCGCTGGTGGCGGTGGAACGGATGGGGAGGCTTGTGGTGGTGGTGGTTCGTTTGGCCGTGTGTGTGTTTTTTTTTGTTTTAGTGCCCGTGTTCTCGTTCGCCAAACCAAACAAAAAGGGAACCTGTTGTGTGGGTCAGTGTGTCTACCGAAAAATGCTGCGAAGGAAGCTCGTTGCCGGGCATCCTTATCTCCATAGCTACTCTGGTAGCAAGTTCCTATAGCAACATTTGGTTTTATTAACACTATACACGGCACGTGGTGACCCTGCCGGCTATCTTATCTTGCCCTCCGCAGGGCGATCTGGCTCTGCATCAGGGCCAGCGTTTCCTGCACCGCTTGCAACGCCCGCCGCAGGTCGTCCTCGGAAACGCCCCGCCCGTTCCGCTGGCTGGCGATGTCCCGCACCATTTTCAAGCGACCGATGACCTGAAGTTGGAAACAGTGTTGAAGCAGAGGGAGGAGGAGGAGGTTAACAAATAGACCGAAACAAATGAACGAAAGGCAGGGAGGGAGGTTAGGAGGCAGGTTATTGCTCTGCTGAAAGGCCATGGAGCATTGTGTTGAGAACAAAAAAAAAAAAACGAGGTCCCAAACCGAAGATAAGACGTCTGGTTGTGCAATGCTATCGTTGGACGCTCTTCCGGGCTCTACGGCGAGCCTCAGCCCGGCAACGTTGGGCAAACGCTCTCCCTTGGCCGGGCCTTTTTCTGCATCCCCTGCCTCCTTCTCTCCTTTCATTCTTCCTCGGTCAAAGGCGGTGTGTTGCTGCTGCTCGCTCCTCACCCTTGAGAGCTTTAGGAAAAGTTCCGCTCATCATGCTCTTCGGTTAACCGAAGAGCAAAAGAAAGGCACGACCCGTGCTTGCGATCTCCAAGGAACAAAAAGGACTTTTTTTTTGTTTATTTGTAACACGAAACATTCTGTGTCCTATATTTAAAAGAAGGAGGAACAGATAGCAACCAGGCAACCAAGCCTCTACGCGCAGGAGTTTCGGTAGATAATAATAATAATAATAATTATAAGTATCCTTGCTGCATTGCTAGTGGTTCCGCTTTGGTTGGTGTGTGGCTCTCTTCTTGACCGTGTCGTAGTCGATGTTGTCTTCGGTGGGAAGGTTGGCGCGCCGCAGCCGCAGCTGTGGGGGGAGCAGGGATGAAGGAGAGGAAGAAGCAGAGGTGGAAGGATGAGGTGAGGAGGAGGGAGAAGGACGCGCAAAGCCGACTGGAGGAAGTTTGGGTGGAGTTGAGGTTGTTGGGGAGGGACGGAAGGAAGAAGAGGAAGGAGCAGCAGCAGCGAAGCTCACCGGATGAAGCTTGGTTGTTTGGTGCGGAAGGTCCTTGGGCTTTTTGGTCGGTCGGGAGCTCATTGCTCCGGTTTTGGTTGGTTTCTTCGAGTTAGTTTCCTCCACTTCTTCTCTGCCTCGTTTGGTAGCCTTTGGCGAAACGTTGGCCTGTTTTGTGTCCCTTGCTTGTGTGCCATCGCCACCCGTTCCCTCCGTCTCTTCCTCGCTCTCACTATCAGAGAAGGAACCATACGCGTCGGACAAGAGGTCCATCGCAACACACTTTCTTTGTTCGTCTTTTTCTTTTTTTTCGATTTTTTGTGAAATTTTGTCCATATTAGGTATTTTTGAGGACAATTATCGATCATTATTATTATTATTTTTAACAATTCGAAGAAAAATTTTAAAGAGGTAAAAAAAAAAGCAGAAAGATAGATGAATCACGTAGCGAGGAACAAGGTACAGCCGCCAGTGCGGCCGGACAAAGGCAGCTTTCCCTTGGACCGATCGGGGGAGTGCTCGGAGCTGGTCCGTACCTACTACAAGTGCCTGCACTCCAATGACTTTAACTCGGACCGGTGCCGCAAGGAAGCCAAAGTCTATCTTCAATGTCGCATGGACAAGTGAGTGCTTCTTGTTCTTCTTGTTCTTCTTGTTCTTCTTCTTGTTCTTCTTCTTGTTCTTCTTGTTCTTCTTCTCTTCTGCTGGATGCTCAAAAAAATCAATGTTCATCTTGGAAAGCAAAAATGGTAGATATCCCACCCCACGACCATAAACTTCCCACCCCACCGATAAAAATTCCACCCCTCAGGTAAAAGTCCCAACCTATTAGGGTGACATGAATTATGAGTAACTCTATCGTTACATTGCTACTGTGTTTCTCTTTGCTTGGCGAGAGGAATAACCGTTGTAAAAGAAACTGTCAGGAATTGAAAGCATGCTGTATCCTTGGTCAACGGTTATTCCTCTCACCATTCTTGCCCGCCATACTTTTCTTTTTGTTCCCGCCTTTTTTTTCAATAACGTTACCGTTACTTTTTCTTGGGTTGTAACAAGGTCTTCTTCTTTAACTTTTTTCTTTCAACTAGAAACAGCTACACACAACCATCACACACCTTTTTTGTTTGTTTGGCTTTTTGTTTTTTCCTTTTTTTTTTTCACATTATGGAAGCGAAGAAAAAAAGATTTGCCGAGATTTACGGGTGGATTTTTGAACGAAAGGTTCCATTGCAGCAGCTTTCACGGTTGTACAATGGTGGAGAGGATGCTCCGACCTTTTATCGAGTCCAATGGAGATCAACTCGTGGGCTTACAAAGCGAACAGGAGTGAAGGTGCTTAGTAATCAGCGGACCACCCTTGAAGGAGTGAAAGTGTTGGTGGCGCCTAAAGTCAAGAAGGTGAAGAATGGGGTCCTTGAGGTTGCACTCAGCGAGAATCTTCACTGCTCTGGCGGCTTTGCCTGTGCTCCTCCTGCAAGAGGAAAGAAGAACAAAAAACTAAAGGACTGTGAAGTACAAAGCCGTTGGGTGGGGTTTAGAGATGAGCTAAACACTGCCTACATCTACATCCAGAAGGAAGCCCAAAGCCACGGACCTGGGTTTTGCGCGCCTTCCGCTTTGCCTATGACACCTGCGCTTCGGCAGTGGCTCCGCCAGATGGATGGGCAAGGAACAAAAGAAGACGGAATGAATGGGAGAGGAGGAGCAATGACGGCGCACGAGCTGCAACGAATGTTGCTGGGGGGCGCTTGTGAGCTGGTCAAGGATGCTCGGGATGAACCCACTGTGCAGGAGATTGCCACTGTAATCCACAACGGAAGGAAAAAACTGCGAATCGGCAAGAAAGGGCAAACCAGAGCAGAAGCCCTCCAAGAGGCCTTGAATCGGCCAGAACTGGCTTCTACTATCCTTTTCCCACCTTTGGAGAGCCGGGAAACGTACATCCTTGATCGCACGGCGGCCCGTCGGCCATGGATGATTTTTCTGATCGCGCCTTATGCAGTCACTGTGCTTCAGCGATGGGGTAAGGATGTAGTCGGCCTGGACAGCATCTACAAGCTATCCAAGTCACATCACCCCGTTTGGGCACTGGGGGTGCAAGATGACTTGGGACGGAGCTGGCCTGTTGCCTTCGCTGTTGCTAGCAAGGAACGAGCAGCAGTTGTGCGCTTTTTCCTTTCGTCTGTTCGTCACTTTTTTGAGACACAGACGACAACGATCTACTCCCCAAAACCTACGTGGCAACCCTTCGTAATGATCGACAAAGACAAGGTGGAGCGTAACGGGGCGACAAGTGCTGGCTTTCAGGTGGTGTTGTGTGACTTTCATGCACAACAACTGTGGAGAAAAAAGTTGCGCAGTATGGTTTGTTCTCTCTCTTTCATGCATCTGCTCTCTCCCTCTCGTTGTTGCTCATACAAGTAGAAACTAACAATAATACCAAACAACAAGGGAAGGATGATGGAAGTGTATTGGGTTTGTTAAAAAGCCTGCAACATGCCATGACAGAAGATGCAGAGGAAGAAGCAACAAAAGTGTTGAAGAACTATTGCCAAAAAAAGAGGATTACCCGTTTTTGGCAGTACTTTGACAAGAACTGGCTTTCTCCTCCATGGGCATCAACGTGGAAAAGCATTGATCGTCCTGGGTACCGAGAGGGCTTGTGGAATACCAACAATGCAACAGAGCCGATCTTTCGTAGCATTCTTCGTGATTTCCACTGCAAAGGCACCAAAGGGGATCACAACTTGGTCTTAACGCTAGCAGACAATGTGTTTCGCCGCTACAATGTGGAGCTCAACCGCATCGATGTACTACAGCAACGCCCAAGCCTTGGTGTTTGCCGGCTTTGGAGGAGATATCAAGAGGGATTGCGGCTGGCACAGCACCAACAGAGTGAGAAACAGAAAGAAAAAGAAGAAATAGAGAATGGCAGCAAAAACGATGACAACAACAACGACAGAGAGGAAAAAGAGGTAGAAGAAGGATTGAACGCACATTTTGTAGAGCTTGCTGACGGCGTTTTCAAATGGAATGAGTACGCCGTGACTATAGAATTGCCTTCATGCACCTGTCCTTACTTTCGGTATTATGGTAGGAGGTGCAAACACGTTTTTGGACTTGCTGCTCATCTACAGAAAACATTTTCAGATCAGAACCTTTTAGAGCTTGGGCTGAAAAGACAAACAAGACGCACCAACAGCAGCACCTCACAAGTGGCAAGAATAGTTGAAGATGACATCGTTGAAGCAGATGATACTGACTCCCTGGAGCAACGTGTAGCGCCTGTTACCCTTGATGATGATGTGGAAGGAGAGGAGGGAGATGAACAGGACGAGGAACAGCAGGCGCTGCTACTGTTGGAGGAGCCATCAATGGATGAACTTGGTGAGGACGACGGCGGAGATCTTGAGGAAGAAACTTCTGAAGGAGAAGAACACAACAATAAGAAAGAAGAGAAGGAGGAGAAGGAGGAGAAGGAGGAGGAGGAGAAGGAAAAGGAGAAAGACAAACTGAATGCAAACAAAAATCAAGGAACAAAGCATCAACATCCAGTGGAGCCAAAAATCGAGTACTCTAGCAAGGAAGAAGCAGAACAAGCAATCGCATATGCTACAGGGAAGTCATCACCTGGGAGGCCGCGCAATACAACAAAGCGGCCGAAAGTAGCAACCAACCTGCGACTCACAGAAGAATGTTTGCTTGAATTAAGTTAGTATCTCTTTTTTTTAAACAAAATCTCTCCCTCCTTTCCTACTTTTAGCTAACACCTCACACAAACACCAGAAACCGAACGTACCTTTCAATCAAATTTAACAAAACCTGAAACAACAAAGAAAACGGCAGCGGCGGTGGCGGCGGCTGCACCAAAAAAACAACAAAATCAAAAAACAAAAACGCAAAGTGGTATGTTTGTCACTTTTTGTATCAAGCAGATTCTTTTTCTGAAGTTGATTTTTGTCATTTTTGAAGAGTGCAAAGCAAAGCGTACCTCTCAATGGCAAAAGAACTGTAAAACGGAAGAGATCTATGGCGTCGCACCCGTGGTGAACTACCAGGATCCCCGAGTGGACAAAAGGAAGCCTCTCTCTCCAAAACGACAACTGAAGCCCAACCCACGGTACCAGAAAACACAGGTCGTGAAGCTCCTCTCTCCTCAAAAAAAAAGAACAGAACGAAGAAAAGGTGCCCAGCGTGACAAAGAAAAGACTGGCCAAAAGAACAAAACGAAAAAAAAAAGCCCCCTAAAAAATAAATTTTTGATTTTTCTGATCCCTTTTCTCCACTCTCTAAAATAATGGCCAGCGCACGCTTTGGTGGCAAAATAGAACAAAAATAATAGGTTGTTATAAATACATATTAGGGTGGGTAAATTACCTGAGGGGTGGGACGTTTACCGAAGGGGTGGGACTTTTAGCGGGTTGCGGGTGGGGACGTTTAAGCTCTTGGAAAAAAAAACAAAGCGGGTTGATGAAAAAGGAAGACTTGAGCCTGCTGGGCTTTGCGGAGGACACCCTGGAAGCCCCCACGGAGAAGGAGCTGGCCGAGAGGAGAGAGAGAATGAAAAAGGCTGGCGAGAAGACGAGAACGGGCTTTATCGCTGGCGAGCATCTTCGACGGAAGGGACAGCAGTAGTAGCAGAAGCACGTCCATAACTTACAAAAACAAAACAAAAAACAAGTTGTGTGTGGCACGGTATGTTTTTTTTTCTTCTCTCTCCCAGCGCGCGCGCGCGCTCTCTCTCTCTCTCTCTCTCTCTCTTTAACCTCGTTTCACGGGTCCTTGTGTGCTGATGTAGAGGACGTTGTTGCCACGGATGAAAGCATCTCCGTACTTGCCTTTGAGCTGTCCGTTCACGTATTCCTCCGTTTGTTCCATGGCGATGTTCATGTAACCATCCAAAGCTACCAGTATTCCTTTTTTTTATTTTTTTTTTTGTGAAACAAACCAGTGGAGATGAGGGTTAACTACTGATACAAAGATGAATTGAATTTTTTTTTTGGACGGAAGTGGGGGGTAAGTGTAACCTTGATAAGTTACGCCAGAGTTCAGCTTCACGATAACCGCTCGGCCAAGCACCAACCGCAAAAAGTCGGACGGGGATTTCTTTGTTGTTGTTGTTGGTGCTCCAACTTCGTTCATTTGGTGCTTTGCTGTGGTGGTGCTGTGTTGCTGCGCCTTTCTTCTTTCTTCCCCTCCACGGGAGGGAGACCAATTGGTGGACGAGTTGACGTGATGACCCGGTCAGATGGTTCACTGACTTTCCTCAAATGGAGCACGAAAACAGGTCCATTTGTAGGTCGACACAATTGAGTTTCATCGTGACGACATTACTGGAAATGACGTCAGGCATTGTGGCGTACCAAGCGGTCGAGCTGGAAGCTTTCCCTGGGCAGCAGCAGCAGCAACAGAAGGAGCACATGCTTGGATGCACGCGAGTGGCTTCGCGAAGGTTTGCCCCTGGGACGAGGATATCCATGCCATAGTTGCAATGGATTCTGGCGAGCATGTTAAATAAAATAAGTGCGAAAAAGGGTTAGAGGCGCGGCGTCAAAGGCCGTGCGAGAAGATGCTTTGCAGAGCAACTGCTACAAAAACAAGTCTTGAAAGTGCTGAAGCGGCGGAACGAGATTAGGCTGCTCTCACCGGAAGCAAAATTCTGTGGTAGCGCAAACCCTGAAGAATATCAGCGGCCAGACAACAAAGCAAGGAGGGAGCGTTAAACCTTGCCGAAGAGAGGAAAGCACGTGATGGACCAACTCCTCTCGGCCGACACTCCCCCCTCTAGCCAGGGTCTCCTTGATGATAAGAAATATAATAATAATAATAATAATAATAATAATAATAATAATAATAATAATAATAATAATAATAATAATAATAATAATAATAATAATAATAATAATAATAAAAGAAATGTGTCTGGAATTTTTGTCGACAACAAAGAAAAAGAAAAGAACGGAAAAAAAAAACGGTGTGTGATGAGAAGAAGAACAAGACGAGCTTGTCCCTCCTCCTCCTCCTCCGACTGCGACGCGAAACAGAAGCAACAAGTGGTAGAAGAAGGCCAACGAACCTGTGAGGCAACTGCAACAGCGGAAGAAGAGCTTGCCGCGATAAACTCCTTGACCAGAGACCAGGTCCGGGTGCAGCTGAGAAGGAGAGGCCGAAGAACCAGCGGACTGAAGAGCCAGCTCGTGAAGCGGCTGAGAGAAGCTATCCTGGAAGACCAACAAAAAGGAGAGGAAGAAGACATTTTAAATCCGGAGGAAGAAAACGCAGAGGAACAGCAGAGGGATCAGCAATCGGCAGTGAGAGAAGAAACACCGCTCGAGGAGACAGCGGAACAAGAGAGCGACAAAATGGGAAAGAGGAACAAGCGACAACAACGTAAACCCAAACCCACTCAGCGCAACGTCGACTTGAAGAAAGAAAAGGAAGAGAGGCACATCGATGAAGAGGAAGAAGAGCAAAAAGTGGAACAAGTGCAAACAGTACAAATAGAAAAACAAAAAGTAGAAGAAGTAGAAGAAGAAGAAGCAGAAGAAGAAGAAGAGGAAGAAGAAGAACAAGAAGAAGAAGAAGAAGAAGAAGAAACTGAGTTGGATGAAATATTGCAAGCAGCAACACTCTCCCTGAACAAACACTTGCAAACAATGTGCGTACTTTTTTGTTTCAGCTCCGAGAGAGGCACGCCTCTCACAACACACAAAAAACACACGCGCACACACAACACCCGACATATAATAGGACAAAGGGTGGCGGTGATGCCGGTGAGCGTGGTTCCTCCATTTCTCAAGAGTTTCAACGCATTCGAGAGCGCAATAGATCTCACACTACGTACTCTTCTTTCTCTCCTCCTCTCTTTCGCATTCTCTCTTTTTCTCTATTGCCCTTTTACTTACCCCTTCTCTCTCTCTCTCTCGCTACAGGAAACTGCAAAGTGGGCTAGAAGACACGGAGCTCTATCTCACTCCCAAAGCCAAAGCACAACTGGATGAAGGAAGACGAGGCAAAGCACACAACGAAGAAGAGGAGGAAGACTATCACTCTGGCAAATTGCGCACTCGCACTGCCGTTACTTTGCAAGTAGGTTCCCAAGTGGACAGCCTGTTGAAAGAAAGCTTGATCCCTGCTTTGCACAAAAGAGAAACGGCTCCACCTTTGGACTCCCGCAAAGAGAAGAAGAAGGAAAAGAAGCCAGAGACGGCGGGAAGAGGATGGTTCGACCTGCCAGCTCCCGAGATGACAGCGGAGCTTAAGAGGGATCTTCAGATGATCCGTTTGCGAAACTACATGGACCCGAAGCACCACTACAAGCGCATCCCCAAGCGAGGGCCAAAATACTTCCAGGCACGGACTTTTCCTTCTCTCTGCCTCGTCTTTCCATCCCTGTTTTTAACACACAAACAGATAGGAACAATAGTGGATGGACCGACAGACTTTTATTCATCTCGCATTCCGAAGCGAGACCGGAAGAGGACCATCGTGGAGGAGGTCATGGCCGACGAGCAGGCTCGTCAGTGGGCCAAACGCAAGTTTAGCGAGCTGCAAAGGAGCAAACAAGCTGCTGGCAGGAAGAAGACCACACCAAAAAAGAAAAGCAAGCAGAGTCATCGGACATAGGCCTTTCTCTTTTGTTCTTTTTTTTTTTGTTCCAGAAAGAAGATCATGTTTCTCCTTCTTCATCATCCTTCCACTCATCCTCGTCGTTCTCATCCCAAGCATGCTCAATGGAGTCCATGTTGATCATGAACGACTCGAGCAACTTTCGGTTTAGATGATCCGTTTGAGAGATGTGTTGGGTGAGTTTCAGCTCTTCGTTCTCTTTATGCGCCTTGTCCACAAGGCTCCTCAAGTGCTTGTTCTCCTGTGCCAATTGCTCTTGGAACTTTCGTTCGGCTTGAAGTATGTGTTTCTGTTCGGCTCTCATGTCGTCCATCTGTTTTTGTAGCTCTGCTATCTCTTTCTGCATTTGGAGTTGTTGCTCTTTCCACCGTTGTTCTTCCCTCTGCATTTGTTTTTTTTTTTTTTTCAAAGCGTAAGCAAAGCAGATTGACATGAAAAGTGAGAATGAAAGAAACAACGGAAGAGCGAGAGCAGAGAGGAGAGAGCAGAGAGCAGAGAGCAGAGAGGAGAGAGCAGAGAGCAGAGAGCAGAGAGCAAGAGAGCAGAGAGCAGAGAGCAGAGAGCAGAGAGCAGAGAGCAGAGAGCAGAGAGCAGAGAGCAGAGAGCAGAGAGCAGAGAGCAGAGAGCAGAGAGCAGAGAGCAGAGAGCAGAGAGCAGAGAGCAGAGAGCAGAGAGCAAAGAGCAGAGAGCAAAGAGCAAAAGAAGAACAAGGACAAGAAGAAAACATGACAAGAAAAAAAACGTACGAGGTAACGTTGGTTATCTTCCTCGAGCGTTTTCTTTTCTTTACGTAGTTTGCGCTGTTCCGCCAAAAGCGTCTTCTTCGTCTGTGCCCAGTCCTTCGCTCTGCTCTCCTGTTCTTCCTCCTGCAGCAGCTGTCGCTCGGCAGCGCTAGAGAGGGCCTGCTTGACCTCCTCCAACACCCTCTGCTTTTCCACGTCCTGCTGTATTCGTAGTTTCAGCCGCTGCTTCAGTTTCTCGTTCTCTTCTAGAAGTCAGCTTAAGCGTGTTAGGAAAGCGAAGCAACGAAAGAGAAGGCAAGAGCGGCAAGAGAAGAAGTACGTTGTAGCAGCTGTAACTCGTTGGTGTATTCACATGCCTTTATCTTGATGCCAAAGTCTTTGCAGGCCTCGAAGAGCTCCTCCGTAGGCAGGTTAAACAGTCCCGTGACGCGCCCTTCCTTCCACAGCTTGCGGGCCTCCTCGCGGCCGATGCTCTCCCTCTCCAAAACTTTGTACAAATAAAGATCCTCCGCCGCCCCCGCTGCTGCTGCTGCATCCTCCGTCTTGCCTTTTACGACGACGGCCTTGCCCTTTCTCCCACCGCCACCAGCTCCATTCGCTGTCGCGGCAACAGAAGAAGCGCCATCCATCGCTCTTTCTTTTCTTTCTTTCTTTTTTGTTGATTATTTTTGCCACATCTGCCATCCAGATGGAACCCCGCCACATTATTTGTTGCCGACATTTTCCGTCGACGATATGTCGACCTGATGTCGACAGAATTTTGCACAGCGAAAGAAAAAAAATAACAACACACACAGAAGAACAAGGACCCGTGGCTTACCAACCCCTCCTACGTTTGTGTGGCACCAAAGATGGCGAGTTTGAAGGAAGGCCCATTCGAGTTTACCGAGGAAGAGATTTACCAGAAGCGAGGTACTGACATCCGGCTTTCTTCGAAGCAGAACTGATTTGATGATTTTTTTTTTAACAAAAAAAAAACAACACAATTTATTCCTTTGGTTTTTGTTTGTTTGCTTTTCCCTCATCGTGCGGTATTTTTTTTTTTTTTGACAAAAAAGTATTGCCGCTGACGGAGGAAGAAATGAACCGACACAACATTCCTCTTGGATCCCGAGACTTTTGCGCAGACCTTCTCGTCACCCTCACTCAGTGCCGAGAGCACCACTTTTATCTGCCCTGGAAGTGCACCCACGAAAGACACGCCTATGACTCCTGCGAAATGAAAGAGTTTGTCCTGCTCCGTTTTCTCTTCTCTCTGTCTCTCTCTCTGTCTCTCTCTCTCTCTCCCTCCCTCCCTCCCGCACGCCTACTCTTTTCCATTCCTCCTTCTCCTTGTTCTCTTTCTGCTCTTCTCGCGTTCTCTCTTCCACGACACAAACTCTAGCTCTACACTCTCCTCTTCTCATTCTCTCTTTTCTTATCATTCTCTCTGCTCGCCTACCCTGTCTTCATTCTTTTCGTTTCGACCAGCCCGCTAACGAAAAAAAAAAAACCACCAGAGCGGCGCGAAGGAACAAGTGGTACGAATTAGAGGTAGCCAAGGAAAAGGACCGGTTGAGACAAGAGAGGCTGCAACAACAAAAACCCTAAAAAAAAAAAGAAGCGTTTCTTTCTACTTCTCTCTCTCTTTTTTTTTTTTTGTTGTACCTTTTTCTTTCGTTTCTTTCAACCCAAACCAAACAAACCAAACAAATAGCTTTTTGAAGAAAAACGAAACCTTTTTTTTTTTAGCGAAAGTGAAAAAGAATAGGGGAAACGAGTTCCTTTCCTTCCTTCCTTTTTCTTTTTCTTTTTTTACTTCTTCTTGGAGGCTTTGCTCTTCTTGCCGTCCGAGTCAGCGCCGCTGTCCAAGATCTTGGTGACGACGCCAGCGCCGACCGTCATGTTGCCCTCACGCACCGAGAACTTGAGTCCCTCCTGCAAAGCCACTGCCTTCTGCAGGTCAAACTTCATGTTGACGTTCTCTCCGGGAACGCCCATCACGCCTTTGTCCATCTCGACCACGCCCGTCACGTTGGCCGTTCGGAAGAAGAGTTGTGGGGCGTAGCCCGAGGCGAAGGGAGTGCGTCGGCCTCCTTCGTCCGCTGTCAAAATGTATACTTGTGCTGTTTTTGTTTTTGGTTTGTTAGTGAAATGAAACGAAGGAAGAGAGAAAAGACCAAGAAAAAGAAAGAAAGAAACGACAAGAAACGACAAGAAAGAAAGAGTAAGAGGAGAGAGGAAAGAGAAACATACTTTCGATGGCCTTGTGAGCAGTGACGGTGTTAGGAGCGGCAAGCACTTGACCTCTGGTGAGCTCGTCCTTGTCGGGACCACGGAGAAGAACACCAATGCTGTCTCCGGCCTGACCAAACTCGAGACTCTTGTGGAAGGTCTGCACGCCGGTGCAGACCGCCTTCAGCTTCTTAAAGTCAGTCTTCATGCCAACAACCTCCAACTCATCACCAACTTTGATTTTGCCCTGTTCCACCACACCTAAAAACATAAAACAAAACCAAACGTAAAAAAGCGAAAAAGGGTTAAGAACCACAAGAACTGAACGAGCAAAAGTAAAGCTACATACCGGTAGCGACAGAGCCACGACCGGCAATCTGATACAAGTTCTCAATGGCCATGAGGAAGGGCTTGTCAACAGGACGTTCAGGGAGAGGCAAGTACGAGTCCACAGCATCAATGAGCTTTTCAATTGCGGGGACACCGTACTCAGTGTTCTTGCCCTCAAGAGCCTCCAGGGCGGAGCCATGGATGCAGGGCGAAGCGTCTCCAGGGAAGCCCTGCCTAGTGAGCTCCTCACGGATCTCCATCTCCACCATGTCCAAAAGCTCCTTGTCGGGGACGAGGTCGCACTTGTTCAGCCAGATGACGACGTGCTGCACACCCACTTGTTTGGCGAGCAGGATGTGTTCTTTGGTCTGGGGCATAGGTCCGGTGGAGGCGTCCACGACCAGAATACAACCATCAGTGAGGGCGGTACCGGTAATCATGTTCTTGATGAATTCAGCGTGACCGGGGTTGTCAGTGTGGGCGTAGTGCCTCTTGCCAGAGTCGTACTCTACGTGGGCAGAGTTAATGGTGATACCACGACGGATTTCCTCGGGGGCCTTGTCGATCTGCTTATAGTCCACGAACTTGGCCTGGCCTTTGGTGGCCAGAACTTTGGTGATAGCGGCGGTAAGCGTGGTCTTGCCGTGATCAACGTGTCCGATTGTACAAATGTTCATGTGAGGCTTTTCTCGACTGTACTTGTCCGTAGTGGAGTACTTCATCCCTTTTTAGTGGTTGAGAAAACGTGGTAGGTGAGCTGCAGTTTGCAAAGAGAGAGCCATAGAGAACATAGAAGAGGGAAACACAAAAAGGAGGAGAGCAAGAAACCATTTCGCAATGCCCGAGAGCTGCGCAAGATGTGGGAAGTGGGTGTGCGGGTGCGGAGGAGATGAGAAGAAGAGGGCGCAACCAAGGAAGAAGCAGAGAAGCGACGCAGAGAGGCGGTAGCAGCGGCAGTTCCGCAAAGCACCCTGCTGGAGGCAGCTTGGCGCAGGGGAGCGGCACAAGGCAGGCGAAGTACGGAGGTCATTGTTGTTTGTTTTTAATGTCTTTTTTTTTGGGGGGGGGGAATAGTGTGAGAACAAAAATAAATGGAAAATCAAAGGCGCAAAAAATACTAATTGTGATTGGGAGTGTGAATTCAGTTTAGAAACATGATCCGTACAACAAAGGAGGAAGAGGAACACACAAAAGGTGCACAGACAATCATGTCCTCATTGTAAAAACGAATACATTTTGTTTCCGAAACCGGAAAATTAAAAAATAAAAATAAAATCGAATCATCTCTCTTCCATCATCTTCACTACGATTCACATACCTAGAAGTGCAAAACTGCTACTTTTTTTTTCCGGAAGAACAAGATCTGCCAACGGCAAGGCAAAGCAAATGATAAAAAATAAAAAAATAGAAGGGACAAGCCGCTACTCTTTTCTGCCTTCTCGCTCCTTTCCTACTTTTTTTTGTCTTTGGTGGTCCAAAAATGTCGACATTATCCAGTCGACAAAAATTTGGTATTGGTTTGTTACGATCTTTGATCGATCTTACGATTCAAAGAAATAGATCAGATCAACAATAATTATTTTTTGGCTTTACAAGAAAAAAAAAAGCGTACAAACAAAAGTGGTTAAGTCGGCTGCACAAATAGTAACAAGTGGAGCGGGGTTCACTCGTTTAGAAGATGGCCTCTATGAGAACGCTGGTTCACTCGTTTAGAAGATGGCCTCTATGAGAACGCTGCTTCCAACCGTGGCTTGCGCTCCGGAGTCCTCTTTGTTCAGGTTGTTGTCGTTGTCGTCCCTGCATTCGCACTGGCCTTGACCATCATCATCCTCGTCTCCCCCGTCCGGCACGTCATGGTCGTCGGGCAGCTTGCTAAGCAGGCAATGAGTGCGGGAGTACCTGCGGAAGGTGTAGTAGCACATCTCCCTGATGGAGTCGTCGGAGAAGCCGTCCGCGCTGGGGTTGACGTAAGGGCTCATGATCTCGCTGCCAGGCCTTGCTCCGAAGTTATGCCCGATCTCATGTGTGGGCACAACCCAACGCGCATTGCCTCCTAGGTATCCGCTGATGCCACACCCCCTCGTGTTGTCCTGGCAGATGGAGCTGTAATAGGCCCGTCCCGCGATTCTCTGTCGGTCCGGCAGGCATCCTGATAACAAATGCCACAGGCCGATGGAGCTGTCCCTCTGACGGGCTCTCCACACACAAAACGGAGTGAGACGGGACTGAATGGAGGAAGGGCAGGAGCGGCTGTTGAAGGAGGAGGAAGAGGAGGAGGAAGAGGCGCTGACGTGGATGACCAACGACTTGAGGACGGGCTTGTTGCGCACGGCGCGGTAGAAATGACCTTGCATGGTGTTGAAGATCCAGGAGACGGTGTTGCGAGTGCCAGTAACTCCTCCGGCCTGGCGTGTGTACTGGTTGTCGGTGGCCACGCCAACGAGAAGATAGGTATCGTCAGCGGGAGGACATCTCCCAGTGGGGCTCACGTCATCAAACAAGTCGGCATCGCCGCCATCGTCTTCAGCTTCGAGCTTGACGTCGTTGCCACAGTGTTCAGCTGCTTCTTCGTTGTCGTTCCTCTTCGCGTCATCGACCATGCTTGTGAGGTCCAACACGTTCTCCTTGTAGACAACCATGTTTTCTCCCAAGAGGAGCTCCTCTTCTTCGTGGTTGATCTCTCCTCTTCGTCGCCTCTCCTCAGCACCAGAGTGATGAAGGTAGGTAGGCTCCACCACAAAGTTATCCCCGTCCTCCGAAGAAGAGATGATACTCATGTGAAAGAGGCCGCGTTCATAGTCCACAACAACCGCCGAGACAAACGCCTTCTCTTGTCGCCTTTTCTTCATTCCCCCATCTTCCACTTCGTGCTCGATGGTGGCCTCGCCAAGATAGGCATTGTTACCGACGAGTTGCGCAGAATGAGTGTCGATGAGATCTCCCTCTCCATCTAACACAGAGATGACAGCCTTGGGATGCCACAGCTCGGCGTTGTGGTGGAGTGAGGCCGTGAATTGGCGCTGTAGTGCCTTGAAGGAGAGGCTGAGGGAATGGCGACTGTCGAATGTGAGGGAGTTGTTAACGGTTCGCTTTTGAGAGCTTTGTTGTTGCCGGAAAGAGATTCCAGTCAAGAACTCACGTTCAGCAGGTAATTCGCGAGAACGGACTGAGGTATTTTAAAAGAAAGTTAGTAGGACAAGCCAGAAAGGAGGAAGAGAAAGAAGAAATAACCATAAACATCAGCATAATCAGAGACGTCGAGAGCAGTGGCAACGCAAAAGGCGAAGGTCGCAAGTAACGCACTGGCAATGACGATGGCTCGAGTCTTAGTCGGAGTCATAGTGTGCAGTAAGAGAAGAATTTGTGATTCGTAATTTTTTTTCGGTTTGTTTGTTTGGTTGTTTGTTTTAGTTGTGAACGAGAGAATGGATGTTTTGGGATGGTGCTTTTATATGTTTGTCTGTGTTCATGTTCAGATAATCCATCTAGTCACTTTCTGGTTCCTTATTTTTACCAGTTCACCCCATTATTCCTCGGATTACTATGTGCTTTTTGTCCTTTATCTCCACAAGCGAGTGAGAGAGCGAAATAAATGGGGAGAGAATTCAGGACATACCTCGTTATAGCTTTTGTTATTTATTTGGTTCATTCTCCATCCGTGCATTCCATACATCTGTTTCTATCGGGCTCGAAGTGAAACAGATAACTCATGTTAACAAGAACTGAAAAACAGGTCTAAATAAGGTAATCAAAGATAAATTGAAATTCATCGAGTTACCATTTTAAAATCAACACCACCCGCACGTGCTATGCACAGTTTTTATCGATGGTCGTATCGTTATTCCTATTTGTCAGCTGTTGCTGATTCCCCACTTTTGTAATAAAGTGAGAGGAAACAGAAAAAAAACTTGTTTAGAAGAGAGAAGAGAGAAGAGAGAAGAGAAGAGAGAAGAGAGAAGAGAGTTACTGTGTGCTAAGCAATCAGCCAAGTAAAGAAAAGGTGCAACGAAAGGCCAGAACAGAGCAAAAAGGCGAATTCCTTGAGGACTGCATTTCTCTTTGATCTTTTCTTGGTAAGATTATTGTTATTGCTGTTCAAAAGTGTTGCTGAAGACGAGGAAGATGAAGTAGGACATAAGACGAGCGGAAGAACAGATTCTTGATGTCTCGAATGAGAAGATGATGGTTGTTGAATTGAAACAAGCCGCTGACAGGAATCACAAGTGAAATGATAGAAAAGAGGAAGAACGACAGAAAGAACGGCCAGAATAAGGTACCACCCGTAGATAGAAAGTTGGTTCGGAAGTTGGCAGATGTTCACCAACACGACAGGTTCTCTTTTCGTCGTTGTTCCTCTTCCTTCTTGTTGTGGTAGTTTGCTTTCTCTCAAGAAGATGGACATCAATCCAAAAGAAGGCCACGGATTCCCTTGCAACCAACTAAAAGTTCCAAGTGTTCTTTCTGGGGCCATTTGTTGTTTTGACACAGACGGAGAAGAGGAAGAAGAAGGAACAGGATGATAGACCACGCAATGGTCGTGATCATCTCCACTGAAGATGGCCACAGGTTGAATGGCGCGAAGAATAGTCTCGGAAGATTGCCGGGACAATAGGTTGGTGTAGGAATGACCTTTGCCTTCTCGAATAGGAGTTTGCTTGCGGCGCTCTGGCCCACAGCTTTGTTGGGCAGTGTCTCGCCAGAGAGGGACATGCGTAAGAAGGATTCGTGGTTTGTGTTGTTGATTATGCTCTATAAGTATTGTTAATGGTATTGGGCACATGTGAGTAACGAAAAAATGAAAGAAGCCAAACAAATAAAGGAGAAAAGAGGAAGAAAGCTTGCTCGATGACAGTCACACAGAAATGGAGAAATAAAAGAAAGGGAGACAAGCTTACCAACAGACAAAGATTCTACAAAGTCTCTGGTTTGTTGATAGGCAACAGGATCAGTGGAATCGTCATAGCTCGGGGCGCTGATGAGAATGAACTCAAATGCACCAACGTTAACCTTCTGGTTGAGGGGACCAAAGTTGGCTACGTATTGCTGCACTAGTTCTGGTACTCTTGGTATTTTATATCCGATGTCATGATTGCCTTTAACGTTTTAACAAAATGAAACAAAGAAACAAAGAAGCCTATCAGTTGGAGTGGATATCCACAAACCACATTGAACAACCGAAAAAAAAAAGATCAGGTGTACCAGGAATGGTATACACACGCATGACAGGCTGCGTGACCTCAAACACCCATTCGTAGCGCAGCATCTCCTCGTGGTACTCCTCTTTGGTGATACGTTTGGCTGAGTCGAAAAGGTCGCCCAAGAAGAAGACGTGAGAAGGCCGTAGCAAGTCCTGTATCGCCTGGAAACCTCTCCTCATGTAGATGTCGGAGTAGTGTTGCAAGACTCCGAGAAAGGGCTCCTTCACGAACTTGTAGGAGTACTTGTCCGTCAGTTGTGGGTCTGCCACTAGTACCGTTCTAACTAACTGTTTTAGTGTGAGTGGAGCATTTGTTTATTAGAGAAGAGAGAGCTGGAAGAGAGGAGAGATGTGGAGATAGAGAAAAAGCAAAAGAGAAACTACGTTCAGAACAGAACAGAACAGAACAGAACAGAACAGAACAGAACAGAACAGAACAGAACAGAACAGAACAGAACAGAACAGAACAGAACAGAACAGAACAGAACAGAACAGAACAGAACAGAACAGAACAGAACAGAACAGAACAGAACAGAGCAAACGACAAGAAAGAAAAAGAGAAGAAGAGGACCTCAGAGTCTGTCTTGAAGTTAAATGCAGTAGCATCAGGCCAAGCACAAGCGGCCACGCTGCTTCTGAAAGCATAGAACTCGCACCAAAACAGGGTGAGCGCCCAAACGAGCATCAGCACCCATGTCACGC
This sequence comes from Balamuthia mandrillaris, assembly GCA_031835245.1. Taxonomy (NCBI): domain Eukaryota; phylum Discosea; order Longamoebia; family Balamuthiidae; genus Balamuthia; species Balamuthia mandrillaris. Next base: position 165,594 of record JAVKOQ010000013.1, on the reverse strand, counting down.
GAGACAGTTGCGGCAAAAAGGGTTCAGCCTGTTCCCAAAGGTTCTCCCATCGCTTCTTCTGTTGCCAACAGAAGTGGAAGAAGTAGTTGTTACACAAAGGTAAAGAGAGTTTTCAAAGCTTTTTTTTTTCGTTTTGAAGGGCTGGGGAAATCACTCTCAAATCAATTCGAACCTTTCGTCGTGAAGATCGTTCTGCTGCTGCTGGCGTGATGAGATCAACCGTGTCCACTCCATCATCATCATCATCGATGACGCTGGGCAGCATCAAAGCGCTGCTACCACTTCCAGCAGAACCTTTGCCTCTGTGGTTCATTTTGTGGTGCGCGTTTCGCCCCCCCCCAAATAAAAAAATAAAATACGGAATGATTCGTGTCGTCATTAGAGACAAATCATGTCGTCACGGAATTATTGGGCTTCTTTCTGTTTTGTCTGCTGCTGGTGGTGCCACCTCCATACAGCTTGGGTTTTTATCAAAAAATACACATGCGAAGAGAGAATTCAAACATGGCGTGGGAGCAGATGAAAAAAAAAGTTTCTAGCTTGACCCCCGGATCCGCAGCAGCCGTTGCGTTCGCAGGACGGTATTGAGGAAGAGGCTTCGTCCGAAACTTAGGCCTAATCCGAGGGCGAATCCAAGAAATAAGGGTCCAACCAGCCACCGCTTACAATAGTCCCACACGTCCAGCGTCCGCGCTTGCCACCAAAGTGCTCTGCCGCTCCCTTCTTCTTCCATGGTCATGTCACGGCGTGGGTTTTTTCTTCTGTTTGTTATTTTGTCGACGTACATCACGACGTCCTGATTTGAAAAATTGTCGACTAGACGTGAGAGTAGACATGAGAGTAGATACAAGAGTGCTTGCTGCCGCCAAGCAAACTCGCCGCCGCCTCACAGAAGAGGAGGTGAGGTAAAAAGCGGATCAAGATGTTTGCACCTCTATCCGCCTGGTAGCCACGGCATCGGAAGGTCTTGTTTTCCCCCCAACTGGTGGTGGACTTGGCCGCACTTGCCGCAGGTCTTGGAGGTATGCCTCCTCGCGAGAGGCAGACCATACAGGATGGAAATTGCTTGTCTTCAGCAGGATGTCATCGGTAACGTACGTGATGACATGGCTCTGGCCGTTCGTGAGCCAATGCAGCGGCCTTGTTGTATGTCCATCGTGCTGTGCCGAACAAAGGAAGACACTGTGTGAACGATTCAATGTGGAAAGGTGTGTTGGAGACGTTCGTGTAAATAGAGACCGGTAAAGTTGTTGTTTGTGCGCGTGGTTTATTGACTGCTGCTCGCAGAATGAGCATGTGACAATGAATGAGCATGCGTTGGATGCTTTGTGATAATAGCTCTTAAAACCTACATTTCAGCCAAAGAGCAAGAATGTTAATAATAAAGAAAAAAAAATAAGAAGGGGAGAAGAAGCATAGAGAAGGGGTTGCAGAAGATAACGCACGCTGAGAAGAGTAGTCTTGTCCCAGTCAAAGCGATGCTCGTAAAGGGATTGATACAATTTGGCATGCAACGACTGAAGACTGTCCACCGTAAATCCTTCTGTGTGGTCCAACAGAAACTCAGCCAACGAAAGCAGTTCTTTCTTGTCAAGCACCAATTCTCTTATTTCTTCAACCTCGTCCTCATCCTCTTCTCCTTGCGGTTGCTCTTCTCCTTCTTCCGTTCTACCATTTTGTTCCTCTGTAATCAGTATTGTCGATGACGGTTGTTCTTCCTGTTCTTCGCCATTTCGATCATTTTGTTGTATTTCATCTGTCACAGAGACATTTTCATCTTCTGCTTCCATTGCTTCATATTCATCTTTTTCTTTTTCTTTTTCTTTTTCTGTTGCTCCTTCCACTTGCGTCTTCTGAGCAACAATTAAAGACGGAGAGGAAGGAGGCGAAGTGGAAGGCGGCGTTTCGCTGATGGTAAATGGCAAAACAGGACTTTTCGGTGTCCCTACTTCTTCCTCTTCTTCTCCTTCTTCGGCTGCTTCATGACCATCATCGTCACTGTTAGCTTCCGTTCCATTTTGGCCAGATGACAACAGTCGCAGCACTTTGATGCCTTTAAATAGAGAAATTGGAGTTTGCTCGTCATTGTTGCTTGTTGTTGCTTCCCTTTGTTCTGCTTCTTCCTCTTCTTCATCTTGTTCTTGTGCTTCTGTATTTGTTCTTGTAGTGTTGTTTCTTCTTTTTGCCAGTCTTCTCGTTTTCTGCACTTCCATCAAGTCTAGCACCGGCGAAGGGGGTCTCTCTCCCCTTAGCCGTTTGCTATGCCGCACACCTGACGGTTCTCTTGGGTTCACAACCGAATGAAGATGGTTCGTTGTGCGAGGCCTCTCATTTCCGCCTCTTTCATCTCCCTCTCCTCTTCTTTGCGTTGTTGATGATGTTGATTGATGTCTTGTTCCTCCATTCGATGCATTAGCATGGTTGGAGGTGGAATGCCAACGAACGGACATGTCTGGTTGCTCTGCCCATTCTCCATTCAACATCCTCTCTGCCATCAACAGAGGCGGCTGAGGAGGCTCCCTCCGCTGTGCGATTTCCTCACAGGCCGCAACGAACCGCTGGTTGTGCTTGCCTAGGCGATAGGCGTACTGCAACACAAAGTCATGCATTTGTTTAGCCTTGCTGACAATGCGCTGAGGGTCGTCGTGACGCGGATTGTATTCCTCCGCATTGGCAACAATCAGGCTTACGTCCTCTACGAAGGAACGGAGAGTGAGGTAGTAGTGAGCATCCACTCGCTCCAAGATGTCCTCTAGGCACAGCGGCGTGTGAATGATGTCGTAGTAGTCGGGAGCATCCTCCACATCCACGGGCTTACCAAACAGTTGGAAGCGGCGGTCACGTAGGAGGCGAAGGATGCAGTCCCGTAGCGTCATACGCAGTTTACGCAGCGTGTTCTCATCGCTCTTGCGTTGAGCCTCTTTCTCTGCAGCAGTAGCTGCACGAGGGGCCGGTGGCGGTGCCTTTGGCAGCTGAGGCAGGGAGCGATGGCAGTGCCTACGACGACGATGCCGAGGAGGGGGTCGAGCTACGTCCTCCACGAAACTTAAAAAGAAGCGTTTGCGCAGCTCTCGTGTAGGGTGAAAGAGCTCGTAGGTGTGGTGAAAGAGGGCAGCTAAGTCGCTGGGCAGCTCATGCGTGGGCACATCAGAGGTGGCTAGGACAAGGAGAGGGAGATCTGGCATGGTGTCTTGGAGAAGGGTGATGAGGGTGAGGCGCAGGGAGGAAGAGGCCATGTCCCACCAGGAATCTAAGTGGGGCAAAAAGAGAATGGAAGGCAGCTTGCGCTTTGCTTCCGTGAATGTATGTACACAGGCCTCTTCCAACGACTATAGCGAAAGAAAAAAAAAGAACGTGAGTAACGTGCAGATTGCTTTGTTGTTAAATAGTGCATGAGAGAAAGAGAGAGAATTGGCCTTACTTTGGCAACGGTATCAGCGCACAAGGAGGCAAGGTCTAGAGGAAAGACTTGGTATTGCTCTAAACAGTGGAGTAGAGCGGCAGCCACTTGAGCCTGTCCTTGCTCGCATTCTCCATGCAGCAGGACACGAGGCCGATGAATGGGTCTGAATTGCATCATGTCCACCAGTCGCATTGTCTTGGTTCTATTTTTTCTCCTCTTCTTTCTACGCTTCTGTTTTTGCGTTTTCGTCACTGTTTCTTTTCCCTTGTCTCCTTCTGTACAGTCATTTTCGGATCCTTCTTCTTCCCCCTCTTCTTCGTTGTCTTCTTCGTTCCTATGAAAAAAAGAGTAATAGTCATCTTCCTCCTTTCCAGTTGGATCCTCTTCACTGTCTATCTCGTCTTCATCTTCTCTATCCTCTTCCTCGTCGATAGAATCATCCGATTCATCTGCCTTTGCCAGTCCTGTTTGATAATCGCTAGCAAAGCTTCCCATTATTTTAGTAGCCAGTTCCTGCAAAACTTGCAGGTGATGCGTCAAAAGAGGCCGCACGATGGGAGACAACGAGCTGGCATGCGTGGCAGCGGATCTATAGGCGGAAGGCGTCACCCGTTTCATTGCAGCGAGAAAGTCTTTGGTGGTTACCCGAATGCTATTTACATCTATCAACAGTTTGTCGGTACTTTCGTAGATCTGTGGGTAGTGCCGTCGTACCGCCCTTAAAGCTGCCTCCGTGCATAAAGCCTTTGACAGGAGAGAGAGGGAGAAGGAGGGAGGGAGAGAGAGGAGAGATAAAATTAGCAACATTTCATAAAGAAATAAAGAGATAATAAGGAAATACTAAGGCTAAGAAAGGCAGGAAGTTGAAAAAGAAAAACAAAGTATTCACCTTAAGATCGGCACCACAATAACCAACGCACATATCAGATATCTGGTTTCGAAGTTTGGGAGAGACAGGGGGTTTCCAGCTGCGCAAATGAATGTCAAAAATGGAGCGGCGAGCCTCCTTAGACGGCAGAGTGAACATGAACTCGCGATCGAAGCGTCCTGGTCTTCGCAGAGCAGGATCGATGGCATCGATACGATTCGTAGCACCAATGACCACCACTTGCCCTCGATTGTCAAGCCCGTCCATCAGGGCCAACAGTGTTGACACAATCGAACTGTGAATCTGGTCCTGTTTGCTGTAATGATAAAATCAGCATTGTCAATGCAAAAGAGAGAAGTACAAAATCCAACGATGAACACGTAAAAGAAAAGAGATGAGAACCTTGAACGAACAGGAGCCAAGCCATCCACTTCATCAAAAAAGATGATAGAGGGTTGCATCTTCCTCGCCTGTTCAAACAACAGCCTAAGCTGTCTCTCCGCCTCTCCAACCCACTTGCTAAGACAATCTGCTCCCTTGCGCATGAAAAAAGCCACCCGCTTGTTTCCTGCCCTAGAGCAAGTATTGGCCAACGCTCGGGCGACCAAAGTCTTGCCTGTGCCTGGAGGTCCGTAGAAGAGCACGCCTCGCGGCGGCGTGATGGACCACCGATCAAAGAGCTCAGGGTAGAGCATGGGCAACAGGATCATTTCTTTCAATGACTTGATGTGATGGTCCAACCCGCCGACGCTGTCCCAGTCGACGGAGGTGTCAATGTCCATGGTCATGATGGGCTGAATGTCTGCACGCTGTGAGTCCTCCGCTCGTTCATCTTGGTTGTTGATGGGAGCAAGGCTGGCCATTTCGAATGGGTCTAAACCATGTTGTTGCGAAGAAGGACCTCCTCCACCCCCAACTCCAATTCGTTCATCATCAGTGTCAGAGAAATAGTTGACAGACAAAATACCACTTCCAGCATTGGGGGTGGGCCGATACATTCCCGAGAGCACTTCTCGTTGACGTTTGGAGAGAACACTCTTTCTGGTGGTGTCCGTGGGAGAGGTAACGGTGAAACGTTGCGTCTTGGTTCGTTTACGTCGGCTGCGTCGACGATAGTTCGTTACATCGCTATTGTTTCCGAGAGAAGAGGATCTTCTTCCTCCGCTCCTACGGGACGAACGTGTAACGCTGCTGCTGCGTGATCTGTTGGTGGTAGTGGTACCCCTACCACCCCCGGAAGATTGTGCCCGAGTTCCGTTAAGTTGGCCTCTAGTGTGAGAACGCAGGGAGCGTTTTCGTGCCAGCGCCAAGTCTGCTTCCTTATCATATACTGCAAAATCATCTTCTTCTTCCTCCTCTTCACCATCATCTTCTTCTTCATCTCCCTCTTCGTCTTCGTCTTCATCCATATCTTCCTCTTCTTCTCCTCCTTCGTCTTCGTCTTCAGCTTCAGCTTCAGCTTCATCTTCGGCTTCTGGATCAACAGGCCCTCCTCCTCCTTCTTCTGCTTGCTCATATTCTCCTTCTCCACCTTCCTCCTCTTCTCCATTTTCTTCGTCTCCATCCTTTTCGTCTCCTTCCTCCGAGTCATCTTTATCATCCACTGACAATACCACGCGAGTACTGCTGCCATCTTGTACTCTTCTACGTTGTTGTTGTAGCTGATTTTTTCTTTTCTGTGTCTCCTGTGGAAGAACGAGAGAAAGAGAAAGAGAAAGAGAAAGAGAAAGAGAAAGAGAAAGAGAAAGAGAAAGAGAAAGAGAAAGAGAAAGAGAAAGAGAAAGAGAAAGAAAGAATGAGTACTTCGTGGCATTACAAGTGATCATGTTGCTTTACCCTTGCTGCAGCTGCTCTTCTACTGTCGATGAGCTTTTGTCGCTTTGAAGTATAACTGGTGTAGTTTTTTGTTGCAGCTGTCTCATCAGCTGAGCGCTCATCTTCTTTGTACGAGACAGCTTTCCGCTTTCTGAGATTGTATTCCACCACAGCCACGATGGAATTGCTGCGACTGACGCTGTTTCGGTTGTTTTTTGCATTTCTACTCCCACCAGCAGAAGATGAAGCAGAAGAACGTTGAGTTCGAGCGGAAGCAGTTGTTGTCCTTTTAGCTGTTCGCCTTGCTTTGGTATTGTTGGCTCGGCCTCTTTTGTTGCGAGGAGGAGGAGAGGGCGAAGGTTCTGTTCTGTTTCTTCTATTGCGCAAACTGTACACTCGTGGTTTCGTAGGTGTTGCACCCTTTTGTATTTTTGTTCGTTAAATAAAGCACAAAGAAAGAGAAAGAGAAGAACGAGATAAGTGAGAGCAATGAATGAAGCAAGAAACGCTCAATCAAACCTTGCCAACGTAGTCTTCTGCTTCTTCCACCTCTTCAGAGTTATCTTGCTTTTTTATCTCTTCTTCGTCCTCCTCCTCCTCCTCCTCCTCTTCTTCTTCTTCTTCTCGGTTCCCGTTTTCTTCTTTGTCGCCTTCTCCATCTTCTTCTTCGCTCTGTTCATCCCTGTTTCCCTTTTCTTCTCTTTCTTCTTCTTCTTCTTCTTCTTTCTCTTCATTGTTCTGTTCTTCTTCTGCCCCATCGGATGTATCTTGCAACTTTCTCTTTTCTTTGAACCGTTGTTTCAACCGACTCGCCATTTTCTTCTTTCTTGTTTTTCCGAATCGCACACAAACTATAGCGTAGCAATCACTCAATCACACTAACAGAAAGAAACTGATCTACGCGGAAAGTGGTGCGAAAAGAGAAAAAAAAAAAAGAGGACCGAAAGTGGAGCGAAAAAAAAAAAAAGAGATCAATCTCCGTCCGGTACTTGCTCGGGGTAAAAAAAGGTAGTGGTACCTTTCTATGGGGCTCAAAATGGTTGTCGCTGCCACCACCCCCAAAGAAGCAGAAGAAAAAGGTTACCTACGCAGCAAACAACAAGGAACGCCGGAAGAAGAAAAAGAGCGAAAACAACACCAACACCAACAGGGTTGGTCTTTTTTTCTTTCTTTCTTTCTTTCTTTTGTAATTGACCTGAGGGGTAGTTAAATCGTTTCTTGGAAAATATTTAAAACAACAAAAGAGTAGCGCCAAAGGAGTGGCTTGGAGGAGGAGCCAGATCAAGCAGCCAGCTTGGTGGTCCTTTTTGGGGTCTGTGCTTGTGCTTTTCCTCTTTCAAGGACAGAGCAAAAGGTGATCAAAGGTGAGCACACTGCTGGGCTTTTTGCCTTGTTTATACAAAACACTATTCAATTAAAAAATAGTACATTTATAAATAAACAATCCTTTATTTATATTAAGATGATGATGATACCCAAAGAAATGCTCGTGTGGAATCTACAAAAGTGCTCAGAAGAATAAAACCAATGAAAGATGGTAATGTAACAGAGGCCCAAACAAAAAGATCAGCATGAAAAATAGTGACCATGGGTGAAATAAATACAGAGCAAAGAAAGGCCGAGCACAAAACGAAAATCAATGCCCAAAAGCTCTGTTGTCCGATTTTGCTCATCGGTGTGGTGTGTGAGAGATAGCTCAGTGTGCCCATCATCAATACTGTGAGCTCTACCAACAACACCACCAACAAGGAGTCCAGCAAGCCCCACCCCATGGCTTCAGAGTCTGAATGAACCATTGTGAATGTAAGAAAGAAAGGTAAAAATGCTGATGATACACTACCTTTGCTCAAAGAAAAAGGAATGTCTGAACGCTGAAAGAGAACATCGAGGACCCAGTGGGACAGGACAGCCACAAAGACAGCGATACTGCCGCGCGTGTACTTGTTAGTGGAGGTCAAGTAGTAAAGCACGGCAAACACACAGGCCCAAAGCAGCAAGGCAAAGAAGCTGTGCGAGTAGCGAACGTCCAGGAACTGCACTGGCTGTATCCGTCCCGCCCATTCCTTAAAGTCCTCTTCAGGGAGCGCGTGGCTGAGCACTAACGCTGTTTCGTTGGTGAAGATCGTTTTAGGGGCTGTTCCACCACATCCTCCAACGCCATCGTTTCGATGCAAGTTGTTGGGCAGGCAGACTTGGGCCTGCTCCAATCCGCACAACAAAAAGCACAGCCACAACAGATCTGGTAAATAAGAGGCGAAGACGAGGGTCCCAAGGGAAGTGAACGGAGCAAAGGCCTTCAAGAGCAGCGCTACCCCAAAGTGGCTCAGTATCATGCCTCTTCGTCCGGAACGGATCGGTTTTTTTTTTCTTTTCTCTTTTCTTAGGACTGCACAGTATGGTCACCTCGGCTGCACCATTTCTCAAGCATTTGCTCCCAAAAGAAAGAACAGACGAAAAAAGAAGAGGAAGAGGAAGAGGAAGAGAAGAAGGAGAAGGAGGAACAGAAGAAGAAAGGTTGTTGGAACGCATCAACTACAAGAAAGGAGAGGAGAAGAAAGAGGAAGAACAAAAACTGGTGTTAAAAAAAACAAGACCGGCGGGCGGTTGAAATATCCAGTTGGATTAGCAAGGCAATGCCTTTCCCTCCAACAGCTCATGAATGCCATTCTCATCCAGCGAGTAGAGCGCGTATTCCCCTTTCTCGAAATCGCACGACTCGCCATCGTCCACGTACAGGCGGCCTTCGCACTTCTCTCGCTCGTCCTGACGATAAACTTTGTATTCCATCTCCTGCTTGTCCGTTTCTACCACGTTGATGCCGGCCGCCTTCCTGGTGGGAAGCACCGTTCCTGAAAGCACAAACAACGGCAAAAAGTCCAGAGGAGCTTCCACTTTGATTACCTTCAAACAAATAATGTAAGAAAGAAGAAATAATGAAGCGAAGAAGAAGAACATGGAGGAGAAGAAGGAGAAGAAGTATTACCTGGCCAGCTTTGTAGCTTTGGTGAGTGTAAAAGTCGATCCACGATTTTCCATCCTTGGTGGCGGGGAGGTACACGTCCCTGGAAGTGGTCTGCTCGTGTACGACAGGAGCAACAAGAATTGATGGCCCAACCATAAACTCGCTGTCTTCCCATTTCTGACAAAGAAGAAAGTCATTAACGTACGTTCACTTTCAGCTCTCTTCTCTCCTTGGTGAGCAAACCTTTAACCAACAATTAGGATCGTGTGTGAACTCCATCCACAAAGAACGCATTAGAGGCGTTCCATCGACTGCTGCCTGCCTCATCCATGTGTAGAAGTAGGGCATGAGTCGGTAACGCAACTTGATGTGCTTTCTGGAGATCTCCTCCACAGCCTCTCCGAAGGACCATGGCTCTTGGTCGATCGTGTCCTTCATCGTGTGCACACGACAGAGAGGAAGAAAGGCCCCCAGCTCAATCCAACGAGCAAACAGCTCTGGAGTGGGGTTCAGTCCAAACCCTCCAATGTCAACACCACAACCTACGAGATAACAAAGGGTGTGAGAGAGGAGGCAAGAGAAAAGAGACAAAAAGGGAGAATGCACGAGGAGGGGTGGGGTGAGATAAGAGGAGAGATACAAACCAGGAACTCCACTGATGCTCATGCCGAGACAAATGGGAATGGTCATGCGAAGGTCATCCCAAGTAGACCTGTTGTCACCTGTCCACATCCAAGCATACTTTTGGACACCACAGAATCCAGATCTAAGTTTTTTTGTTTTCATTATGTTAAATATCTGCAAGAAGCAAAGAAAAGACAGAAGAGAATAAGAAAGGCACCTCGTCAACAGGAAAGGACGTTTGTTAACTTGAAGAGATCGCAATCCTTCATAAGTTCCACGAGCCATCATCATGCCATACATGTTATGCACGTAGAGGTGAGGTCTATAACCCCACAAAGGAAAGTAAGTGTAAGCTTGGAGAAAAAAAAAACACTTTCAAATTCAAAAATAAGAGCAACATCTTACCCAGCGAAGTGCATGTTGTCTCGCGGCATGGTAAGGCCCAGTACTTGGAATATCGCCGGTTCGTTCATGTCATTCCAGAAGCCATCCACGCCTACCTTGTGGATCATGTCGTGGTAGAGCTGGCCCCACCACTTGCGCGTGTCGTCTCGCGTGAAATCGGGAAAGCCACAAGAGCCAGGCCACACATCACCTTCATTTTTTGAAATATGAGAAGGAAACGAAAAGAAAGAAAAGCAAGAAACAACAATGAAAGTACCATTATAGATTTTTCCATCAGCACGCTTGACGTAGTACTCTCCGTCTACCAACTCATTATAGATCTTGTATTCGCTGTCTTCCTTCAAGCCAGGGTCGATCATGACCACCATCTTAAATCCGTTTTCGTGGAAGAAGGAGGCCAAGCCTTCTGGGTCTGGAAACTTGGTACCATCCCACGTAAAGCATCGAAAGCCATCCATGTAACTAATCATAGTCATTAACAACGTTATTTGTTATTTCTGGTCATTGAGAAAGGGGT
>JAVKOQ010000013.1:112500-150000 GCA_031835245.1 Balamuthia mandrillaris | reverse complement strand
CACCATCTGTCAGGCGAGGAAGGTTACTGACAGCATGTTTTATGTGGCGGCCAAGACCTTGGCTTCGTTGGTGCCGGAGGAGGATGTGCAGGTTGGCAAGTGCTATCCCGCCATTCATGCCATTCGCGACGTTTCAAAAGCCATTGCTATTGAAGGTTTCACTTTTGCTCTCCTCTTCTATTTTCTCTCTTCATTCTAACGTTAAGCTTAATGTTTTATAGTGTGTCGCACTGCGTTTGATGAAGGAGTGGCAAGAATACCGGAACCCAGAACCGAAAAGGAGTTGGTCGACTTGGTGGACAGTTCCATGTATGCTCCCGCCTACGTGCCTCTGATCCACGCTCCGGATGGCTATACAGCACCGCCTGACCTGCGCATGCTCCCCGAGTACACTTACGCCAAGCACTAAGCGGTGCTTCTTCCACCGGCACCTCATTCACTTTATGTATAACTAGTGTTTCTCCCCACCGCTTCAACAAACCTCTCTCGCTCTTTCCTTCTCGCCTGCCTTTCTCCTCTCCCGTAACCTATCTCCTCTCCTCACTCCTATCCTCTCTCATATCCTCTCTCCTATCCTATCTCCTATCCTCTCCCCTATCCTCTCCACTATCCTAGCTCCTGTCCTAGCTCCTGTCCTCTCCCTTGTCCTATCTCCTATCCTGGCTTCGAGTTGTCGACAAATAAAATCAAGAGGAGAAGAAGACCGAAAGGCGAAAGATGAGAGGCAGCCATCGACTTACAAACAAGTTGGAAGGGCCCTTGGGGTGTAGCGTGTGCAAGAAGCAGACCTTCCGCTTCTTCTCGTCCTCCTCTTCCTCCTCCTTCTCACTACCACGAAGAAGAAGCTACAGCAGCTCTCACCGCGGTCCTCACCAAGACCAGGACAGCATGACGGTGTTCAATCGAAAGGCCAAACAGCTGCAGAAGGACCGGGCAGCGTTGAGCCCTGATTTCGAGGAATACCAGTACCTGCGCAAGGAAGTTGGCTCTCGTCTCACTGACCGTTTGCACGTATGTACTCTTACTACGTGTATCTGAGTGAAGAGATGAAGGACATGTTCACAACAGTTCTCTTTTTAAAAAAAGGATATGTTGGATCGAAAGTTTCCTGATGTGTTGGAACTGGGTTGTGGTGGCTCTTCTGTGGTGCCTTACTTGGAGTCGGTACCGGGCGTGGAGAGTGTTGTTCGGTTAAACTCTTCAGGTGAGTTTGGAGAGAAACTATTAAAGAGCTACTAACTCACATTCCGTTCTGCTTCTCTTGCTGCTTCTGCTTCTCCTTCTTGTTCTTGTTCTTGTTCTTGTTCTTGCTCTTGTTCTTCTTCTTCTTCTTCTTCTTCTTCTTCTTCTTCTTCTTCTTCTCCTTCTTCTTCTTCTTCTTCTTCTTCTTCTTCATCTTCTTCTTCTTGTTCTTCTTGTTCTTGTTCTTGTTCTTCTTCTTCTTAATTAGATATCCAGCTGCAGCAAGACCCAGAGCCACAAGCATCCTCCAAACGTATCCCTTTTCTCTGTCTCCCTCATCTCTCATCTCTCATCTCTCATCTCTCATCTCTCATCTCTCATCTCTCATCTCTCATCTCTCATCTCTCATCTCTCATCTCTCATCTCTCATCTCTCATCTCTCATCTCTCATCTCTCATCTCTCATCTCTCATCTCTCATCTCTCATCTCTCATCTCTCATCTCTCATCTCTCATCATCTCTCATCATCTCTCATCATCTCATCATCTCTCATCTCTCTCTCTCTCTGCTCAGTGCGTCTGCTTACAGTACAGTTTGTATTTTTTTCAAAAACAACGCAGTGAAAGTTCACAAGGTGTTAGGAGACGAGGAAAGCCTTCCATTCGCCAAACACAGTTTCGACCTTGTCGTCAGCAATCTCAGCTTACATTGGGTGAACGACCTTCCGGGAGTGTTTCGTCAGGTGCAACAGGTCTTAAAGCCAGATGGTCTCTTCCTGGCCTCCATGTTTGGAGAGGCCACCCTTTGGGAGCTGAGGAATGCTTTCCTGGTGGGCGAGCAGGAGAGGGAGGGAGGCATCAGCAACCATGTATCCCCATTTGCCGGCGTGGCTGACATTGGCGACCTTCTCACCAGAGCTCGCTTTGGTTTACCTACTGGTTTTTCTTTTCAGACTCTATCTCTTTTTCTCTGTCGCATTCATTCTCACAACACTCTCTTTAAATAGTGGACCAAGAGTCCATTGTGGTGGACTTTAAGGATCCATTTGTTCTGATGAAGGAACTGCGTTTGATGGGAGAGAGCAATGCACAGCTCTCAAGGCGGCCGTATGTACCACGCGACACCTTTTATGCTGCAGCCGCTGCCTACAAGGCCCTCTATGGCAAACCAAACGGCGGTGTGCCTGCCACCTTCCAAGTACATTCTCCCTCTCACTCTCGCTCTCTCCATTCCTCCTGTTCCTCTCTCTCTTTCTCTCCTGTTCTCTCCTCTGCTTTTCTTGATTCTCACCTATTTGTTTGTGCTTTCATTTGTAGATAGTGTATTTGATAGGGTGGAGTCCACACCCATCTCAACAACAAGCACTATCGCCAGGCTCCGCCAAAGCATCCATGAAGGAGTTCAGCCAACAGGTGGGAGAGTTCAAAACCCTCTAAACAAACAAAAGAACTCCTTACAGCCAACACTCTCGTGACATCATGGTACGAGGTGATTCTTCTTCCCGTCTTCCACTCTTTTCTCTTTCTTCTCTCTTTCTCCCTTTCTCTCTAACATGATAGATAGGAACGAGCTGCAAATCACCTGCAACGGGCAGAGCTAGAAAGAGAGAGAGAGAGAGAGAGAGAGAGAGAGAGAGAGAACGAGAATCTACCATTCCTCTTTCTGTGAACGATCTCAACGGAACTCTCAAGTGCTTTGAAGAAAAAGCAGAAGAAGGAGAAGCGAAAGAAGAACAAAAACAACAAGTAGCTCGTTTGCTTTCTTTCGTTTCTTTTCTTTTCTTCCCTCTCAAGTGGACAAAAAAAACTTAGGCATATATAATAGAGGTAAGGCGGGCAGAGCATGTTGGAAGCACTGGCCGCACAAAGAGCACGCCTCAAAGGCACGGGCAAGGATGAAGTGGTCCCCGTCTCCATGCTTCGCTTCGACCCTTCGTCTTCCTCGTGGTTGGTCTGTTTTCGTTGATGTACTTCTTGTTCTTTTGTTTGTTGAGTTGATCTGATCGGATGACGCTTCTCGAGGAACACAGACGGTAGATTTAACGTCCCCCTCCTCCACCTCTCCTCTCGACCTCGCTCCCCCTCCGTTACCCTCCACGCTCAAATTATTGACGCTCAACATCATGAAAGAGTCCCTCGATCTGTCGCTGCGCATGAACGCCCTGCTTCGCCTCCTGGAGCGAGAGCAGCCCCACGTGATCGCCCTGCAGGAGAACATGGTGGGGCACTACGACCTCCTCAAGCGGAGCGCTTTCCTCCGGGAGAGGGGCTACTTCCTCTCCGGGCTGGAGGGGCAGGAGAAGGGCTTCAAGGTCTCCTTGCTCTCCCGCTTTCCCTTCGCGTCGCTTCGCCTGGTGGACGCTTGCGGTCGACCCGCTTTGATAGGGCTTGTGCCGTTCTCCTCCCCTCCTCCTTCTTCCTCCTCCTCATCGCAAGACATAACTTACCTCACTTTTGCTTCAGGTTCATCCTCGTTCTCTCTCTCTCTCTCTCTCTCTCTCTCTCTCTCTCTCTCTCTGAAGCTAACCACATCCCGTGACAGTGCATCTAACGAGTGGCAACAACGCCACGAAGAGAGCTCAACAGATTCGTTTCCTTCATGACTTGTTGTTGCTTCGCACCACCTCCCTCTCCTCCTTCTTCTTCCGGTCTTCTGCTTCCTCGTCTCACGCGGACGACGACAGAGAAGAAGGGGCGAGAAGGTTGGCCGCGTGCTTCATGATGGGAGACTTTAATGCCTGCCAACCGAGCGAAGACGATGCAAGCGTTGCATCGGATGGCTTTCGAGACCTGTGGTTGGAACGCAACAGCAACCAAGCCATCGAGGACGATGAGGATGAGGATGGCAATGGCTGGACCAGACGTGGCGTGCGTGAGCGCCTTGACCGCATTACGCTGTATGAGCACAAAGAAGGTTCTTCTTCTTCTTGTTCTTCTTCTGCTTCTTCTTCTTCTTCTTCTTCTTCTTGTTCGTTCTTCTTCTTCTTCTTCTTCTTCTCTCGCTATGTCTCTCTCTCCCTGTTCTCTTTTTCTTGGTTGCTCTCTCACCACTTGTTGAACGAATCGCTAGAAGGAGAAGTGGAGGAGCAAAGGTGGCGGGTGGAAGAGATAAAGTTGGTGGCCAAGGAGGAGGTGGCAGGGGCCAAGCAATACCCTTACATCTCCGACCACCTCGGCCTCTGCGCCACGTTACGTCTTCGAACGGCAACAACAAACCAAGTGAGTTGATCCCCAAAAAAAAAGAAGTGGGAAGCAGAAGCAGAAGAATAACAACAACGTGAAGAAGAACATGAACAAGAAGAAGCAGAAAGAAAACGAAGAAAAAGGGGGGAAACCGTTTTGTTAAAAGAAAGAACCAAATCGGCCGCAACAACAACAAAAACGCTTTTTTTAGTACTCTTCGGGTGGCCTCTGTGTCGGAAGAAGACCGAATCGGCGCTTCAGAGTGACTCTGTGACGAGAATACTTGTCATCGGGAGAGAACCGGGCTTGATTGTTTAAAAAAAAACAAGAAATAGAGGTCAGTGGCATGTTTTTTCTTCCTTTCGTTTTATAAAAAACGGAGCGTACCGGGATGAGCGGACATGGTAGGGCGGCCATCAGGAGCAATTTTCTGTTGTTGAATGTGAAGAGAGAGGAATCTGTTTCAGTTTATTTCGTTCCGTTTTTGTATTTTCCTTCTCAAAAAACAATGATTCACAACCAGAACGTTTCAAAAAGAACGAACCTTCAACGTATAAACGCGCTTGCCGTTCTCATCGAGGTAGTACATCAGATGCATCTTGGAACAGACCGAAAGTGGATTTTGTTTGTTTTTTCTTCCTGGCGGAGCAGCAGCTTTCCCCCCTTTTGCCTTCTTTCTTTTTTCCTTCTGTTGTTTCTTTTTTTGTAGACAGAAAATGTAAAGAATGTGTTCGCGCGAGGGGTGGGAAGGCCAAATTTGTTCTTGGAAAATTTTTGTTATTTATATTATGAATTAATATAGTGCAAATAAAAGACCACGCTGCACGGCCTTTTTTTTTGGGCTGCAGTACTTACGCAAGCAAACAACACAAAACATGGGGACGGATATCTACTTTTACAAGGTGCTGAAGAGGGACGGCAAGGTGGTGCTCATCAAGTACAAGTCCGGGCAATCCATGGGTTTGGCACCCTCTGGAAAAGACTCCGAGGCCAAGGCGTTCTGGGTCTCTGCCGTCGCGGAGCAAGACGCGGGAGCCTTCAAGTGGGTGAGCCATAAGCGGGTGCCCAGCTGCCCGCTGACCAACCACCCCATCTGGCGGCAGCCCAACGGGGACATCCTCATAAAGAACTTCAATGGCAGCATGGAGGACCTGGAGAAGCTCACCAAGCCTTTTGGCCGTGTTGGCTGCTATGGCATGTCGGGCGGTGGCGAGGGGCAACCCTCCGAAGCGAACGTGTCCTTTGCCAACGCGGAGGAGGCGCAGCGGGCCATTGCCGCCCTGAACGATGTGGATTTCAACGGGGTGAAGATGACAGTCATCAGCAAGAATGCCAACGAGGGTCCTGAATGGATTTCTCACTATGACTATCCCCACTCCTTTTTCGAACCTTTCATCGAGGTGTGCTCCTCTTCTCTCTTTGCTTTTCCCTCCCCTCTCTCTCCTTGCGAGTTTTTCACATTACTTCCTACCACCGCCGTTAAAAAAATAAACAAACAGGAGGTAAAAGAAGTGAATGTGGACTACGAGAACGATGAAGAGACGGAGGAGTACCTCAACACTTCCGCCACCTACGAGATCACCTTCAAGGACCCTTCCTTCTGTGAACATCTCCATGTGGGTCTCTCTTGGTGGGGCCGCTGAGCCACCACTTTTTGCACAAGCAAAACAATGATCATTTTTTTTTTGGTTTCAACAAAGTGCTGCTGCTTAGAATTACATCACATTTTTCGTGGTTTCGTGGAGCTTTCAGTAGTTCACTGACTCCTCTTGGTTGATCTTTCTCTTGGCTCTCATTCTCAGGAAGAAGACCGTCCCGACGATGGTGAGCAAGACCAAGACCACGGAAAGGGAGACAAACACAGCGATGAGGATGCGTGTTGTTTCCCAGTCATCGTCCCTCTCCTCCTCCTCCTCTTCGGGGCCATCGCCGGTGACCAAGATGGAAAGAGAAGGGTCGTAAATGATGTCCTGCGCCACGCTGAACTGTGAAGTGATGATGAAGCCCGTGGTTTCGTTCTTCTCATTCAGGATGGGTTCCCATGGGGTGGAGAGGTCCACCGCAGAGATTTCTCCATCGCTCAACGAGAAGTTTAGCTGCAAAGAAATAGAGAGAGAGAGAGAGAGAGAGAGAGAGAGAGTTAGGAAGAAGGAAGAAGAAAGAAGCACAAGAAGAAGGAAAAGAAAACGAACGGCTGTGTAAGAGAACTTGAAGAAGGCTGTTTCGACGTCAAAGACTTCTTGGTAGTTGGGCAAATAACCATGAGAAGCTGTTCCGTTGGTGACAGGATGAGATGATATGAGCTTGTATTGCTCCAAATAGAGGAGGTCTTGGTCCACAGGAAAAACAGTCATATTCGCAGAGCCCACAGTGAACTTGAATGTGTCGCTCGGGTATGATACCTCTCTATCCCTATTTTTGTGGTATGTTTTTCGGTTTGCTGTGATCAAGGAATAAGGAAGCGAGGGAAAAGAAGAAGAAGAAGAAGAAGAAGAAGAAGAAGAAGAAGAAGAAGAAGAAGAACTAAATGACAACAAGAGGAAAGGAAGTACCCGAATTGAAAGGTGACGTTTGTTTTGGTGACTGTATGGTTAACATAGGCACGAGAGTCGCCATTGAGGGTCATGAAACTCCACTGCTCCAGCTCTTCCGTTTCTCAACATTCCAGTTGTCCGCGTCATCCCAATAAAAAACGAGCCCTATTAAATAGGAAAGGCGCAGATATGCGGAAGTATCACTAAGAACACTGTATTAAGAGTAAGAGTGCAGTACAAAGTGTGTGTATACGTGTGTGTGTTGTGTGTGTCGGTTTCCGGCGGGTGTGTGCGGATACATAGGAACTCTATTTATGTGTGTTCGTGGTTCTAGAATATTTCTCAAGTCTAAATCTCCGTAACTGTGATTTGGCGGGAAAGAGGTGAGAGCAACTTCGGGAGAATAAAGATGAGAGATAAGATAATCATTGCGTGTTCTTATAAGCCCCAAGTCCGGAACAGTGGTTCTCCACACCTGGAAGTGCACCCAATATTGCTCCAACACTTGGCCGCTGTTTGGGCTGATGGGAAGGAGCAGAAAGTTGGGAGAAGGGCTGGGCTGGGACCGCATTCGTATTTGGGCGTTGCTGGTCTGAAGAATGAATGGCTCATCTTCCAGACGGTAATTCTCCGGCATTGGAGCGCCTCCTTGTGCGTTCAGCACAGCGACTTGGCTTGCCAGCATCAACAAACAGAGCAACAGCAACATGGCTGGGTCCCTTTTTCTTCCTTGCTGGCTTTGCAGCTTTCTTCCTCGCGTGCTTCGTATCCTAAAGGAAACTGTTGATTGTAATGAAGTTATTCAACCCGAAAGGAAGATAATGATTATCAAATAAGCAATTAATAGTCAAGAAAAAGGAACACGTGTTGTGGTCCCCTGTTGTTCAGGGTGTGGCTCTTGGCTCCCAAGAACAGTAGCTCTTCTTGGAGGTACAGAATGTGCTGTGAGTGGGTCGCGTTCTGTACCCTCAGCATCCCTCTCATCATGAACCCCATTCGCCATTTTTTTCTTGGTTCTTCCACCATTTTCTTTTTAGTCCGACTACTCTCATCTCTCTAAGTCTGTCTTTCTGATGTCTTTGCGCATGTCCTCCATGTTGGAAGGTGTGGGGCAGAGTGCGCAGAACTAGTAGTGCGAGTGTGCTGTGTGTGGTTAAGTTCCCTGTTATCGCTCTGTATACAGACTTCGCAAGGTGGAAGGATGGACGGTACGCGAGGAAAATCTTTGATGATGCCTTCCATACGTTTCATCACTGCAACACTCCAGCCAATTTGGGAGGGGACCATATTGTCCTCTGTCCAACATGATTTTTAGGAGATTCCTCTCACAATTTGACAGTACTGGGACAACATTGAGCTCTTCAAATCCTGGACACAAAAAATAGCTGACTTTGCCTGTTGAGAGCACGAAAGGATAGAAAAATGTACTAACATCCAAGAAAATAAAAGAAGGTGCGAGCTTCTCGTCGTATTCTTTGTTTGTGGCAAACAACAAACCATGGGGACGGACATCTACTTTTACAAAGTGCTGAAGAAGGACGGCAAGGTGGTGCTCAATCAGCACAAGTCGGAAGAGTGCTTGGCTGTTAAATTGGTTTGTGATAAAAAATAAAAAAAAGAATTTTAAAACAAACACGGCAAGAATGGATGAAACAGAACAAAACATAGAGAAAGAGATAGAGAGAGAGAGAGACAAGAAGAAAGAACGCGTCTACAAACGCACTTGCAAAGCCTCCCCCAAAATTACCATTGCATGCAGCGTGGGCCGAACTTCCTACACGCCGCGTCGACGTGAACTGCACCTCCTTCGCCATTTTTTTTGCAGACATCACGGAATCAAAAAAATTCCAAGAATAAATTTGTTAACGCCCTTTTCAAAGGTTACCGCATACGCAGAGGCCAGCGTTACCACAACGAACACAACCATGCCGGATCTCTACTTGTATACGGTGCTGCAGAAGAACGGCAAGGTGGTGCTCATCCAGTACAAGTCGGCAGAGTGCATGGGCTTAGCCCCTGCTGGAGAGGATTTGGAGGCCAAGGGCTTCTGGGT
This sequence comes from Balamuthia mandrillaris, assembly GCA_031835245.1. NCBI lineage: Eukaryota > Discosea > Longamoebia > Balamuthiidae > Balamuthia > Balamuthia mandrillaris. The sequence continues at coordinate 141,050 of JAVKOQ010000013.1, read as the reverse complement.
CTCTGCCGTCGCGGAGCTGGACGCAGGGGCGTTCAAATGTGTGGGCAAGAAGCGGGTGCCCAGCTGCCCGCTGACCAACCACCCCACCTGGCGGCAGCCCAACGGGGACGTTCTCATCAAGAACTTCAACGGCGGCTTGGAGGACTTGATCAAGCTCGCTGAACCTTTCGGCTGTGCTGACACTTTCGGCCTACATTCGGGCGGTGGCGAGGGGCAACCCTCGGAAGTTAGCGTGTCCTTTGCCAACGTGGAGGAGGCGCAGCGGGCCATTGCCGCCCTGAACGAGGTGCATTTCAACGGGGTGAAGATGACGGTCACCAGCAAGAATGCCAGCGAGGGTCCTGAAATGATTTCTCACTATGACTATCCCCACTCCTTTTTCGAACCTTTCATCGAGGTGTGCTCCTCTTCTCCCTTCCCTTCGCTTTTCTTTCCCCTCTCTCTTCTCTCTTTGCTTTTCTTTCCCCTCTCATCAACTGTGTTTTTTTTGAAAAAATATTGTGCAAACAAACAGGAGGTAAAAGAAGTGAATGTGGACTACGAGAACGACGAAGAGACGGAGGAGTACCTCAACACTTCCGCCACCTACGAGATCACCTTCAAGGACCCTTCCTTCTGTGAACATCTCCATGTGGGCCTCTCTTGGTGGGGCCGCTGAGCCACCACTTTTGCACAAGCAAACAAAAAATGGTTGTATAAAAAGTGCTGCTGCTAAGAATTACATTTTGGTGGTTTCGTGGAGCTTTCAGTAGTTCACTGACTCCTCTTGGTTGATCTTTCTCTTGGCTCTCATTCTCAGGAAGAAGACCGTCCCGACGATGGTGAGCAAGACCAAGACCACGGAAAGGGAGACAAACACAGCGATGAGGATGCGTGTTGTTTCCCAGTCATCGTCCCTCTCCTCCTCCTCCTCTTCGGGGCCATCGCCGGTGACCAAGATGGAAAGAGAAGGGTCGTAAATGATGTCCTGCGCCACGCTGAACTGTGAAGTGATGATGAAGCCCGTGGTTTCGTTCTTCTCATTCAGGATGGGTTCCCATGGGGTGGAGAGGTCCACCGCAGAGATTTCTCCATCGCTCAACGAGAAGTTTAGCTGCAAAGAAATAGAGAGAGAGAGAGAGAGAGAGAGAGAGAGAGTTAGGAAGAAGGAAGAAGAAAGAAGCACAAGAAGAAGGAAAAGAAAACGAACGGCTGTGTAAGAGAACTTGAAGAAGGCTGTTTCGACGTCAAAGACTTCTTGGTAGTTGGGCAAATAACCATGAGAAGCTGTTCCGTTGGTGACAGGATGAGATGATATGAGCTTGTATTGCTCCAAATAGAGGAGGTCTTGGTCCACAGGAAAAACAGTCATATTCGCAGAGCCCACAGTGAACTTGAATGTGTCGCTCGGGTATGATACCTCTCTATCCCTATTTTGTTTTTTTGTAGTATGTTTTTTGTGAGCTATGATCAGAAAGTTGCGAAGCGAGGGAAAAGAAGAAGAAGAAGGAGAAGAACTGAAAGCCAAACAGAGGAAAGGAAGTACCCGAATTGAAAGGTGACGTTTGTTTTGGTAATGGCATGGTTAACATAGACACGAGAGTCGAAGCTATTGAGGACCATGAAACTCCACTGCTCCAGCTCTTCCGTTTCTCCCTTTTCAACATTCCAGTTGTCCGCGTCATCCCAATAAAGCACGAGCCCCAAGTCCGGAACGGTGGTTCTCCACACCTGGAAGTGCACCCAATATTGCTCCAACACTTGGCCGCTGTTTGGGCTGATGGGAAGGAGCAGAAAGTCGGGAGAAGGGCTGGGCTGGGACCGCATTCGTATTTGGGCGTTGCTGGTCTGAAGAATGAATGGATCGTCTTCCAGACGGTAATTCTCCGGCATTGGAGCGCCTCCTTGTGCGTTCAGCACAGCGACTTGGCTTGCCAGCATCAACAAACAGAGCAACAGCAACATGGTCCGCAGCTTTCTTCTTCTCCTTGGTCCGAAGCTTTCTTCTTCTCCTTGGTCCCCGTGGTTCGTATCCTAAAGGTTACTGTTTATTATAATGAATAAATAGTATAATTCGTTTATCATTAATAATTATTCGTTCTTAGAACAACGTTAGCAAGGTTTCGGGAGCATGATCGTCAGGTCAAAAGTTAACGCCAGAGCTGGTTTCTCTCCCTAGTTGGTCTCTCTTGGCTCTGATCCTCAGAACAACCGTCGTCACGACGATAACTACCACCACGAGCACCACAGCGAGAGGCACAAACACATAGATGAGAATGCGTGTCGTTTTATCATCCTCGTTCTCTTCTTCTTTGGCGTTGGGATCTTCGTATCCGTCATTGACGATCACCGAGATGGAAGGATCGTACTCGATGTCTTCGGCGAGCATCACTTCGGCGGTCATGAAGAAGCCGATCGTGTCGTTTTGGGAGTTGAGGATTGGCTCCCATGGGAAGAGGTGACGTACCGGAGAGATCTCTCCGTTGTTCACCGAGAAGTTCAGCTAGGCAGGCGAAAGCGGTCAGCGTATTGAACACCAATTTTGATGTGAGAGAGAGAGAGAGAGAGAGAGACTTGAAGGAGACGATAATCAATAAGACGAACACAAAACCAACCGATGTGTAAGTAGCCTTGAAGAAGCCTGTGTCTATCTCAAAATACTCTTGAAAGTTCTCCAGCTGCCGATAAGAAGCAGTCCCGTTGATGGCAGGATGGGACAAGGATAGCCTAAACCTCTCCAATAAAGTCTTTCCTCTTTGCTCCGGGGGTACAGTAAAGTTCAACGAGTGCAAACTGTACTTGAATGTGTCGCGAGGATATGATATCTCTCTATCCCTATTTGTTCATACATATTAGAGGAGAAATGGAGAGAAAGAATGGCGATAAGCAAGAGAAGAGGGGTGAAGGCGAGATGAGAGGGAGAGAGGGAGGGAGAGAGGGAGAGGGAGAGAGAGTGAGGGAGGGGGGAGGGAGGGAGGGAGAGAGAGAGAGAGAGAGAGAGAGAGAGAGAGAAGAAACGTACAAGAAATTAAAAGTAACGTTTGTTTTTGTGATGGTGTGGTTTATGTAGACCGGGGAAGTAGGTACCGCAAAGGCGGCAAGCTTCCACTGCTCCAATTCTTCCGTTTCCTCCTTCTCAAAAGTCCAATCGTACAGCACATCCCAAGGAAAAGTCAGTCCCAGCTCTTTAATGGTGGTGGTCAAGATCTCAAAGAGCAACCAATACTCCTCCATTACACGGCCGTTGTTAGGGTTTACAGGAACAAGCAGGAAGTTGGGAGAAGGTTTCGGTTGGGACTGCATCCGTATCTGAAGGTTGTTCGTTTGGAGGAGAAAAGGATTGTCCTCCAAACGATAAAACTCGGGAATAGGAGCGCCTCCGGCCTGTGGTGCCACATTTCCTAGTGCAACAAAAAGGAAGAAGAACCAGAATGAAAGGGACATACTGTAAGTGTGTTACTGTAGTTATCTTCGTTGAGCTCTTCTACAAACTAGTTCATTGATGACCGAATAATTGCAGCATTTTAGGGTTCATTTGAACATAATTTATGAGAGAAAAATGAGAAGAAAAAACATGCGCGTTTTCAGAGAGAGAAAACCAAAACGGAGAAAAAGTACATCGGGAGAACGAGATTATCTATCTGTAACGTGAATGCTTCCAACAAACACGCACTTGTAGTCGCCCATACAAGTCCTCTCCACTATTGTTGTTTTTTTGTTTTTAAAAAAAGAGTATTGGAAAGAAAGAAAGCAAGAAGAGAGAGGTGGAGGAAAGAAGAACCAGAAAGCAAATTACCTGATAGAAATCAAACAGACCAACATCCATCCACCACAACAACACCGCTGAACATAACAACACGCCTACCACAGCACTGGCAGTGCCTTCCACCGTCTTCTTCGTTCGTGGCCACTTGCAGCTACCAAAACAACGTCCCACCAACGAAGCCAAAGAATCGCCAATTCCAACAATTAACACTCCAACAAAAGGCAACAAGCGATAGAAGGACGTGGGAGGCGGAGGGTAAGAAAGAGGAGAAGAAAAGAACCAAACGGGAATGGCACATCCGAGCAAGAGATGAATGTGAGTTAAGAAGAAGAAGCCCAAATCTCTACTATCGATGAAGGAATGCATGAATTGATGGATGTACGTTCCGAACGGTCTGATATGAGCTTTTCGAATATATTCGATCAAGAGAAGCGCACTTAAAGCTACCCCAAACGCCAAGCGCAAGAAATCCATCTATAACAGAGATTGGGAAAATCCAATTAGATGCTAGAGACAGAACGGTATACAGGAAAGAAGAGAAACCTGATAGAAAATTCCAGGAACGAACATGATGATGGTGAGGAGATGATAATACTTCCGAACTATGATTTTGGGAACCGCATCTCGGAAGCGAGCGTCAAGAAAAGCGATCAGCAGTAACGACACCACTAACACGGATGCCCAATAGACGCACAATGCAAATACTCTGTCATCTGATATCAGCCATTCTATCGTCCTGTTTTGGTGCTTTAGTAAGTTGAAAGGAATGCAAGCAAAGAGGAAAGAGAAAGCAATACCAAAGAAAAGGGTTGTCATTTAACATCAAATGCAACCACGGATAAATCAAACTGAGCACAACAGCAACGATGATGCAGTAAAAGGCTAAACTGACGAACCATCCGCTGTCAGAGAAAAGAGAAAAAAGCCCTGGCTGTTTTTCTTTGTGTTCTTCGCTTAATTCCTTTTCTTTTCTTTTCGGCTTGCGATGAATCAATGAAGAAGGAGCAGCAGAAGCGCTTTTGGCGTGATTCTCTTTAACGTTTGCGGATGCAGGAGAAGGAAAAGGAGGAAGAGGGAGGTAGGAACGAAGAAAGAGGACAACAAACAGTCCACAAATCATCATCCCAACAATTAATGCAAAGAGAAAAAGTTGAATCGGATCTCGGTTGACTGATAGAAATGGCGCGACCTTCAATGCATAGGAATTAATAAGTAATAGTTTAAAACACGAGAAAATAAAAGGCAAACACAAGAAAGCAAAGAACAGAGAATAAGTTACCAAAAAAGAAGACAAAGAAAAACGAGAAAAGCTGTAGATGAAGGCATCTGATGTGAAGAGAGTAAAAGCAGAAGCAAGGAGTGTGGCCTCTGCAAAGGTAAAGCATCGAGGCAAGTAGTGAAGCGACGTTGTCAGGCTCATTACGAACAAACATTGAGTACCAAAATTGAGCAGAAATGATGTATCTTTTTGGTTTGTTAGTTTGTCAGTAAGAGGAAGAGAGAACGATAGAAACACAAAAACGAGAACATACCGGGAAATAAAAAGGTGATAAGAAGCGAAAGAATAGGAGCAGGCAAGACACAAAACAATGCGGTTACAGCACGAAGAGAGGAACGAGTGCTGCCATGCCGGCCTTGCCCAAACATCCCAACCCAACAGCTCAACAACAACGCACAAAGCCCGCAGCACATTCCCTCCCATAAATAATAAAGAAAGAAAGCAACATCTGCAACGAAAGGAAAAGGAAGGGGAAGGAAGGAAGGAAGGAAGGAAGGAAGGAAGGAAGGAAGGAAGGAAGGGGAAGGAAGGAAGGAAGGAAGGAAGGAAGGAAGGAAGGAAGGAAGGAAGGAAGGAAGGAAGGAAGGAAGGAAGGAAGGAAGGAAGGAAACGACAAGAAAGAAAGAGTGTGTGAGTGAATAAAACAGAAGTAACGCTCAACATCAAAAATGACAAACAACAACGCCACCACACGAGCGGACCGAAGAGAAGGCACTACCGTAAGAGGAGTCTCGGACGAGCCAAAGTTTAGCCGCCAACATGAAGGGCACCAGCATCACTCCCAAAGCCAAACTGGAGCCCGCATTTGCTCCTCCTCCTTCATTCTCTGATCTGTCCTTTTGGCAGTGGTGTTAAAAAAGAACAAGAAAAAAAAAGAAGAGAAGAAGGAAAGAAAAAGTTTAACCGAAGAAGAAAGAAATGTTTCCAACAACGTTTCTTCTCTCTCGCTGTGATCGATGGCAAAAGGAAGCAAAGCAAGCAAAGGAGCAACAGCGCGATGCCGCTAAGCCGCCACAAACACAGGGAGGTCGAACCCACAACAACAACAAGGGGAGAGGTTGGCGGCGTGCCCACCGCCAGGAACCGCCAAGCGATCTGAAGAGCGGCCACGCCGACCAGCCCGCCTTCCATCAAAGACTTTCTTTTCTTTTCTTTTGAAGAAAATATGCAAGGAATTCATGGAATCAAAGTCGACATTCATACGTGGGATTCCTTTGTCGACACACAAATGATTTTGTAGACAATCTTTTCTTTTTGAAGAAAATATGTAAGCAATGCGAGGCATGGTTATGTGCGAACACCTGGGATTCCTAACATTCTTGTGTCGACAGTGATATTTTTGTCGACAACGGAAATTTGGTGAAGCGAACGCCCCTCAGGCTGGAGAAAGAAAAAAGAAAGAAAGAAAAATAAGAGAGAAAGAGAAGACCGATTTTTTCTTCATCTCTCTTTCTCTGTCTCGAGCTTGATCAGTCCGTTTTCCAACATTTAGCGATGGTTAACTTCTCTTCCTTCTCTGATGACCTTTTTTTTTTTGCCTTTGTGTGCCAAGTTAACCTCTTTTCTTCTTTCTTTACAAATCAATCAAGCCAAGAGCAGGAGGAAAGAAAAAGAAGCAGTGGATCGATCGAAAGAACGCTACCCGTTTCCAGTTGGTCTATCGCAGCCAAGAGGATCCGCTCGGGGATGGCGAGGTCCCAGCGGGACCAGGGGGAGACCGCGTGCTGCGCCCCATCACGAATACCGACTCCAAGCTAGCCAAAGAATTGGGCGGCAATGATCACCTCTTCTCCGCTTTTCGGCAGTTTGTGGACAAAAATAAGTCCGCTCGTGATGAAGACGACGCTGAAGAGGACGAGGAGGAAGGAGAAGGGGATGACTTTGGAGAGTTTGAAAAAGCGTTGAAGGAGGAATATGGAGCAGAGGGAGAAGGAGAAGAAGGAGAGGAGGATGAAGAATCTCGCTTCGCTGATGCCGACGAAGACGAGGAAGAAGAAAAAGAACAAAAGAAAGGCAAAGGCAAAGGCAAAGGAAAGGAGAAAGATGAAGTGAAGGCGGACGCGACATCGGCGCAAGTGGACTTGAAACAATTCGAGTTGGGCGAGTATGGCTTTCCGGAGGATGGCTATGACTACAGGAAGCATTTCAAGCCGATGGGCGCTCCTGGCTCTGTCTATATGGCTGCTCCTCCCACGAAAGAGCAGAAAGGTGGATACCTTTACAAGAAGGTATGTTTCTTTTGTTCAGTTTTTCTTCATGTTTTGTTCGTTATTATGTTTTTTTTTTCCTGTTTTCGACTCTTGTGTTTTTGTTCTTTGGCGCGTGCGCACTCTCTCGCTCTCTCTCACTATTCTACTATTCTTTTATTGCTCCGTCATCTCTCACATCACTCATCTGGAATCTCTTGGCAGCCTTCTATTCAATTTAGAGAGGAAGAAGCTTCTACGTATCGTTTTGGCGGTAGCGACAAAGTTCCTGAAGTTTTACAAGATGCCTATCGCGATGACTTTGGTTATTCAAAAGAAGGTATACCTTTTACAAATACTGCTCCCTTCCATTTAGAAGACATACTAACTGCTTTCTTTTAACAACCAAAACAGCATCTTTGGCTGAGATAGACAAAGAACTATATGATGCTTTGTTCAATGATGACTATGAAACGCTTAACGATGACTTTGTGGTGGTCGCTAAAGGCAAAGGAGAAGGAGAAAATGATGATGATGAAGAGGACGAGGAGTATCATCACCGCAGCCAACAACAAAGAGGAGGGAAACAAGAGGAAGAATATGACTATGGCACTGACTCTGATGACGATGACTATGATGCCTATGAAGACTATCCACCCGGCCAATCCGAACAACGACGAAACAAAGGGGAGTTGGCCGAAATCTTTGATGCTCGCTTTGAAAGAGTATTCATTTCCTTCTTTTTCTTTTTCCTATCTGGCTATTAACTCTTCTTTCCAAAAATAAAAAGGCAATGGCGGAATGGAGTGATGATGAGATAGGCGAATTGGATGGAGAGGACCCAACGCTGCATGGCAAGCTCGGTTTGAGGGATGAGGCCGTTAAGCAATATCTCGACGAGTTTTTGGAGTCCAGAAAGACTGAAAAATACGAAGCCCCCACTTCCGCTGCAAAGAAAAAAGAACCAATAAAGGCTGAGAAGAAAGAAGCGGACGACGTGAACGACAAAGGAAAAGGAAAAGAAAACAACAACGTTAGCACCAACAAATTACAACAAGAAGATGAGGATGAAGACGATGAAGAAGAAGATTATGAACAAGAAGAAGTGCAGTATATCGAAGAGGAAGTAAGAGATGATGACAAATGGGATTGCGAGTCGATTCTAAGTACCTATTCCAACCTCGAGAATCACCCTACTCTCATTGATGATGCTCCGGCCAGAAAGAAGCGGATAGAGCTGTCTAAGAAGACCAGTATTCCTCTTGGCGTATTGCCCGAGCGGCCCAAAAAAGAAAAGTACCTTTCTCTATTTCTCTTATCCTGCCCTCTTTGTGCTCTTCTCTCATAGTGGTTTTTTTTTGAATAGAACAAAACGAAATGATAACTTGGGAGAAGCGAGAACAAAGTGGGAAACTCCAGAAGATAAAAAAGCAAGAAAACAGCGCGTCAAAGAAATGCGTCGCGTACGTCTACTTTTGCCTATTGCTTTATTTTCTTTTCTTTCATTTAACGCAAACAACCACACAAACAGTTGAAGAGAGGACAGAAAAAGCAGCTTAAACAGGAGTTCAAGCAAGAAGAGAAACGACAAGTGGCACAAACAGTGGGCACCACCCAAAGCATCATTAAATACTGAAACATCTTTTTGTTCTTTTTCTTTCTTTCTTTTCTTTTGTCTTTTGTCTTTTGTCTTTTCTGTTTTATATCTTTTTTGTTTTATTTTCTTCAACTCCACCAAGAACAGCAACACGAGCTGGCTACCCACTTTATCACATCCAAGTGGATAAACGAGAAGGATGACAACAGGGTGGTTGCTTTATCACCCGTGATGAATGGGCGTGTTAAAGTGGCTGAAAGAGAGCGGCCCTTTGTTGGCCAAGGCATCACGAGGTCCAGGCTGACTGAACATTGCAGTGATTTCCACAATGTCCTCACCAATGCAAACTTTAATGGAAAAACACTAACATTGACGCCATCCAGAAAGAAACGACAGGACAGAAAGGGAGTAATGGAACCGGCAGACAAGAAAGAGGAGGAAGAGGAGGGGGTGGAAGCCCTTCCCTCCCTTCTCCACCCCTTTGCACGCTCCACCGCCTGCAACCTCTCCAACAAGGTTTTATTCTCGCCTTGCCGAGAGAGTTTGGCCAGCTCGCTGCTCTCACCCACTGCGAACTCTCCCACAACAAGCTGCGCTCCTTGCCCAGAGAGTTTGGCCAGCTCACCGCTCTCACCCATTGCTTCCTCTCCTTCAACAAGCTGACCTCCTTGCCCGCTGAGTTTGGCCAGCTCACCGCTCTCACCCGCTGCAACCTCAATAAAAACGAGCTGGCCTCCTTGCCGAGGGAGTTTGGCCAGCTCACTGCTCTCACCCACTGCAAGCTCCACAGCAACAGACTGACCGCCTTGCCGAGGGAGTTTGGCCAGCTCACCGCCCTCACCCACTGCAACCTCTCCCGCAACAAGCTGACCTCCTTGCCAAGGGAGTTTGGTCAGCTCACCGCCCTCACCCGCTGCAAACTCCACAGCAACAGACTGACCTCCTTGCCGAGGGAGTTTGGCCAGCTCACCGCTCTCACCCACTGCTACCTCTCCCGCAACAAGCTGCGCTCCTTGCCAAGGGAGTTTGGCCAGCTCACCGCTCTCACTGAGTGCTCCTTCTACAACAACAAGCTGACCTCCTTGCCCGCTGAGTTTGGCCAGCTCACCGCTCTCACCTACTGCAACCTCAAGAACAACAAACTGACCTCCTTGCCGAGGGAGTTTGGCCACCTTACTGCTCTCAACCGTTACGTGCTGGATGGTAACCCCTTGGCGGCACTGCCTTGCTCAATGGTTTGGCTTCTTCCGTCCTTGTACACACTCTCCCATCAACCCTTTCCCTGGCAAGAAGCACTTCCCCAACAAATGGAAGAGAATGAGGAAGAAGAGCAAGAGGGGAGAGAGGAAGAGGAGCCGCAGCAGCAGCAGAAGAAAAGAGTGGATTCCAAGAAATCACCGCCCATGAGGAACCGCCAGGCAACTGTGAAAAGTTTGTGGCACTTGAGTGGAGAGGCGGTGCTGAGGAACAAGCTTTTGCCCACTGGCCTGTTGACCCCTGTTCCAGACCCGCCCTTCACTTGGTTCTTCTTCTTCTTCTTCACTATCTTCTCCGCTCAATGAGGACCATGACAAGAAAGGTACAAAGAAAGAACAAACAGAAACGGAAGAAAGTGTGGAGGGTGCAGAAGTGGTGCTGCCAGAAGAAGTGCAGGAACGATTGCAAAGATTGCAGAGAAGGTGTGACGTCTGTGCACAGCTGTTCTTGGAGGCAGAAGAGGCGGAGGAGGAAGCAGCAGCAGAAGAAGCAGAGCAAACAAGGCAAGTGATGCGACGGTATTGGGACCAGGAGAGAAGAGTTTGGTGGGAGTTGTTGTGTTGCAGCCAGAGCTGCTTCCACCGGCCCCATCCTGCCGCTGCGCCTTCCCTTCCAACAGGGAACCGTTCTTCTTTCTGATTCATGTCGTCACGAAGTATGTTCATGTCGTCACAATACTGCATGTCGACAGAATATTGTCGACGAAAAAACTGCCACAAAAAAAAAAAAAAAAAAGAGCGAAGAAAGAAAGAAAGAGAGAGCAATGTTGGCTGCGGTTGTGGAGGCGAAAGGGCTGGAGACCGTCCAGCAGGCGGTGGCCAGCGGCAAAAAGGTCATACTCAACTTTTGGGCATCATGGTGCGAGCCGGCCAAACAGATGAACGCTGTCTTTGCGGAGCTTGCTTCCACCCATCCCGACATCTCTTTTGTGCAGGTTTGCTTCCCCCCCCCCCTTTCCTCTTCTACTCTTTGTTCTGCTTCTTCTCATGTTAACATGAATGGTCATAGATTGATGCGGAAGAGTTGGGTCAAGTAGCAGAACACTACAACGTAGAAACTGTGCCCTTCTTCCTGTTCTTCATGGTTTGTAATTCCCTCTCTCTCTCTCTCTCTCTCTCTCTCTCTCTTTTCCTTCTCTTCCTCACGCATATGTTCCTTTTTATCTCCTCTCCTCGCTTATCAAAAAAAAAAAGGGTGGCACAGTGTGGGACCGATTGGAGGGAGCAGATCCAGCCGCGCTTGCCAAGAAGACCAAACAGCACAGCGAGCGCGCAGCTGCGGCGGCTAATCCCACCCCTGCCACCACTGCCTCCTCCACTGAGCTTCTTAATGCTCGTTTAGAGAAACTCGTTAACTACGCCCCCGTTATGCTCTTTATGAAAGGTTTAACTCTTCTTTCTCTCTCTCTCTCTCTCTCTCTCTCTCTCTCGTTTTTCTTGCTCACATTCTTTCTATCATTTACATTTTAAAGGAACGCCGGATGCTCCTCAATGTGGATTCAGCCGAAAGATAGTGGGTCTGCTCAACGAGGAACAAGTTCAGTTCAGCTCGTTCAACATTCTGGGAGACAACACGGTGCGTGAAGGTTTGAAGACCTTCAGCAACTGGCCGACCTACCCTCAGCTCTACGTCAAAGGCAAGTTGGTGGGAGGGTTGGACATTGTCCAGGAACTGAAGGAGAGCGGAGAGCTCAAAGACATGATCCCTTCTGAAGCTCTCAACGCCTCCTCCACCACCACTCTTAACGAACGGCTCGAAAAGGTGTCTCTTCTCTCTCCTCTTCGCCTTTATAAAGCTCATTCTGACCATCCTTTTCTCTCTTTCTCATAGCTTGTCAACAAAGAACCAGTGATGCTGTTCATGAAAGGCACGCCAGAGGAGCCTCGTTGCGGCTTTAGCAGGAAAATGGTATCCATCATCGATGAGGCCAAAGTGAAGTACGGCTCCTTCGACATCCTCTCTGACAACGAAGTGCGGGAGGGCCTCAAAGCCTACAGCAACTGGCCCACTTATCCTCAGCTTTACGTTCAAGGCAAGCTCATCGGCGGACTCGATATCGTCACCGAGTTGAAGGAGAACGACGAACTGAATGATATCTTCCCAAAGTAGAATGTAAAAAGAACAGTTGAAGAAAATTGCACTCATCAGTGCTCTTCTTCGCCTTGATCATCTTCATTTTCCTCTTCATTTTGGTTTTCTTCATCGTCTTCGTTTGGTTCTTCGTTTTCGTTTTCGTCATCGTCTTCATCGTCGCTGTCTTCTTCATCTTCGAGGTCGTATAAGAGAACGCGATGCGGTGCTATAAAGACAGCAGCTAATCCTCTTGAATCACTGACAGCTGCTTTGTAATGACGGGTCTCAGAAGAAGAAGAAGAAGACGAAGATCGAAGAAGAGGACGGGGTTGTGTTCTTCCTTGAGAAGGTGAAACGAAAGCAGAAGTGCCGTCTGTTCTCTCGAGAGCTGCAAAGAGACTTGAAAATGCTTCTTCTGATTGAAGCTCATCCACATTTTTCCATTCGCTCTCTTCAAAGTTGAACATTTCGAGTTTCGTTTCTTCTTCTGGTTCTTCTTCGCTTTGTTGTTGCTTTTTTCGACCCAGGAGAGCAGCTAACCTCTCGTCTTTGTAGAAAGCGATATGAGAGATGGAAACAACTTCTTCCAAGTCGAGTTTTGTTGCTTGCCATCCTTCTTTCTCTTCTGCTTGTTCCTCCTTTGGAGAGTAGACCTTTTTTCGAAGAAGAAAGATAGCAGGAGATGGAGAGGAGAAGCAATGACTAAAAGCCAGAAGAATCGTTCTTGTTCCTGTCTCTGCATCTTCCAAAACTGTGCTCGCTGTTATCATCTTTCCATCTTCCTCATATCCTTCGTCATTGTTGCTAAGAAGAAGATTTGTGGATAAAGTATGTTTGAAGGATTTGCTTATTGAGTTTGCTGGCCGTTTGCTCTCGATCGTACATAGCTCGTTCAATGCTTGACACAGTTCCAAAAGAGTTTTCGCATTGGAAAGAGAAGAAGAGTTTGAGGAAGGAAAAGGTAGATGAGGAGATTCCCATTCTTGAAAGTACGGATGATTCATTTCGTTGTCATCTTGTTGAAGCAAAAGGAAAGCACCATCATGATTGCCCTCTTTTTGGTGCTGAGGTTGAGAAGGAGAAGAAGAGGAACCAATTGCAAAAATGTCTTCGTTTTCATCTCGTTCAAAGATGTCGAAAATGTTGGATTGTTGGTTTCGCACTTTGGCCGCTTTGGCCTCCCTTTCTCGTTCTTTCTGTTCTTGTTTGAGTTGTTGCTGTTCCTTTCTGGCAGCTTCGTCCAGGAAGAAGGGAGATATGTCGTCTCGAAGGAGTTCGTGTTGGATGAAGGACGATACTTTGTTGATGTCGACTGGTTTTATGTCCATCTTTTTGCGTTTTGTTAAGGTGTCACATATTTTACAGGCATCTAAACGAACGTATGGCTAATTAGAAAGAAAGAAACGACAAGAAAGAACGAAAGAAAAGAAAGGAAGTGAAGAAAGTGGAAAGTACTGAGATAAAGCCAGTTGAAAAAATGTTGATAGCCTTTCTTTACAGAAAGGAGAACCCGCAGAAACTCTTTTGTCTTGAGAAGAAACGCAGCAGCCAACGAGACCATGTCGGATAGAGTGCTCTCCTCCAATCCCAACAAACCAAACCGTTCTAGCCACTGAGACAATGCCTGTTGTTTTGGTGCACTTTTTTTAAAAAAAGAAAAATGGAAGAAAAAGGAACGAAAGAAGATAACGACACCTGCAACTCGCTCAACTGAAAGAGCAATGCTTCTCCGACTTTGTGCAGATGTTTCACAGCTAAATCTTGTACGTCTTCGCAAGTTACTTCAATGTGGCGCCAAAGACGACGAACTCCCTATTAAAATGAGGAAAATAAATAAAGCAATAAAAATAAACAGAAACAGATAAACACAGTTTTTAAAACCAAACCTGTTCTGTCATGTTTTTGACTAGAAAGCGTTCGAGAGAAGGGCTTGGTACACCCGAAAGCATCAAGCTCAAAAGGTCATTCCGCAACATAGTTGGATCTCTTCCGTCCTCTATTTCCAAAAGTCAAAACGTAAGAAAATAGAAAGTGAAAGAGTAAGAGTAAAGATGAAAGATAAATAATAGATGCTAGAAAAAGGAGAGAGAGAGAGAGAGAGAGAGAGAGAAAGAGTACGGCAACGCAGAGGGAGAGGAGGAAGCGAGGTAAAGCATAACAAACCTTCCATTAAACCAGCAAACTCATTCATACGAGAGAAAAAGTCTTTAGTGCCACTCTTCCATTGAGAATGAATGCTTTGAATGCTGTCCACCAAATGACTGATGTGAGCTGACACATGAAACAACCGAACAGTCATCTGCTGTACGTCGGTTGGATGTCTCCATAAAAGACCTGTGTCCATCTCATGAAGGCTGAAAACTATTTCTTCGGGTAGACGAGGCGTTGTGGTTCTTGTAACCACGTTGAGATGTTGTAATGATGGATCGAGACAAAGCCGGATAATTTCAACGTTGTTATCTCCTTTCTTTACATAAAAAAAATGTGTTACAAAACAAGAGTATTCAATGAATGGTTTACAAGGAAGAGAGAGAGAGAGAGAGAATGAGAGCAACGATGAAGAGAATCGTACCTGAGAGAGTTCGAAGGATGCTCTCCCAACACAAAATGTTCCTTGTGCGCTGTGTTCAGAAGTTTATGAGCGAGTAGATGAAAAAAAAAACTATCAAGAAAACAAACCTGAGAAGGACAACACCAGAGGAATCACCGCTCACCAACACAGAAAGTTCAGCGGCATGAAGGAAGCTTTCATGGTTTGCAACGTGTCGCACCTCCTTTGCGACAGATGATGTGCTGCTATTCATGTTATCATCAACCCAGAGAGAGCGAGAGAGAGAGAGAGAGAGAGAGAGAAGAGAGAAGAAAGAACAACGAATGTAGAGAACCTTCGAGAAGAGGCAGCAGCCTCAGCAAGAGGAGAAGGGGCCAACGGCAACAAAAACATTTGCTCTCTGTCTCGTCTATAGTCCAAAAACGAGGACTTCAATTCTGCATAATCAGAAGAAGAAAACGGAGAAGAGGCTGAGAACGAAGAAGAAGCGGGTTGTCGTTGATGGTAGTGCGTCCAAGAGAGAGCGGTGATAGCGGAGCTGTGAAAGTGAGACGTGAAGAAAGCCTCGCTGGACTCGATGTCAAAGAGGGTGATGGTGCCGTCTTGATAGCCCACCGCGATTACCTTTCCTACAAAAAAAAAAATGAGAAGAAGTGAGAAGACAAAGAGAAAGAGCTAAGATGAAAAGAAAGAAAGAAACGAAAAGAAACAACAAGAGAGAGAGAGAGAGAGAGAGAGAGAGAGAGAGAGAGAATGAAACGATAAGAAGCGACGAAGAAGAAGAAACGAAGGACAAAAAAAAACAACCATCAGGACGCCAGGTCAAAGCGGTAACAACGCGTTTGTCGCTCGGAATGGCAAAAAGACGCTGCCAGGAGAGCCTATGCACCAGGAGCTGGTCCTCCACGGTGACCAAAGCCAGCAGGTCCATCCTGGGGCACCACTCCAGCAGCTTGATCTCCCAATTGAGAACTTTGTCGGCTGCCAGCCGGAAGGAATTTTGTGGGTGCACCTCTTCTTGTTCTTCATCTCCTCCTTCTTCTTGTTCTTCTTCCTCTCGTTCAACTTCAGCTTCTTCTTCTGCTTCGTCAAACTCTTCTTTCTTCATTTTTTTTTATTTTTATTTTATTTTATTTTATTTTTTTCGTGGTATGGCTGCATTTACGATTTATCCATTTTTTGCAATTTTTTCTTGGAATTTTCGAAATTAATATGTAGTCGACACAAATTAGGAGAAGAGAAGAGAGAAGAGAGAAGAGAGAGAAGAGAGAAGAGAGGAGAGAGAGAAGAGAGAGAAGAGAGAAGAGAGGAGAGAGATGTGGTTATTGTTTGGGAAGGAAACCCAAAAGAGCGTTTACATAATTTTATATAACTTAAAATAAAAATAAAACCAAGTGTCTTTTGTGTTTTCAACATCTCTCTTTCTTTGTTTTCTGGTTTTTTTTTTGTGCTTTCCTTTAGAACCAACCCAACTGCATGCTCATCGTCCAGTCGTTTCGCATCAAACAGTCCGGCCTACGAACGGTGAGCACTCCCTTGGCGCCATCGTACTCAAACTCCACATCCCTTTCTTCTCCTCCTTGGCAACGAATCTTGACGCTCTCTGGCGTTTTCCTCAACCCCATGACGACGATGCGTTCGATGCGGTTGGTAAGCTCCTTCTCCGGAAGGTTGTTGTCGGTTATCGCCTCGGAGCGCAGCGTCGTTTGGTCGAACGTGAACTTGCGGCGGTGGAACTCTCCGCGAAGATAGTCGTAGCTGCTGCCGTCGTCCACGTACAATTCTCCGCTTGCTTTGTTCTGTTATTTGTTGAGATAGTTTTGATGAGATGAGTGGAAGAAAGAAAAAGAAAGATAGAAATGAGAAAGACAAAAAGAAAGGAACAAAAAAAGACAAGGTAGAAAGGAAACCTGATCATCAAGAGCGACGACAATGGTGTAGGGGTCGTCTTTCATTTGAGCGGAGGAACGACGAGGGCGGTCCTTCCTCACCAGGATGCTGCCTCCTCTTTGGAAGACGGCAATCTTGTCGATGGGAGTGTCCACGGACTGATGAGCGGATCTATGTTGCTCGTGCGTGTAATAATCGTACCAAACCTGATTTGTTTGATGAAAAGTGAATATCGGGCCATCATAGAAAGAGGAAGAAAGACAAGAAAAAGAGACGCAGGAACGAGACGTACATCGCTTTGAGGAAGATAGACGGTGGTGACAGTTTGACCTGGTTTTACCACAGGTTTGACCAACAGGTCCTTGCCCACCAAGAATTGGTCGTCCATTTCGAACGTGTTGGTATCAGTTGGGTATTCCAACCACAATGGCCTGTTTTCAAAAAAGAATTGGGGTTAAAAAACAAAGAATCAACGAGAGGGGAGGGAGAGGAGGAGAAGAGAGATTACCTAAGGACGGGGGTTCCATTCTGTGTCGTCTCGTAGAAGAGGGTGTAGAAGTAAGGCAAGAGAGCATAGCGCATTCTTATGGTGTTACGGATGATGCTAGTGTAGGGCTCACCGAACAGCCATGGCTCTCTTCGCTTTGTGTCTATTTGATTTTTGTCAGTACAAGTTTAAGAGGTGAAGCAGAAGAATATAGAAACAGGAGAAAAGGAGTACCCAAATGTCCATGAGCTCTGAAGAACGGGTAGAACACGCCGGCCTGATACCACCTTGTCAGCAACTCGGCGTCGACATTGCCAAAGAATCCACCCACATCAGCACCACAGAAAGTGATGCCTCCCAAACCCAAAGAGATCAACATAGGGTTGGCATACTCCAAATGGTCCCATTTGGCCGCATTGTCGCCCGTCCAGATAGCTCCGTACCTTTGAGAGCCGGCAAAGAAGGATCTGGAGAGCACAAATGGTCGATCGTTTTGGTCCTGATTGCGGCGTAAGAGGCCGTTGAAAGTTGCCATGTGCTTTATGTATTGTTTGCGTTTTATTAGAGAACGAATGACGTGTTATAATGAAAAAAAAATGGAGTGGTAATCAATGCGATAAACGTACGAAGTACATGCCGTAGAGGTTGTGCACGTCTCGATGTTCCCAACCACCATGATGGAGGGCATCTCGGTGCATAGATACTTCCGGCCCATTGAACACGGATGGCTTTGTTGTGATTTTTTTTTTGGAAAGTTACTTACGAGAGGGAGGAATAGAGAACAGGGAGCAGATAAATGAACCTCGTTCATGTCGTTCCATGTGTACAAAATAGGTGTGGAGCCGACGTACTTGTCGTAGCTAAAGAGGGAGGACCACCAATCTCTCACTTCCTTGTTCAGGAAGTCGAGATACTGGCTGGAACCAGGCCAACACCATCCCTCAAAGTCGTGCTCTCCAGTCCGATCCTTCACGAAAAAGTCTTTTTTGCCAGAGGAGAAGAAAGAAGAAAGAAAAGAGGAGCCTAAGAATTCAGTTTAAGAAGACAGAGTATATGAAAAGCAGATGAGAGGATAAGGGGCGAAAAAGACTTACTTTGAAATTTAGCCTCGGAAAAGACGTGATAACCGTTATCAGACTTAATGTGAGGATCGATGATGGTAACCATCTTTCTCCCTGTAAACATAACGTATTTGTCAGAAAAAATGAAGAATGAAGATGGAACATGTGCAAAAGAAGAAAAAGAAGAAAAAAAAGAACCTTTGTCTGCAATCTGCTTTTGCATCTTTTCAGGAGTAGGGAAGTTAGTAGGATCCCAAGTGAAGTAGCGCTTGCCGTTGGTGTGCTCGATATCCAGCCAGATTACATCGTAGGGAATGTCATGCTCATCAAAGCCACCATCCACCGCAGCAACGTCTGCTTCGTCTTTGTAGTTCCACCTGTATGGGAGAAAGCATTACGAAATGTCGAAGATAAGGCGAGAGAAGAAAAATATTAAAGCTTCATTGTACCGGCATTGGTGATAGGCAATTGAAAAGAGCTGAGGCAAGGGAGTCGTGCCAGTCAAATAGGCGTATTGCCGCAACACATCCTTGGGCTTCGGGCCAAACAACACAAACGTGTCAATGATGCCACTCTCGCTAAACCAATGAGTCCATTTGCCCTTGTTTTAAACAATATGAGTTACCAATACACTGATAAGAGTGAGAGAAAAAAAGCAGTTACGTTTGATCTGTCGCTAACATCCACAAAGGTTTCAGCAGCATTCAGCCAAAAGAGGCCGGTGGTCCTCGAGGCGCTATGGGCGATAACCAAAGGCACAGCTCCATAGAGAGCCATCGGAAGGTCAAGTTCGTACTCAAACACGTCCAAGTTGAACAACCGGTAGGGCTCAGATATCACATTACCGTTGGCGTCCCTTTGGTGGGAAAGCGCAGAGCTTGAGTGATGCTGAAGGACAAAGAGGGAGAGAGAGAGAGAGAGAGGAGGAGGAAGAGGGTGAGAGGAAGAGGGTAGTTTACTTTGTGTTCTTCAGCGCCATTTTGGAAGCGTGCTCTGGCAAGCCGTACAAATGCTGCGCCCCAACAAAGGAGAAGTCCATACCAACCGACTCAGGACCTTTTGTTTATTCAATACAGTTAGTGTGTTGCTTCAATGAGGAGAGAGAGAGAGAGAGAGAGAGAGAGAGAGAGATAAATGAACCATAAGGCTTGGAGTCGTGGTGAGACCTAAAGGGCTCCTCCCAAGCTCCATCTCCATGCGGGTCAGCGAGCGTCACCTGCTCCTCCTTCTCCTTCTCTTTCTCCTCCTCCTTCTCCCGCCCTTCCTCTTCGGCATCATAATAGTCGGCCTCCTTCAAAGGAGGGTCCAGCGGCAGCTCCCCTTCTCTCTCCAGCTCCTCCTCCAGCTCGTGCAGGAGGTGCTCCCCTTGCTCCTCCGCCGCGACGGCCGCCTCCTCCGCCGGCGGCAGCTGCCGCCTCTCCCTGCGCTGCTCAAAGTTGAGCAGCTGCTGCTCGTTGGCCGAGAGCACGAGCGCTCCCGTGGGGTCATAAAACTCCACGCGCAGAGCGGGCTCGCTGGTGAGGACCACCTTGGCGCCGGTCCGTGCGAGCTCCACGGTGCGAGTGTCGGCGTGCCAGACCAGAGGTGCCTGTCGGAGGAGGCCCTCCTCCAGGAGTACGTCCTGCACCTCGTAGCGGCCCTTCCGCCCGTCGGGGATGGCGCCCTCCCTCTCGTTCAGGCGGAGGCGGGCGATGCGGCCGTCGTCGTAGGCGCTGAGCTCCAAGGAGAGGGCGGCGGTGGTCCCGTCGGGCTCGGTCTTGAGGACGGGGAAGCGAAGCACGTCGGCCTTGTGGCCGTGGGCGGGCGCTCCGTTGGCCACGTCCTCAAGGTCCAGGCGGTAGCTGCCCCACGGGGCGAGGTTACGGTTGCGTCGACAGAAGCTGGCCTGGTTGCATTGGCGAAAGTCCTCTTTCTTGACGGCTGAGGCCAGGTGCAGCTCTCCCAGGAGCAGAAGAGCAAAGGCGCCCAGGGCCACGAGGAGGTGGAGGCGTGGAGCGGTGGTGGCGGTTCTTCTTCTTTGCTTCGACTCTCTCATCGCTAGTCCTTCACTTCACGCTTCACTGCTGTCTTTTTTTTTCTTTTTTTGTCTATTTTTTCTTTGGGGCAAATAATTGTCGACTTAGATGACGTGTATTCGTCCCATAACCAAAAAACCGTTGATGTCGACAGAATGTTAGATGACGAGTGTTGTCGACAGTAATGCTGTGCACGAGCTTTTTTTGTGATTTTACTCTTGAGGCAATTTATATTTTTTGCTTTTTTAAAACTAGCGTCGTGCACAAACCAATCGCAGGCCACAACGTTCCGATAATGAAGGTTGTAATTAATAGATAGTATCCTGGCAGCACGGTCTTGAATTTTTCCTGCTTTTTTTTTTCTGTGCAAGACCGTTATCCACCATTTTTCTTTGCACAAAAAAGAACAACTCACAAAACAAAGAACTGAACAAGGAAACCCAACTCTCACAACTTTATTTCTTCATGAATCGGTCTCTTCTCTCTTCCACATTCTTCCTTGTCTTCCTCCTTCTCCTATCTTCTTTCTCTGTTGGTTCTGGCCAACCGTGCCAAGACCCCACTTCCTTGGAAATCTTTACCGCCACCGCCAGCTTTGCAGAACAGGGACCCCTGGACAGCGTGTGCCAAGACTTGGAGGTCCTCGTCCGACCCGTGGGAGGGGATCTGCTCGCAGGGCAAGAGGGGGCCTCTCGCTGGCTACTCTACCATAATGGCTTTTGCTACGGGCACGAGGACGTGAGAGCGGCGGAGAACGAGAGCGAGATCATAACCACGATGGCCAGGCCGGTCGGCACGCAGCTCATGTCGGTTCAGTGCGAGAGAGACCTGGACGGAGAGCTTACTTATGGAGGTAAAAATGACCAAATTCTCATGAGTTATTTTCCATTCTTTTTTTTTTCTGTTCTATTCTTTTTCTTTTTTCTTTTCTCACCTATATAAATAACCAAAACTTTAAAAATACAAAGGATGTGTATCAGTACAAGTAGAAGTGAGCAACAACCAACCGCCCGTTTCTCTGGCGATGGTCGGCAACGCCGAGGCCACCGTCTGTCCAGGAGAGAGCTTCTCTTTGGAGGCTTCCGGCCATCAGTCGGCCATCGCTCCTGCCAACTTCTCGTTGGCTTGGTTCGATGCCTCGACGGAGGGAGGAGAATGCTCGTCCTTGGTGGAGGGAGAGGTGTTGGGCTACGGGGACGTTTTGGACGTGCCACAAGGCGTTTTGGTGGACACCAACTTCGCGGCTAGAATTCTCAACGATTGTCCTCTTTCAGGTTTCTTTCCCTCTTTCTTCTCCTTCTCGTCTTTCTTGTCGTTTCTTTCTTTGCTTTTTTTCTCCTTTCTCACGAACCAACAACAAAACAACCAACATATAACAACAAAGAATCCGACTGTGACTCGATAACCGTTCGCGTGCATTCCACCTCCCAACCACCCACCAGCATCTCGCTTCTCTCCGGAGAGACCTGCGAGGGCCAGCAGGTAACTCTCCAGCTGGAGGGCGGTCACCTGGGAGCCCCCGACAGCGAGTGGGAGTGGCGCAAAGGCAGCTGCGGCGGCCCCATCGTCGTCCGAGGCAGAAGCGATGCCGCCATCTTCCTGTTGGAGGTCGGCGATGAGTTTTATGTTCGTGCAAAGGACTCACAGTGCGGAAGGACCGCTTGTACCGCCACGCAGCTGAACGTTAGGGCCAACTCGCGAGCGCCTCAGAGTATCGTGAGAAGGAGCTTTGAGGGGTGTGGCCTTCGCTTGGAGGTCGAAGGAGGAAGCCTGGGCAGCGATGCCGCTTGGAGGTGGTACAAAGGAGGCTGCGGAGAAGAGAACGGAGGCACACCGCTTCTCTCTTCGGAGGCGAACGACACCACGTTGGTGACGGAAGGAGTGGAAGGAAAGTACTTTGTGAGAGCGGAAGGAGGGGAGGAAGGCTGTGGACCCACCGCTTGCGTCATGTACGAAGAGAACCCCCTGGCGCAGGACGAGGAAGCTCCCACCTCCATCCAAGGAGGATCCTACCGAAAGGTCTGCCTTGCAGACTACTACGAAGGCACTCAGGAGGAGGAAGAAAGAGCTCAAGTGGTGCTGAGAGCGGTTGGAGGAGAGATCGGCAACCAAGGAGCAACTTGGAGCTGGTACAGAGGAGGATGCGGCGATGAAGCGGGAGAAGGAGGAATCAACATGGAGGAGGAGGAAGGCGACGGCGGAGCGGTCGTCGATGGCAGGGAGTTGTTGTTGGAAGGCCCAAGCGTGCGGTTGGGAGAGGAGAGCTATTTCGTGCGAGTGGAGAGAGGAGGAGCGGGCGTGTGTCGAACGGAATGCGCCTCGCAGACGCTGTTCGTCTCGTCGGCTGCTCCTGCCTCCACGGCTCCCGAAGGTGTTGTTGCTTTTCGCAGCGTTGGAGATGGAGGTCAGTACGTCCTGCTTCGTGTGCTTCAAGAAGAAGTAGAAGAAGAAGAGGAAGAAGAGGAAGAAGAGGAAGAAGAATTGGAATTGTTGGTGTGGTACAGGGATGGATGCGGAGAAGAGAATGGAGGAAAGAAGGCGGCAGAGTTTAGGATGCACGGGAATCAACTGGCGGAAGGCGAGGAGGACACGGAGGTCATCATGGAGGTGAAAGACACGACCGCATTCTTTGTAAGAAGAGAGAACGGCTGCGGGGCGTCTCAATGTAAAGTCGTGGACCTGGAAGAAGCGGACTTTGATGGCTATGACGACTCTGACCTTTTCTCCGACTCCCGCAACGAGGAACCCAACGACGAGGCTTCCTCTGGCTTCCGGCTTGTCTCTTCTTTGTTCTGTTAAAACAAAAGGGTGTGTTTCTTTCTTCATATTTCTTGTATTTATTTTTACTTGAGCAGAGACTTCCCTCTCAACTCGGCAGCCTCCTTCTGTTCCTTGCTCACCTCGGCCGGGGTGGTGTACCCGCCCTCCTGCGAGATGACCTCCACCGCCTTGAAGGGACCCTCTTTGATGATGTACTCGTGCTCTGAGTAGGCGGGCACCAGCCAGGAAACGCCCTTGCTGAGGGTAACTCGCGCCCCGCCAATCCTCAGCTCCGCCGTCCCGGAGAGGACGTACCCCACCGTCTCGTAGGGGCGGTGGTGCATGCCTTGGGTAGAGGGCTTGTCGGTGGGGTCCTCCTCCCAGAGACGCATTTTCACGAGTTGTCCTTGCACCAGGAACTTCTCCCCGAGTTCGCCCAGGCGGGCTCTGTTCTCCGGGATGACGACTTGCATTTTTGCGTGCGTGTTGTATGTATGTTTAAGCTATGAAACAGTAGTGGCACCCAAGCTTGCCGTTGTTGTGTCTTATACTATTTTTTTTTAAAGAAGGAATGCATTGGAGAAGGAATGAAGAAAAAAAAAAGGTTGTTTGTCTAATCTCACTTGTATTCGATTGTCCGCCATATTTCTATGTAGTTTCTGTCGATATTCCATCGGATTTCTTTTTTTGGCGTAGTTGGATCTTTTGCCAACAAACCCATTCAATGCCAGAAAATTTCGAAATAGTTACGATTTTTCGTTAAATATCCGAAATTTTCGGCAAACAGAAAAAGTTATCCACAAAAAAAAAAGAAGAGAAGCAGAGAAGACAAAGTAAAAGAGATGGAAGCACCAAGTGATCTGCTGAGGCTGGACAACTTCATAGGCGGCCAGTTCGTACCCCCTGCACAGGGCAAGTACCTCGACAGCTTCAACCCCTCCACAGGGGAGGTCTTTTGCCTGGTGCCGGACTCCCAGGAGGAGGACGTCCAGGCAGCCGTGGCCTGCGCCAAGGGGGCCTTCCCTGGCTGGGCCAAAGATTGGTCGACCGAACGGAGGGCCGCCCTCCTCCACAAGGTGGCCGACCTCATCGAGGCTCGGCTGGAGGAGTTCGCCAGGGCGGAGTCCCAGGACCAGGGCAAGCCCGTAGGGCTGGCCAGGGCGGTGGACATCCCAAGGGCCGTCTCCAACTTTAGGTTCTTTGCCAGCGCCATACTGAGCCACGAGGAGATGTCGACCACCATCGAGGGGGCCGTGAACTACACCGTGCGTGAGCCCGTTGGCGTTGCTGGATTGATTTCTCCTTGGTAACCACGTGCTTTCCTGTTGTCTAGTCTGCTTCTTCTCTTTCCCTTTGCTCTCTCCTCCTCCTCCCCTTCCTCCTCCTTTCTCTGCTTATCTCTCCCCACCTCTCTTCTCAGCTTCTCATACATCTTTTTTATTACAGGAATCTACCACTATATCTCTTAACGTGGAAGGTGGCGCCAGCGTTGGCTGTTGGCAACACAGTTGTGGCCAAACCTTCGGAGCTTACATCAGTGACGGCGTGGATGCTTGCCAAGGTAATGGTGGACGCTGGCGTCCCTGATGGTGTTTGCAACTTTGTTTTTGGGCGTGGACCCACCGCTGGCGCTGCTCTCGTTCGCCATCCTGATGTTCCTCTCATTTCCTTCACTGGAGGTTGTCTTTTTTTCTCTTCTCCGCTTCTCTTTCTCTCTCTCTCTCTTTGTTGTCCGTTCTTTTTTCCTCTTTGTTGGTCACCACAAACCACACATAACAACACTAACAAACACGATACAGGGACTGCGACTGCAGAGCAAATCATCAAGGACAGTGCGCCCCATTACAAGAAACTCTCTCTGGAGTTGGGAGGAAAGAATCCCAACATCATCTTTGCGGATGCAGACCTCACCCAATGTGTCCCTACTAGTATTCGCTCCAGCTTTGCAAACCAAGGAGAGATTTGTTTGTGTGGATCTCGCATCTTTGTGCAGCGACCAATCTACGAAGAGTTTAAAGAAAAGTTCATTCAGGAGACAGAAAAATTGGTGGTACGTAAAAAACAACCAACAAGAAACACTGAGGAGAGAAGAGCGAAGGAAGCAAGAGAGAGAGAGAGAGAGAGAGAGAGAGAGAGAGAGACGGTGAGAAGAAAAGATGTAACTTTTGGAGTACTCAAAAGGTGGGAGATCCAAAAGACCCAAAGACGAACTTGGGAGCTTTGATAAGCAAAGAACATCTTGCCAAGGTGCAGTATTATATTGAACTTGCCAAAGAGGAGGGAGGTGCCATCGAAGCCGGTGGGCAGCCACCTTCTGTTGATGGAGGTAAGCTTTTCTCTGTTCTTCTTATTTCGTTCTCACTTCTCTCTCTCTCTCTCTCTCTCTCTCTTTGTTTTTATTGTGTTCGCTTACCTCCACCTTTTTTCTTGTTAACAATAGAGCTATCAGGCGGCTACTTCCTTCGACCGACAGTAATAACAGGATTGCCACCAACCTGCAGAGTTCAACAAGAAGAGATCTTTGGGCCGGTGGTCACTATCACGCCATTCGACTCAGAGGAAGAGGTCATAGAGATGGCAAACGGCGTTCGTTACGGCCTTTCTGCCTCTCTATGGACCGAGAATGTGAAACGTGCTCATCGCGTTGGTCAAGCCCTCAAAGCTGGCACCGTTTGGGTCAACACTTGGCTCAAGGTTTCTCTCTCTTTCTCTCTCTCTTTCTCTCTTTATTCTTGTGCTCTCTTGTACTGAAACAAAGCGCTCAAAAACAAAAGCGGGACTTGAGAGTACCATTTGGGGGAATGAAGCATTCAGGGGTTGGAAGAGAAGGCGGCACTCATTCGCTCGACTTTTACTCTGAACAAAAGACTATCTGCATCTCGCTCTAAACTCTTTTATAAACTCGTCGAAGAAGAACATAACATTTCTTTTTATCGTCTCGAATGAGCCGACAAGAAGGGATCTCTCCAAAGAATATCATCACCGGACACAATGCTCTGCTTCTTCTTTTTGCTCTCCTCTTTCTCGGCAGACGAAGAAGCGTCCTCAAGGTAACGATACTTTCTCAAGACAGGCAGCTCCATTCCTTGGTCCTTCTCCCACTGTCGCACCTCTCTCACGGTGAGATAGAGGGGAGACTTGTTCAAGGCCTGAGCGGCAGCCTCCAAACGCTTCCTCCAGGAGAGGCGCTCCAGTTTGTTGACGCCACGAGCCCAACGGCCCAGCTTGCGCTCGCCTGGCTGGTAGGGCACCTCCTTGAGGTTTACTGTGAGGTGGCTGGTTTGCTGCTGGATGATGCCTCGCCTCATGCGTCCTTTGATGTCAAGCTTCTTGTGACCCAGTGGACCTTTTGTCAAGAAGATCTCATCTACAAAGAAGAGAGATAATGAGGTGAGAAACGCCAAGAAAAGAGGCACAAGAAAGAAGACAGAAAGGAGAAGGAGAAGGAGAAGGAGAAGGAGAAGGAGAAGGAGAAGGAGAAGGAGAAGGAGAAGGAGGAAGGAGAAGGAGAAGGAGAAGGAGAAGGAGAAGGAGAAGGAGAAGGAGAAGGAGAAGGAGAAGGAGAAGGAGAAGGGCTAAAAAGAACCAAGGACGAGGCGGTCAGGGTTCAGCCCAAATCTTTTCTCCGCTTTGAGGCGAGCGGCCTCCACGGTGCTCAGCACGCTCTTCGCGATCTTCAACGGGCTAAACTGGAGCTGCAGGACGGCCTCGCTGTAGGCGAGCCCCCTGATCTGGTCCAACAAGGGCTTGAGCTTCTTGCGGCCGGCCGGCAGATTTTCTCTCTTGACCCTTGCGCTCTTGCTCTCCGCCTCCTGCTCTCGCTGCAGCCTCTTGCGCTCCTGCTTGGCCAGCTTTTGTTGCTCCTGCTTCAGCTCTCTCTTTGACTTCTCGATGCTCTCTTCCACCTGGGCAGAGGCTTGCTCGAAGATGTCGGCGCGAAGCGGGGGGATGGCGGAGTGAAAGTGGCGCATTTGATTTGGATTTTGTTGTGCGGAGAGTGAACGAAGGGAAGACGAGGAAGAAGCAGGGGCGATCAAGTTGAGGAAACCGAGACGGGAAACGACCAAAGGGGAGGATGGAGTCCGAAAGGCCCCAGCGCTGAGGGCATGCCTCTGGCGAGGAGCGAGGGGCAAGAGGCTCTTCTTCATCGTCTTCTTTTTATTTTTATTTTTGCTTTCTTTTATTTATTTCCAAATACCTTTTTTGGTATATACTGCAACAACCTAATATCCCATTAACACACAGTGAAATTTTAACCAACCTATGATACATATACTCATAGGAACCGAGAGAACAAGACCAGAACTCAGCCGTCCCAGAATGGTGTCCACAGGGGACGCCCTATAAATTGGCGGCAACCCGCACGGACAAAAAACTCATACTTACCTGGCCGGGAGCGCTCGGGCTCAAGCAAACCGAGAGCTCTTTGCGGAACCTTCCCTACCATTGCACGCTGGTATGGATGAGGGCTTGCGAACCAACACCCCAAAGGGTGTCTGGACGGCATAATTTATGCTTGCTCGCGGGAGGTGACGCTTAGCCGCCCTCCTGCACCCCCTTTTCATAGTCTAAAAACAAACACTATGCTCTCATTTTTTTTAAATGTTCTTCCATCGCTTTGTGTTTGAGGGAGGGAAGCAGAGAGACGAAAAGCAGACTGTAATGTCAGAAAGAGATCTCTTTGTTTTACATGACCAGCTGTTACTCCCCTTGTCTCAAGGAAAGACTTTGGTTCACAATAAACTGAAACTTGTACACAATGTTGAAAGCTTTTTTTGCCGTTGTTTTTCGCCAACCTAATGAGAAAAGGGCAGTAAGCTCCTCCAAAACGTCTCGCCCTATCCCCACGTTGTTCTCCCTTCGAAGGCGACACTGTCTATGCGTGCTCAGGACTCAAAGGCCTGGACGATTTCCAGCCTGGCCCGCGCGGCTTGCTCTTTGAACTCCTGGGTCCGCTGCTCGGCGTGCCGCATCAGCCGCTGCGCGTAGACCTCCAGCAGCCGGTTCAAGTACTGCTCCACCGTGATCCGCTCGTCCACTTCCAGCTCCGCCGTCCTGTCGTTGGTGGCCGTTGGAAACATCGTGTTGGTGTTGGTGGTGGTGGTGTTGGTTGCCATTATGTTTCTCTTCTTTTGTTTTTTTTTCCCCCTCCCTATTCAAAAAAAAAAAAAAAAATGGTGCCCTTCCTGCTACTCTTTTTTCGTTACAAAAAAAAACTGGGGCAAAATTTTGGCGGGAAATGACGTCAACTAAGTGCTCGTTGTCCTCTCTCTTGTACTCTCTCCTCTCTGGGAGGGTTGTTTTGGAGGAAAAAAGAATAACAACAAAAAAACAAAAGAAGAAGAAGAAGAAGAAGAAGAACAAGAAGAAGAAGAAGGAGAACAAGCAGATAAAATAAATAGGGTGAAAAGATGGTGTTATTATGCATAGGTTAAAATCGTCTAAAGTTAAAAGTATCCTGTTTTTTTGTTTTGTTTTGTTGGAAGGAATGGTTAGAGAAGAGCAAAAAGAAACAGAAAAAAAAACTGGCAAGCAAAAAACATGTTTGACCAACCTGGATTTGACTGACGGTCGTCCAAATGCATTCCTCCATGTTGCGGAGATACTCTGAACGAATAAATAAAAAGAAGAAGAGGAGAGAGATGAAAT